>ML677352.1:44064864-44126470 GCA_007922305.1 Dermatemys mawii
CTAAAAAATTTTAGTTAGTCTTTAAGGTGCCACAGGACTCTTTGTCATAACTAAAGTTAGTTATTCTTTAAGCTGCCACAGGACTCTTTGTCACTTCTGTGATTCCAGACTAACATGGCTACCCCTCTGATTCTTCCACTTATGCCAACAAAAAACACCCCTGAGCAACACAAGTTTTGCCGGCATAAGTGCTCGTGCGCACAGCGCTATGTCAGTGGTTTTATTATGTCAAGGGGCGGGAGTGCTCTCCCCTTGGCACAGAACGGCTACAGGAGTGATCTCACAGTGGCACAGGAAGCTCGCTAGTGTAGACATGACTTAGTCTGAGAATTCTTTATATTTCTGTGTGGCTGATCTTCCCGGAGAGCTTGCCAGAGTCGAATAGTAGAGAAACTATCTGCATGTTGATGTTGGAGACCATCCAACAATACAACAGGCATAATTTGGGAATCAAAGATAAATGGAGTAACTCCTGTAGTCAGAGCCTGTCTGGCTTGCACCATCGTTACACAAGTAAAACAGATGCCTACTTGCTAGACTGAGACTTAGCAAGGCTTGTTCGGTGGGCTTTAGGCAACGTGCTTTTCACCTAACTCAGTTGATTTGGCAGGAGATGGAGTTGTTCTAAAATAAGAGATGGATGTTACCCAGTGGGCTAACATATTAAACTCCCTGCACATAAATGAAGAGACCGGGGAGGGAGCCGGTACAGCAAGATTCTGGCAATTTTGATCTAGCAGCTGGGATGAGTCTCAACATTGAATGGACACTGGGGACAATTGTTATAAAAGAGAGTTATTAATGTTTATTTTTATTTGGGGTAGGGCATGTTGTCTTGTTCTGTGCTTGAACAGCAGCTACCACGGCGAGGTCATGGGGCTGGGAGGCACATCCCCGGTAATAATAATAATTAATTCATTAACAGTTTTAATAAGAGTAATTTCTATCCATCTTTTTAAATCACATCCATCACTGTGCACCTCTCAGCACCTCCCAGAATAATAAAGTGTGCACACAGAGATTAACTTCTTCCTCTTCTCCCTTCCTTTTCAGTTAGCAAGGCTTGCAGGATGGTTTTCGCCAGCACCAGTGTAAGGGTCTGATCCTATTGCTGTTATAGCTAATTGAAAGATTCCCATCATTTTCACTTGGCAATTGAATTGGGCTGTAATCATAGAATATCAGGATTGGAAGGGACCCCAGGAGGTATCTAGTCCAATCCCCTGCTCAAAGCAGGACCAACCCCAATTAATTCATCCAAGAGTCCAACATTCAGATCTGGTGCTACAAGAATGGCACCAGGAGACATCCGCTGACAGGAGAGACCGACTTTCAGAGCGTATCTTCATTGCAGAGTGTTCAGCACCTCGTCTGAGCACCTGGATTTGCCCACTGTAAAGTCCTACTTGCATTTCTGGGTGCTCACTGCCACTGCACTTCGCCGTGCGTGTCACGGGGACTTAGGGTGGTCACATTCCAGGGTTTTTTGTGCCGCAGAAGCTGAGCCGCGTAATGATTCCTTCCCAGCAGGATGCATTTGTCCTTCTGGGCATCCAGGGGGAACTGTGGGATGGATCACATGATCATCTAGGGCTCAACGAAAGAGGGGTGTGATTGTAGACTTGGGGAAGTCCCAGATGCAACTAGAGCTGCAAACCTTAAACTAAATAGGGAGAAATGTGTTTTCGGGGTTACAGAGCTGACTTTGGTTGGGAACATTATTTCCAGCAAAGGTTTGGAACCTGATAAGAGGAAGATTTCAGTCACTGAAATGATGCCATGTTGCCAGTCAAAGAAAGATGTCTAATGGTTCCTGGAGAATGGTCAGTTGTCTTGGAAAATTCCTCTCTAATCTATCAATCAAAACAGCAGCTTTGAGAAAACTCCAAGCAAATAACAATGAATGGTCCTGTGGTGCAGCCAGGAGGACTCGTGGGAAGATTTAAACAACAACTGATACAAGAACCAGTGTTGAAGTTCTATACACCAGGGAGGCCTATTCAAGTCTTAGCAGATGCTCCACAGTCTGGATTAGGTGCAATGATTTTGCAGAAGCACGAGGATTGTTGGCAGTCAGTGGCGTCATATGCCCCCAAATCACTGACTGAGGAAGAAACCAGATCCGCACAGATCGAGAAGGGGCTCTTAGGAATATGGTTTGCCTGTGAAAGAGTCGGTCAGTACATTTCTGGACAGACAGTGGAAGTTGAAACGGACCACAAGCCCCTGATAGTGTTATTTAACAAACCGCTATATGACTGCACCGTAAGGATTCAAAGAATGATAAGAAAGCTGCAAAAGTCTGATTTGGTTGTGACCTACATATCTGGTAAATTCATGTTCACTGCAGATGCACTTTCCAGAGCAGTGACTCCCATGAAGCTAGAGAAGATTTTAGAGAGAGATGCAAGACTGTGTAGGTTTGATTGTAAAGTCAATTCCCATTGCTAACAGGAAACTGCAAGAAGTAAGAGAGCAAAGGAAGCAAGATGAATCCTTAAAGAAGTGATCATTAAAGGGTGGCCTGAAGAAATAAGCAGTTGCTGTCCAAGTATAAGAAACTATTGGAACTGCAGACGTGGACTTATTGTGCTAGATGGGGGTGATTTTCAAGGGCAGTAAGGTTGTAATTCCAATGAGCCTCCAAAAAGAAATGCCACAGAAGTTCCATGAGGGTCATTTAGGGACTAAGAAGTGCAAACTATGAGCACAAGTGGTGCTGTATTGGCCGTGGATCAATCACAACATCGATTATTTGGTAGGAAACTGCTTTTCATGTTTGAAATACAAGTCATGGCTTGTATGCAGCAGCTCAGGACAGATGCTCTCCAGTTTGTTTGTTTAAAGTTTTATTCCTTTCTCATTCATTGATTTGTTGTTTAATGAATCCCCAAGATCATTACAGTCTCAATCTTTCTTCTAATCAGTGGTGGATTAGCCACTGGGCCGACAGGGCTCATGCCCAGGGGCCCTGGCCACGTGGAGGGTTGGAAAAATGGGCACCCCCACATCCCAGCCTGCTCCGCCTGCATTGTGCTCCCGCCAGGGAGCAAGGAAGCCCTGCACCTGACCTCGCTCTCTGGCAAGAGCGCTGGGCAGGAGTATTGGGACAAGCCCCTATACCCCAACCCATTTCCCCAGTCGGGATGAAGTAGGGGAACTGCTTCTAATAAACAATGAACTCCCTCAATGTCTCCTTAGTCTCCTTCATAAGAATCCATATGACATGGTTTCAGGAATGGGGTGAAGAAAACGCAGACTGGAAATGGTGTTCCCACAAAAGGTCTCCACTGTTCACCAAAGGCCGGGGTCTCTCACAAAGTGGCTCTTGAGGGACTGACATAAAGACGGGATAGGAGATGCCTCCAACAAACCCTTGGATGAAGGGAGGACAAGGAGACAAGAAATGAGACCGCACAGGAGACAGAGTCAAAATCTGCAGAGATGAAGCCAGCAGAGAGGACCATGGAGGAGTCCACAGACCGGGTGTGCCTGGGTGGTACTGAACATCACCATGCAGAGACTGAAGGGATAACACCAGCTCCACGAGACTGAGCAACACACCTCAAAGACTTATTGAAAATTGTTAATGAGTTATTAGGGAGTTGTATGTGTATATATATACTGTTGTGTCTAATGTTCATGTTTATTTGGAAACTGGAGAGGATATCTCTCTGAGAGAGTCATGTTGAGAGTTGGCTCTGTCTAGTCTGGCTCAGCATAAGGAGGTTATGAATGCCACAGAGACTCAGGGATGGTCTTTCCTCTAATCCAGAACCAGTCCCTCAACTTTGTTTAAGTTTCCTTTCTAAGGACCAAGGAATATTACAGATATTGTCTCATTGCACACTGGATCAGCCTTGATTGACAGCTACTAGTAAAAGTCAGTCCCTTGTTAATCTGTATATGAAAATATTGCAACATCACTGCTGGTCCATTACTCACCGCAACTCCTTTAAAAGTCAGACTCTGCCCAGTTGGTATCAGAAGTTTTTGGTATCAGAAGTTGCTGTGAAAACAATACCTCCCTATCACACCCTGGATCATTTTGCCGTGGAAACCAATCGTGTCAGAGTTTGGGACTTCCCTCCACCTGGCTGATTAGGATGACTTGAAATAAAATTCTTGTTGCGTTCAGTATTATTTCCGTGAAGCTGTATCTACTTTGATATAAGGGGTGGAGTAATTAATACCTGTGTATTCCCACACTATAATTATCAATAAAAACCTAATCTAGCACGTTGGCTCTGCCAAAATTCTAGCTTTATGCTCAGCTGAACCCACACAGTGAAAGGGAGGTGGTGTCTGTTTTGAGCTGTGAAGTAAACTGGGCTGTCCAGAAGGGCTGTTAAGCCCACGTGATGGAGGAAGCCTGTTGTCTTTGGAAAGCTGCAGAATGCCCATGATTCTGCTGTCTCTGTACAGGCAGGTTCTTGTCACGTGTTAGCCACCTGTCCTCTTCCTTCCTTAACCGCCTCCCAAAGCACTCTCTGCTGCAGCAGAGCCCAGGATCACCCTGCATCTCATGAGACCCCTTGTGTGGAGCGGCTCTGACACAGCTGAGCTCAGGGTAGCTCAAACCCCTTGGCAGGAAACAAGCAGTGATCTCACCCTCTGCATCACGTCCAGGTTTCTCAGCTTGATCTTCAAGGTCTGCACAGCTGCTCTGCTGCTGAAATGCCAGTTCCTAGGTCTCATTCTCCCAGCCAGGACTCCACCTAAGCCTGTCTCCTAACCGGCCCCGTTGTAGCCTGCTCCTGCTCTCGCCGACACAACGTCTTCCACCCTGCTGCTTATGTCGACAACAATCTCCTACCCACCATCCCTGGGCTGTCAGGGTGGGCTGGGCCATTGCTGCAGCCATCCAGAAAAGCAGCCTAGTCCCCAGTGCTCCTGGGGTAAAGAGAAGAGCCCAGTGCCCCTCCCTGCTCCAGAAGCAGGAAGATGGGGTGAGGGATGAAGAGGCCTTTACTTCTGGGCAAGCCCCTGCACCCTAGGAATGAGATAGCATCATCGCTATGGTAACGGGGGGTAGTGTGGGCAGTGTAGGGGAACTGAAGGGACCCCACATATGGAGTGTTGTTGGCCAACTGGCTTTGGGGAGGCACAGTCCAGTGCACCACAATCCAGTGCATACAATGCACCATGGCCTCAGCCCCACTCTGGACCCTTCCCAGCCTCCCACGTGGGAGGTGGGGCCATAAAAAGGGGTGTGTGGCCAGGAGTACACTTGTGTCCTGGTGTCTGAACAGCTCCTTGAGTGACATTGGCCCCAGTACAACTTTACATTTCTCTTGGCAGCCCTGGGATCTACTCCCAGCACTGCTGCAAACTTCTTGGGCGAGACATGTCCTTTCTCTTTGTCTCGGGACTTGTTGTAACCGCAGTGCTAGCTCCAGTGAGAACGGGCACACTGCAAAACAAACGCTTGAGTGGATGAACAGCTCAGAGTGCCTGAGTCGCTATTTCACTACTAACTCGAACATCATCAGCATTGGGGCAGCCAGCTTGAGTTAAAATGCCACTTAACTCATGCTGGAGATCTGTGTGTGGGTGGGCATGAGGTTAGGGACAACCGTCGAGTTATACCGCAAGCTAACAGTGCACTGCAGATGAGCCCTCCTTTCCCCTCCTGTAAAATAATGAGGAGGAGATTTTCTTTGTCTCGTCTGTTAGGTTGTGCTCAATGTATCAGGGATTGATTTATCGCATCTCATCTAGACGCGATTAATCGATTCCCCGAATCAACGGCTGTACTCCACCTCGGCAGAGTTGATGGGGGAACGGCCCTGGTCCACTCACTGCCTTGGGGATGGCCAGGTAAGTCAAACTAAGATACTTCGATTTCAGCTACACAAATAGCATCGCTGAAGTTGCATATCTTAGTCTGAACCTCTCCCTCCCTCCCCAGTGTAGCCAAGCCCTTTGTTTTGTCTGTTAGATTGTTGTACGCTCTTTGGGCAGGGATTTTCTCTTCTTATGTACATTTAAAGTGCTTAACACAATGAAGCCCTGATTTTGGTTGTGGCCTCTGAGAGCTACCATGATGCAGACAGTAATTACATACCAAAAGAAGTAGCATTAGAAGAACATTGTGTTAGCGAAGCCAAACACTTAAAAGTTAGGCCATGCTGCCATCAAGGTCACCCGTTCAAGCTCAGTTCAGCCCCCTCAGGTGTTTGCATTCTGAGTCGGTCTTCCATTACATGGGTATGTACTATTTTTTTTCCTCAGGACTCCTGCTTCATTGGGTGCACAGGCAACTTTTATTCCTAACTTTGGAGTGTTTTGACTTTGCAACCTTAATAATGTTCTTCGAATGTAGGTGGTATGGTTTGGTTTGATATGTAATTTCCTAAGCTTGCGAAAAAAGCAACTGAAAACCCCCCCCAGAAATTCCATCATGTGGCATATTGACACCCACTTGGGTCATCAGCAGGGTTGGAACCTTTAGATCAATCAGACAGCCCTCTGCTGCTTGGACTAACAGGAAATGACAGCAGTAGTAGGTTGTCATCCTCTATGTGGATCAGCCACTAAAGAGGAACGAGACACATACTTTGCCAGAGGGTTTCCCGGTTATTTGTCAGCTAGCACAGGAATGCTGAGACTCAGAAATCCTGGGTGCAAAGGCAGGTGCTCTAGAAGGCACAGAGGCTCTTCTGCCTCTGTCTCTCCTAAATTTGACCCTGCATTTGGGAGATATAATTTGGTTGTGCCCCCTGGTCCGTAGAGGAAGACAGGGGCACGAGGCATCAAAATGCAACTCTCATGGGAGGCACTTTGGAAGCGTATCCAAATTGGCCATTCTGTTTTGGCCCGTATCAGAGTCAATGGAACTGGAGTCAGAGGGCACATGTTCCCTGCAGGGATGTTATTGAAGGAACACCAGTTAACAGGGAATATGGGGAGTGAGACTAGAAGCAACTCTGCCACATGGATAGAGGGGTGCACATGGTTTCATAAAGTTCCACTTCTTCAACTTAACCTGCATTCAGCACTCTTTGCAAATCAACCGTGGCCAAAAACTTTTTGGCTTTGGGGGGTTTGGTTTTCTGGATGGAACGTCGACATTTTCTGAGGAAAGCAGGTATTCTCCACAAAGCGTTTTCCCAACTGAAAACTCAATTTTTCCATTAACAAAAAACAGTTTTGACTGAAAAAAAAGTTTTGGAGTCACTTGCGGGGAGCTGCCTGAGGTGAATGCCGCCTGGATCCGGAACCGCAAAATCCCTCCTGTGCCCCAACCCTCTGCCCCAAGGCCCCTCCCACACCCAAATTCCCTCCTGGCGACCATGCCTCCCACACCCCAACCCTTGGTCCTGAGCCCCCTCCTGTACCCAAACTCCCTCCTTCCATCGATAAGTATAACTCTTCGTTAACCAGAATTTTTGACTAACGGGCACCCCCACATTCCCCCAACATGCTGGGTAACAAAGTTTTCCCTGTATTTAGCATTGGTAACTCCAGACTACTGTTGGCAAAGGACAAACTGAATTCTCTGGACCAAATCCAATCCTTGATCCAACTCAGTACACCAAGGGACAACTGATGTTCCTACTGAATGCAATAAGGGATGCTGTTATTGCAGCTGAATTTGGGCCCTTGCTCCATCTTGCAAGAGTTCAGTGGGAAAACAACTGGAGCTCAGTGATTTTGTTGATGATTTTGCAGCAGCAAGGTGCAGGAAAAAGGCAGAGGATGAACTAGATGTACCATTAGTTTGTACTCTGCTGTCCCAGTTTCTCTCTGGGGCTGTGCCAGTAGCAACCCGAGTGGCAGTTTATGGCAAACCTTTTGCAACCAAGGTTGGGGCGGACTGTGAAAACCACCGAAGACATAGAATATCTTTAACAGAGAGCACATGCCCTGAAATGCAGCGTTAGCGTCAATAATTAAAGAAGGTCAGAGATAGTGCTGCCAAAGACCTAGCAAGTGAACAAGATGTGAATGAGTCACCAGTGAACCGATGCCAATGTGCCCGCGCTGACGTGTAATAACATGCAAAAGTGCCATTCCAGTGCTCAAATGACTGTTGCTAACAAAAAACACAGTGGGGTGTAATGGAGACTCCCCAACCTACACATTGCACCTAGTGAGTGATACTTTACAAGCATGGAAAAGACAGAAGGCTTGTCACAGGGAATGCTAATTACTCTCCACTTCTGGAGGATGTAACAGAGCTCTCAAGTCATGAAATAGCGATTGCAGCAGAAACCTTTCCAAGCGAGGCTGGAAGACGGTGTCATGAAACAGCTCAATACAAGAAATGGTTTTCACCGAAGAGACGTGGTCTGCAGATCAGTTTTAGGTTCAAGTTTGTTCTTTTCCCTGTTTTAGAAATCAGTGTAAGAGCCTTTACCCTTGAGGCCAAGGGCTTTTCGGATGGAAAAAATAAATAAAGTGGACATTTACATGGGTAACAAGAGAATCTAGAGTTCTGTTAGGGTAGAAAGAAGAGGTTTGGCACCTATACGAACCCTCATGCTTCCAGATATAACTAAGGGGGTGCAGTGGGGCAGCTGCTCCACTTCAGGAAAAAGGGCTTAAAACAGCCCTGCAGAGGGCTGAGGCTGGGAGCAAGCAGCTCCCAGGCTGTTTGGAAGGGCAGCTCAGCAGAGGGCTGCAAGTGGAAGCAGCTGGGGCGGAGCAGCCACAGCTGTGGCTGGGTCAGTCAGGGCCCAGCTGGCCCTGATATAAAGGCCCAGAGTTTGGTGCAGAGAGAGTGTCTCCTCTGTCTGCAGAGGCAGACAGGCCTGGCTGCTGGGAGCTTGACAAGTTACCTAGAGTGGAGCAGGGCTGGGGCAAGGCAAGAGGAGCTGGGGAAGTTCTGGTCTGGGAACCCCCAGGCTGCAGGGCCTAGGGGATGGCCCAACAAAGGGTACTGGGGTTGCAGGGGGCAGCCCATGGCTCTAGAGGCAGAAGCAGCAGGCCAAACCCTCCTTGCCAGTGATGAATGGCAATGATACTGCAGTCTGCTCCAGTGAACGGGGGCAAGTGGTGACTGGCAGTTGCCTCGACTAAGGCAAGGTGGGGATAGTGGGTGAGGGTTCCCCAGGGAGGGGGGACCCAGAGCTGGACTGTGGGGTTACTGCAGGGGTGCAGCACCCCAGGGAAGAGGGCACTGGAGTCCAGGGAGGGACACAGGGCCAGTGGCAAGCGGGACTACAGCCTGCAGAGGGCGCTCCGGAGCTGGAAGATGAGCTAATTCCCGGACGACCAGCAGGAGGTGCCACAGGGTGAGTCGCGGCACGTTTACACGGGGTCAGGAAGTTTTCCTAGGAAGCAGATTATCTCAGAACTGTCACTGCAGGGCGTCAGGCACCTTCCTCTGGCACAGCTGGTCACGGTTTGAGAGAGAGATACTGGAGTCATGGGCTGACCCAGCCTGGCAGTTCCTATGTTGCCATGTGTCACAGGGTGACTGGCTGCTTTGAGGAGGGAGCAGGGGCCAGTGCACCTGTGACTGACGACCTGCAGCCCAGATGGGTTTAAGGGAAGGCACCTGGGCCTTATAAAGGAGGAGACGGCAGCCTGGGATGACTGGCGGCCCATTGACCTCTCTCTAGCCACGTCCAGAGGCTGAATCATGCAGGAGGCTCTGAGTAACCAGAAGAGCAGCGGCAGGGTGGAGAGGACGGGTTGCCTGCTGACCTCTCTGTGGCACTGTTGAGGAAGGCTGAGGTCTAGCTGGGAAGGGCTGGGCCCGGCTGCTTGGACGGAGAGCAGACTGGGACAGAAGAAACGCAGGACTCGCTGATGACACCAGAGCTGAGGGTGAGATTTTGTGCCAGCGGGATGGACTTTAGTTTGGAACACGGATTATCATTGTCAACTGTTATTAAACCGGCCACGAGAGAGCCTGGCCGGAGTTTTATTAAGGAGCCCTCAGCAAAGGGGAAACTGAGACAGGCCTCTGCAAAGCCACCCTGAGGACACGGTGGGGTGCTTGGGAGATGAGGCACCTTGTTACATCATGTTTCGTGGAAAACTTAGGCTTCTTAAGAGACAAGGCCTTTCCAGTGAGCGTAAGGAATCATTTGAAACAGACAATGCATGTGACCAGCTCTGCCTCTATCTCCGTTTGTGAATTACCCATGCGCAGATCATGAGACTCACTTTTTTCGCTGTTGGTGATCGGCTGTATGGGATGAATCGCTGTCATTTCGGATTTCTTCCCCCAGTAAGTCAACTGTTTGTTCTGCTACTCATTCGAGTGAGGATTTGTAATCAAATGGACAACCCACCTTTCTCCTTTGGCAAAGATCGGTGGTAAAAATTATCTCATGGGGAAATGTGACAACATCTTTGTGTTCAGCTATTTGCTCCTTCCGAGATCTAATTGAGATTATGTAGAAGAAGTGATAAGAGATTGTTCTAGGCATACGCAGCAGCCTGGAACAAGGGCAGAGGATTGGGAGCAGGGTGCACAGGGAGAGGTAAGGAAATCTGCTGTGTTGGCTCGAAGGGAGTGAGAAGAAAGCTGTGTGCAGGTTTATACAGAAGCTGAGCCATTTTAGAGGTAGAAGCTTGAATTGGACTGGCAGAATGAAATGATCACTCATGTTCCGTGCATAGTACAGAGGTCGCCAAACTGTGGGGCATGCTATGGGTGTGGGGGAATGTTCGGGGGGGCTGGGCCAGGCCCCATGGAGATGGGGGGGCGGGAAGGGAGTGCCACCCAGCCCCTCCCTCCGTCCAGCTCTGCCCTGAGTCCTGCCCCAAGCTGTGTCCCTGGCTCCTGGCCCCGCTCCCAGCCTAGGTCTGGCTCCACTCCTGGCCCCACTCCCAGCCTCAACTGCTTCCTGAGCCAAGGCTGTGAGCGAAGCTGGGAATGGAGCCACAACTGGCCGCAGGCCCAGTTGCTGGTCCCCCCTGCAACCTGGCTGCGTCTCCTCTCCTGCCCCCACCCACAGCGTCAGCCCCTGTCATAAGTATAAAGTAGCCTAGAATTCCTGTTTACCTGTAAGGGGTTAAGCTAAAGGTAACCTGAGAGGTGGACAACTGACCAATGAGAAATTCCTCAGGAGACAAAGGATTTTGAGTTTCAGTTTCTCTCTGGGTCTCTTCTCTGTTCAACTCGGCTATGGGATGAACCACACCTATTTCTTTCACTGTAACTATAGCTTTCTATCAAATAAACTTAGTGACTACCTTATCTTCTTTTTATCACTTGGAGGATTCTCAGGGGTGAGTGTTGGCTGGGTGCTTCTTGATATTGTAAGATTCAGCAGAGATATCAACAGTGGGAGAAAGTTGCCTCTGGGAGAGCTTTGGGTTCTTGATTCTTTTGTTGATTATGGTAGATGCTGTTCTCTTGATGGTTATAAGGGATTTATTCCTTTCTTTTTTTCTTTTATTAAAATCTTTCTTTTAAGAATCTGACTGCTTGTTTTCCATTGTGTAAGATCCTGGTTTTGGATCAGGCACATCTCGCAGGATCAGGCGAGGCTTTTCTTTCAAGCTTCCCAGGGAGGGAATAAGTTTGGGGGTTTTGTGGAAAGAGAAAGAGGGGCTTCAAGTGGCCCATGTCCAACAGTTTTTTGAAACATTCTCACTTGATGGTGGCAGCATACTAAGTCCAGACACAGAAGTTGTGTTCTGGGGAAAAACATTTTAACCCAACCTGGTAAAATAAGCTTGGGGGGGGGGGGGGCTTATTTCTTTTTTCATGCGGGTCCCCACATCTGTACCCTAGAGTTCAGAGTGGGGAGGCAATCCTGACAGCCCCTGGCCACGGCTCTGCTCCCAGCTCCAGACCTACCCCAGTTGCTGCCCCAGCTATGGCCCCTTTCCCCCTTTCTATGATCCCCTGTCACCCCGTGGAGCCAGCTCTGGGGTGGGGAGCAGGGGAGGTGGACAGGGATAAGGGGGGACACGTCCCTCAAAAGTTTGGGGACCGCTGGCCTAGTGTCTTAGTCACTGAACTGAGCAGTTTCAGGACAGATCCAAAACTTATTCATGGGATGGAACATGACACTTGGTAGAGCCCCCCGAGTAGACTTTCATTGAATGATCTAGTCATTTTTTACTCAGAACCTGGGAGTGCAGTGAAATGAACCCACATTTGATGCAGTAAGCTGAGCAAAATACGGACACGGACCCCTAAATTCATGGGGGCTTTTGCCCAGGGTGTTAGGTTGTCCAAGTAGAGAGAGCAGCATCACCTGCACAAGTCATAAATGGATTTGGATTCTGGGATGGCCCAGTGCAGTTCTGTCTCTAAGGAGTTTGATTCTATTTTGATTCTGGCCTATTAGGAGGGAGGGATAGCTCAGTGGTTTGAGCATTGACCTGCTAAACCCAGGATTATGAGCTCAATCCTGAAGAGTTTGATATTCCTCAGTATTAATCCGGGCAAAACGCATTGCAAAGTACAAAACACATGCAACAGTAATGGGGGATGAGTGGGTAAGGGGCAGCCCACCGCATGACCCTTTAAGGGCTGGGAGTAGTGGGAAGGGTCCTGGCAGGTCTTGGCTGTCCTCAGACCCACTTCAGTGGAGTCAGGGGACTGAGTCTAATGACGATCAGCTGTGGAATAGAGAGGAGGGGCCCAACTCTTTTAAAGAAGCCTGGGGCCCAGGAGAGGACTATGAAAATGTCCTCCTCAAACAAAGACCCTGCCGTGGAGAGTTGCAAGGGGCGGAGACCCTGGGGAAATCCCTGGACTGAAGGAAGACCCTGGTTACTAGAAAGCCAGGGAACCTACACTGGGGAGAAGGGAAATTGCTTTGTTGACACACCCATGTTTTCTTTTAACAAAGGATGAGTAACTCTGGTTACTCATTTGGTGTCTGGACTGTTCATGATATTGCTGGGCATGATCCGGGGCTCTTTATTCTCAGATTAACTTGTTAGATCAAACAGTGAAAGAAGAAAAAGGAGCTAACTACAGTGGAGAAAAAGCCGGCTGCATAGGGCTAAATACGGACTGACTTAACTAGTGCTTGCAAACGGGGACCAACAGAGGATCAACGTGGCATGTGGGAGTTTTATAAGCTCTCCATATTGGCCTCATCCTGTACCCATTGACACGAATGGGGAAACTCCTGTGAGAGTACAGTTAGCCCAGTGCTGAGTCTGTTTGAAAAACCTACTCCCTCCCACCCCCACAGTGCAGGAAACATGAAGAGCCTGTTTTAAATGAGGCCTAAGGAAATGGAGGGGCACTAAGGCTTGGTCTACACTGGGGTGGGGCGAGTTGACCCAAGATACACAACTTCAGCTACGTGAATAACGTAGCTGAAGTCGGTGCATCTTAGGCCGACTTATCTGCCGTCCTCACGGCGGCGGCGGTCAGCAGCAGGCTCCCCCGTCAACTCCAGCTTGCGCCTTTTGACGAGCTGGAGTTCCGGGGTCAACGGGAGTTCCTTTGGCAATTGATTTATCATGTCTTGACGAGATGCGATAAATCGATTGCCAATGGATCGATCCAGCGGGTAGTGAAGATATACCCTAAGGGGATTTCTTATTTACCCACATCTCTGCGTATTTACCTGGTGGATTGATGAAGATGACCACTGATACAGCCCTGTACAAGGAGGGTTCTAGCCACAGCTGAATCCTTGCATCTGCGGGATAGGTGCGCTGACAATCCACAGACTATTGGGTGGTCCCAAAATCACATTTGCAACTGGTGAGCTCTCCTTCCTTTGTTGTGATGGGCCTTCGACTAGGGAACATGATCGCCTTGACAATCATCCTCGTTCATCTCTTCCCATTTTAGGACCTGATCCAATTTTCATTGAAAACAATGGAAAAGCTCCCACTGTGGTCAATGGAAATTAGATCCAGCCTTTAAGAACCACCAAAACCTTCCTCACCACCCTCCAAATGTGTTTCAGGATAGCACCTGTCAGTTCCATCTTTATTATCGCCTGTCACTTCTCTTTTTGCGTATCGTACACACGCACACACACATATTTTGTTTGCTTTACCTCTATGAATTTTATGATGGTGGTTTGCTTTTTTAATTTAATTATGTTTTAAGGCATTTGTATCAGATTTTGTCCTATTATTCAGGCCTAGTGAGATGACAGGAGACTCCTTGGTTTAAATGTGGGGGCCACATCGCAACTGCATGGAGACATAAAAGGCAGGATCAGTTCATTGGAGGATCTCTAGCACCATGTCCCATGTGATGTACAGAATGGGGCTTGGGGACAGTGATGAGGCAGGAGATTTAGAACAAATACAAGGACATTTATTTTTATTTTTTGGTTCAGTAACTGGGTAACTTTGACTACTGATAACATTCATGGCTGTGCAAACAAAAGTCTTCCACTGACTTCAGGGGGTGTTAGACTGGATTGGGCCATAATTACGAGGGTAATCATAAACCATCCTATTTCAGAGTATGAACAGACCACCTGCGATGATCAGGAAGGAATGTGCACCCTCAGAAACAGCATTGCCATGACCAGAATTATAAGTTGTGGGGGATGTTTGTATTTCTCTAAATGATCAGATAGATAACTGCCGGAGATAGGGTATGATGGAAAAATAGTGTGATCTTTTATAGCAGGAGGCAAAACACCATGTGAGTAGTTCCAGTGGTCTTACCTGGTACGGCTAAGACCACTGGAAAGTAATGTCTTACTTTCACCGGCATTGTAAGTCATATTTATAGACATGCCAATAATATTCAGTCAGGGGCACAGGTGTTCTGCACGGGGGTGTTCATAGGATTTGGCACCCAGCACTGCAATCATTTCTCTTGCACAATGGGCCAGATTCTTTAACCAGGTAAATCACCATAGCTCTATTGAAGTCAATGGAGTATATCAATTTACACAAACTGAGGAGCTGGTCTAGTTCCTTCCAGTCCATGCTTTTTTTTTCCCCATTGCTAGGTGTTTTCTGAGGTGCTCCTGTTTGATTTAGCTATAAATGTCACTGATAACTCCATACACCTGTTGTTATGTTAATAACTAGTTAGTTATTAACACAGGAGACCGAAAGCTGTCCCAAGCAGCTTTCCAGTCTTAATCAGATGTAGACTATTGCAGTTTGCCCAGAGATCGACAGTCTAAACTAAGTTTTTTAATAAGCATTGGTTAAAGGTCAGTAACAGTTGGCCTGTTCTTGCAAGTGCAACATAAGGAGGGTTTTGAATGAGGATGGAGGGGTTCATATGTAGGCATTGTAGAAGGTCTTGACAGTGGAAGAAGGACCCTAAAGGTAACTGGGAGGGAAATTTAGGCTAGATGGATAGTAGGAAGCCGTCAGAGTTGCAAGAGAGAAGCTAAAACTTTGGGGCCTGATCCAGTGCCCATTGCAGTCAAAGGAACAGCTTCACTGGGTGCTGGACTAGCCCCCTGTGTGAAAGACAAGAGGAAGCCAGTGAAGGGAGGTGAAGAGGCAAGGTCAGAGCAGGGGCAGATGGTCCAAGGGGACCACTTGCTAGGCAGAATAAAATCCTACTATGCAATCAGATCAATGCCTTTTATTGAACCAAAAAACTATGACACACCAGTTTGGGTCAAAAGGGGCACTTTGGCTGATGGTGGCAGAAGAAGGGGGGTGAAGATCTTCGGGCCCAAAAGCTTGTCTATTCTAACTCCTTGGTCTGATTCACATAGCAACATGTTATCTACCTGGACCCTTTCCCACACTCCGCTCAGTGCAATGTTGGCATCAGAGGACTTTCTTCAAGTACAGATGAATCCCGTTCTTGGAGCGTAGGATGAGCTGAGGTATTTTGATGGGAGGGTTGGCCAGATCCGGTGAGAGTTCGAAGCGGAGCAGAGTCAGGGCGAGAGCCACTTTCAACTCGTTCATGGCGAACTGCTGCCCAATGCAGTTCCTGAGAAAAGAGACCCAAAGGAAATTCAGAGAAGCTGCACCTACGTCAGCAAAAAGCATGAACCTCTCTCCATAGTCTCCCTCTCCTGTATATCTCTGTCGCCCAAGAACACCCATTACTCATGGTTGGCTTTAGTTCTCTTACTCTTTGCCAGACAGACACAGCTGTAGTGCAGATGGCTACTCCGCATTTCCAGTAGCTGAGACTCGTACTACCTGCCTGATGTATCCAACCTGTTTTCCGACTTAACCCACCCACTCGTCTTTCACACATGTTCTACTAAAACCCTCCATAAAGTTCCAGAGTGTCCCGTGAGACTCTTGCCCGTCTGTCCCGTTTCTGGGCTCTGTGTGCAGCCCCTCAGCGGACAGGCCTCTTGCCTTTGCCCTGCCTTAGGGTGGAATCTTGCAGTGTTTCCCCCACTAGATCAGGATGAAGGTTCGCTCCCCCATGATTCAACAATTTGTTACCTTGAAGGTTGGACTGGGCTTCAGGCACTTGTTTCCCCCTTTGGGTACCTGTAGCCAATGCTAGTGACCAACAGTCTCCTTCAAACACAGTGTTCATATTTATGTTTGTATTTAAATAAATGAAGATATCTCTCTCTCATAGAGCTGGAAGGACCTTGAAAGGTCATCAAGTCCAGCCCCCTGCCTACACTAGTAGGACCAAGTACTGTTCCTGACAGATTTTTTGCCCCAGAATTCTGAATGGCCCCCTCAAGGATTGACCTTACAACCCTGGGTTTAGTAGGTCAATGCGCAAACCACTGAGCTATCCCTTATCCAAGATGGGCAGGGATGGTGTGCCCCGTCTCTGTTGGCCAGAAGCTGGGGAATGGGCAACAGATGATGGATCACTTGATAGTCACCTGTTCTGTTCATTTTCTCTAGGGAAACTGGCATTGGTCACTGTCAGAAGACAGGATACTGGGCTAGATGGACCTGTGGTCTGACCCAGTACAGCTATTCTTATGTTGCCCCTTCTTGACGCAAGCAGCGAATCAAAGTTGGGGCCTTGGGAATGTTCCAGTTGGAAGCAGAAATTAATGGAGTCTGGTATCTATCTTGTTTATTTACAAGGAATGTACAAAGTCCTGTTTCTCTGAACACAGAAAGAACCAAAAATAAATGGGGAAGTTTCTTGTATTAGAACCCCAAAGTCTCTCTAGCTAACACCAGACTCAAAATCTTTCTCACTTGCTTTTTCCAGGATTATACTGTGCTTACAGGCTCCTGCTTGGCTTTCTTGTCTCCCTCCCTCTCCCTTTCTGTTCTCAGTTTCTGTATGATCTCTCTCTTCCCACAACTAGTCTCCTGTCGGCTGTAATACTTTGATTTCATTTCGGTTGTTGGGGTTACTGTGTTGGTACTGCGTGATGACGATGGCCTGTGATGTACAGGAGGTCAGAATAGAAGATCTGGTGATCCCTTCTAGCCTTAAACACTATGACTCGAAAAGCTCAAGGACTTTGAGAAGTTAAGAAGGAGAGTAAGGCCTGGTCCACACTAGCGGTGGGTGCAGAGGGGGTGTCGACCTAAGATACGCAACTTCAGCAACGTGAATTTGGTGCATTTTACCTGACGTCCTCATGGCGGCAGCGGCCTCCCCCATCAACTCCGTTTACACCTCTCACAGAGCTGGAGTCGCCCGGGAGTGCCTTTGGGGATCGATTTATCGTGTCTAGACGAGACGCGATAAATCGATCTCTGATAGATCAATCACTGCCCACCGATCCAGTGGGTAGTGAAGGCATACTCTAAGGGAGGGGATGAGAGTGGGCACGAGGGAGATCAGGAGATGGGATGGGGTCTCTTGGGGAAGTGGAGGTATCAGAGGAGAAGAGCAGATGAGAATTTCTTTGTCTGAGATGGGGTAGATTCCTTGCATGATCTCAACCAAGTCATTTAATCTCTTTGTGCCTCGGTTCCCAATATTTAAAATAAGGATAATACTACTTTCCTATTTTGTATATTTAGATTATAAATTCCTTGGGTGACGGTACATGACTGCCTAGCACAATGGGACAGGATCTTAGCTGAGGCCTCTGGGTGCTACCAGAATATAGATAACTATGTCAACTTGAAAATATTAAGATGGTCAATCTTTGGGGCAAGGCTCATTGTTCCTTTGCACTTGTACAGCACCTAACACAATGGGGCCCACCCTTCGTTCTTGGCTGGGGTCTCTAAGTGCATCTGAAATACAAAAAAAAGAACGGAGGTTCTTTTCTTCCCTTTGACTTTTTAAATTAAAATATGCTTCACCTTGACCCAGCAGCAAAAGGCAGGAAGGCATGAGAATGTCTATCGGAGATGTTCTCTGGAGAAAATCTCTGCGGATCAAACACCTGGAATGAAACAGTTCATTTAAATGAATGAAAGAATTCATTTGCCAGTTCTTTCAGAAGCGACTAGTGGCTTTGGTGTCTACGTTCTGGATGCCCAGTTTGAGACTCCCTTATGGGATAAAGCTGGACAAATTCAGACAAGAAAACAGGCACAACTTATCTTTCACAGCGAGGGTGCTTAGCCATAGGGGTGGATGATAATTTTGTGGGGCCCTGGGCCAGAGAAAGTGGGGGCCCCTCCCCACCCCTTCCACCTGCAGTCCCCTCTACACTGCTGCTGGGGGGCGGGGTTGGGCTGTGGGGCCTTGAGAGCCAGGCACGCTGAGCAGGCCAAGCCCCCGCATCCTGAACCTGCTCCCCAGTTGGAGCAGGAGGTAGATGGAGCAGGTTGAGGTGCCAGGGTGCCCATTTTTCTTGGGAACCCCAATTGGCCGGTACCTCTGGGCACGGGCCCAATTGGCCCAGTGGCTAATCCACCACTGCTTCTCCATGGAACCACTGAACAAGGGCACAGTGGATTCTCCATCACCAAAAGTCTTTACATAGGTATCCAATCTTGATTTAAACAGCTTTCTCTAGTTCTGATTGAAATGGTGAGCTTGATATTGGAATTACTAGGTCCTGGTATGCAGGAGATCAGACTAGATGATCTAATGGTCCCTTCTGGCCTTACAATCTGTCTCTCTCTTCCCCACTTCAACTCCAGGAAGAGTCAAGTACCTGCCTTCCGAAAGTCAGGTCCCGTTAGGGAAGTGCACTAATTAAACTTGCTGATGACCAAGTTGGGAGGCATCAGCAATACAGGTAGAACTGGAGAACTGAGGTAATAGAAATGGGATGAAATTTATGCTCTTAGACTGATGAGTATTTCTGTAACCCATCAGCTGGAAACAGAGGAGGAGAAAGACCAGGCTGTCTTAGTCTTACTGTGGTTGACTATCAGCCACCACTTATGTGACAGTGGGGCAAAAAAGTAAATAGAGTCCTAGGATGTATCAGGCAAGGTCTTCACAGTAGAGAGAGAGAAGTATTAATGCCAGTAATAGGCACTGGTAAAACCTCATCTGGAATAGTGGACAACTCGGGTCAAACATGTTTGAGAAAGATGAATTCAAATTGGAACACGTGGAGGAGAGAAGGGCTGCTAGGATGATTAGGGGAATGGAGGGCCTGGGAGATGAAACCCTGGGAGATAAAAAGAGCTTGCTTGTTTAGCTAGCAAAATGAAGACTGGGAAGGGGATCAGGCTGTTCTCTAAATACATTGGCTTAAAATGGGATAAGAGGTAAATTAGAAGGGGAGAAAGAGCTATTGAAAATAACTTGGCACAAGAACAAATGGAGATCTACTCCTGCAAACAAATTCAGGCTGAAAATGGGAAGATCTCCAGGCATCAGAGGATTTAGGTTCTGGGACAGCTCCCAACAGGAGCAGTGGAGGCAAATGCCCTAATTTTGAGGCTGAAGCTTGATATGTTCATGAATGAGTTTGTATGATAGACTTGCCTGCAAAAGCAGGGAACTGCACTCTGTCCCAGGAGGCCCTTCCAATCCTATGTTCTTCAGGTATCTCCAGCTGAGCACCCAAAAATCACCAGTCACTTTTGAGAATTGTGGCTATTCTTTGGTTAGCCACCTGCCTCCAGTTGTCTCTGTTTTCATAAGTTACCGCCCTTAAGATTATAGCATTGTAAAGCCACTCAGCAGATGTAAGAATCAGGGAGAAAGTTTCCCTGAGGGCTTTGCCTGTCTGAAAGCTCAACTCCATTTGTAGCTCCAAACAAGGTTGTGACATACACTGAGATCTACTGTTATTTTATCAATTTGAGTAAGAACTTCATCTCTCGACTGGGGGAGGGGCGGAGTGTCTCCAAAAACACTCAATAATCAACAATGTGCACATCTATGGGACATTAACTGGGGATTGCAATGCAAACAATTAATGAAGCCTTCCAGTGCCCTTGTGAGGTACCAGTACAGATTGTTACCAAAGCCAATTTCTCTTTGGCTAAGCTGACCCCCACAGAAAGGTCGGTGCCCACATTTGGAAAAGTGGATGCTCACACTGGGTTCCCCTACTTTGAGGTGTGGGAAGGTTTAATTAATATGTATAGAGTCTCTTGGAGATCCTTTGCTAAATGGATGGTACAGTTGTGCAAATAACTATTGTGCTAGTGCTTCAAGAGATCCACCCACCAGAAGAGGCTTCCTGAAGTTCCTGATCAACACAGAGGAGGCAGGTGGACTTGGGAATTCCCCTAACTGTGTCTTAATTGCTGACAAAGGTCTCTGACTAAAAGATGTCCCGAAGACCACAGTGGAGTCAGATATTGGTAGAGCCAGGATTAAACTGAGGAGTCCCAATTCCGGGGGTGGTGTGCCCACACACCTGGATTTTCTTGTGGACTTTCTTGTGCGGGGTTAGGAGTGGGGTTTGTGGGCGGGGAGGTCAAGGTGTGTTTTTGTGAAGATCGCCCATTGATGCCACTCACCCATCTGGGGAGACAAAGCCAGGAAAGTCACAACACAGTGTGCACGAAACCTGTGCACCCTACTATCTTCAATCACAGGGGCCTGTGTGCCAAGGTGTTTAGCTGCTAAAGGTGCTAGTTCAGCTACTAAAATACATGCACTGAATGCACCCCGTGTAGCAGAAAGGACAAAAGAAAACATACCAGCGGATCCTTCCATATGCTGGGATTTCTGTGAATGGCATAGATGCTTACAGCAGCCAAAGAGCGTGTAAAGCAAACAAAGGGGAGAAAACGTTTACTGATGCAGCAATTACAGAGGGAAATTCTATGGCCTGTGTTGTCAGGAAACCTGCTTAGATGATCAGTGCTCTCTTCCAGCCTTAGTCTATGGATGAAATCCTGGTCCCACTGAAGACCATGGATGTTTTGCCATTTCTCCTATGAATCTCTGAATGGAAATTGGGATATAAGTACCTACTATTTCATAGAATATCAGGTTTGGAAGGGATCTCAGGAGGTATCTAGTCCAACCCTCTGCTCAAAGCAGGATCAATCCCAACTAAATCATCCCAGCCAAGGCTTTGTCAAGCCAGGCCTTAAAAACCTCTAAGGATGGAGATTCCACCACCTCCCTGGGTAACTTATTCCAGTGCTTCACCACCGTCCCCTGAAATAATAATAAATTTCTTTGTTCTTAATCCATTATATTCTGTCTGTCTACATGTGACACTTGCTTAAGTGGCCAGGAGGTGGAAATTAGAAACAAGTTTCTGCTGCACCTCCATGTTCCCCAGACCCTGATTTAGCAGCCCATTTGCTGATCGGAAGAATGGAACCTCTGGAATAAGGAATGGAACCTTAAGGAATAAAGAATAACCTCAAGGAATATGGAATGGAACCTCTGGAACCTCTGGAATAAGGAATAATGGAATAATCTGTGTGTCATGTCTCTCCATCTATAGGTCAAGATGGGATAATTTCACTCAGATGTGGTAAAACTCAGTTCTCACGTGTTTAAAAGCGTGGCAGTGGGCTTGGAAGCAAAAAGGGCAGTTTTGAATAGTTCTTTCTTGCGGTGTGTCAACGCTTTGGGCGGGAGTGTAAATTCCAACTTGAGATATCGGACTTCAATGACTGTTTTTCACAAGGGGCCAGTCACATAGTCTCTTGGGCTATAGGGACCTGATCTAACACCCAGTGAAGTCAATGGGCTTTAGATCTGGCCCTATTGGAGGATTTCTATTTGATTTGTTTTCCAAATTAAATATCACTTGTTCAGTATCCGTTTAGGAGGAGAACAAGTCAACAGGGTGAAAATCTGCTGATTCCTTCTGGGGGTGGGGGGAGGTACAAGGTGTTCACTGTCCCCTGCTGGAGGCCCTGCAGCCATGGCAATCCTGCCCTATGAAGTAGTCCTTTTGGAAGAGAAGAGTAGCGAGTTCAGACCTGCAGGAGTTGCCTAGAGAGGCGTCCTAGGATCAGCTGCTGGAGGAATAAGTGCATCTAGAAGGGCTGGGAGCAGGCAGAGGCCAATCAGGGGCCAGCAAACCAGATAAAAAGGGTTGGCTGCTTCTTTGAAACACCAGTTCTGGGTGTGACAGTGATAGGGAAGGCTCTGTCTCCCTGATTTAAGATTAAATCCTGGGCTGGTCATAGGCCTAACACTGACAGGTTGGTTAGATGTGTGAAAGACAGTTATGTCTTTAACAGCTAAGTGGCCATTTTGAGTTGAAAATTGTTTTACAGAAAACTAAATTAAGGTGAGCCTGCTCCAGGGGACACTCCAGCTCTGGTGAGCCCATGATATCCCTAGTGGGACTGTAGAGTAGCATCCCCTTCCAGTTTGTTTAGGTTACTAGATCCCCCTATGAGCATGAAAATTGTCAGGCATTAAACTATAAAACCATCATCTAGTATAAGATAAACCAAGAAATGAATTTATTTAAACATTAGGGGATGAAGTTCATCTCTATGCAGAAGGGTTAATTAACCACTCACATCCCAATTAGTCCTTATTTTTAAGGACTTAAATGAGGGATACACCTTGTTCTGCACACAGCCTGGGGTAAATTTCACACTACACACTTTTATGTGAATAATCGAGAATATTGCATGAATAGAGAGAAACAAATTAAATCCGATGGACATGGAAGCTCAAAGTCCAACTTTCCTCATTCTTTTTTAAAGCAACTATTTTGCAAAGTTGAGAACTATGGCAGGGTGCTGGCCTGATAATCCTGCAGAAAGAAATCTGTTTGTCCACCGATAAGAAATTTCCCAGGCAGCATCAGTGTATATTGTCCCCTGAGCCAGGCCAAGGTTTCACAGACCTTCTGGTAAGGTACGTCCATCGTGGAATGTGATGGGTTTGCTGAGTTGTTGGGACACTGCAGGTACCGGAGGGTAAATGCGAAGGCTCTCCTTGATGCACATGGTGCTGTAAGTCATCTTGCCAAGGTCATCCCTGAAATGACCCAAAGGCCAGAGTGTAGATGAGTGATGCAGATATTTCCAGTACAGCTATTCCAGCAAGCACCAGTCGTACACGGCATACACACTGTTTTTATCCAGCACACCTCTGGTTGTGGTACGAAATTATAACTTTCCCTACACCTGCTCAGACTTTAATTTGAGGGTAACCTGTTGCACTGCCCGATGCCCTGAAATGCAGGGAGACTGACTATATTAAATATAGATCAGAGGTTCTCAGGCTGCCTGTGACCCAATTATCACACAATTGCAGCCCAGCTCAGCAATGTGCTAAAGTCCGGCCCGCAAGGTAGGTCCAGGCTGCCCTTCTGCCCAGCATAGCAGCGTGAGGGCTGCTGGTCCGCCTTGCATGGTAGGGGTCCAGGGTTGAGGTTCCCAGCTGTCCCTGTGGGGGCGGGAGTCTGGCGCTTCTAGCCGGCCCCTCACGGTCAGGGATCCGGGGTCACCACCCAGCCCCACAAGCTCCAGGGTCTGGCACTGCCACCGAGCTCCACAGGCACCAGGGCAGGCGGTGAGCTCTACACGGTGAGAGTCCAGGGTCCAGCACGGGCAGCCAATTGTCCCCACACGGTGGGGGTCCAGGATCGGGGTCCAGGCTTCCACTTTCCTGTCTCCCATCCCTCAGGTAACACAGTGTGGGCCCCATGCAGCCCATAATGATTAGGGAGCCACTGATATAAAGATATAGCAGGCCCAGTTTTCAGAAGAATGTAGCATCCACTACCTCAAATAAAGTTCTAACTCCTGTGTATTCAGTGCCTCTGAAAACCAGGCCCCGAGCACCCTGGCTTTCTAACTACCATTTGTTAATACGTTCTCACCTAATACAATATCGATAGGGAGGAATCAAATAAATAGGAAAATGTGAGATTCACCACTGGATAGTAGTCCGGTCTCCCAGAATCGCCTTGATCTCTTCTCTGCATCTCTGCTGGTGCTCTGGGTGCAGGGCCAGGCAGTACAAGAGCCAGGAGATCCCACTGGCCGTGGTATCGTGACCCGCAAACATAAACGTGTCCACCTCAGCACGTATCTCTTCATCGGATAATCCAGCTCCGTTTTCATCCTAACAACACATGGACGCTCTCAGTGGTACAAATGAATCCAGCAATAGGAATTTCATTCACTCATCATGCTGGCTATGGCTAGGCCAATCAGTTCAGACAGGAAGTCAGTGCCCATGGACAAATCCTGCTCCCTCTGCCTCGCCCTGGCTCAGAGACAGGAAGAGGCAGGTAGGCTTCTCTTGTGGAGGAGCAGTGGAGAATCGCTCCTTACGGCACACTTCTTTGGTTTTCTCCAGCAAACATGCTCACCCACTTTTCTTCAGGGCCAAATTCATTTTGGTCTTTACCCAACTGAGTGCCATGAAGTTGTACCAACTTTTGATCAGTTGTGTCTCCATTCCTTTTTCTTGATATTGCCCCTTTAGCCCAGGTTATGCCACCTGTGCAGGGAAAGGAGTTCTGTCCCCTGTAAAAATTAATCTGCCCTCTCTATTCTTCTGTGTAGACACACGCCACTGTAAGAGCTTCCAGCAAGCAACCAGGAGGGAGAAGAGGGTATCTCCAGTGCTTTGAAATGACAGCTGGAAAGAAGACTTGGGAGCAAGGCCTGTCTATGCTAGAGCGAAGTTAATTGAAGCAAGGGGGCTCCCTAGTGGACAGAATCAGTTATTGCAGATTGGAAAAGGAGGTTATAGACAAGAAGTGAGACGTACATCTGGATGCTTGATGGGTGACTAACTGAGCATGGGGACTAACTTCTCTTTTCACTTTCTCTACGGGATCCCCACAGTTAAAGTCTGGAGACCCAACCAATTTTCAGTAGGATGAGAAGAGGGAATATTTCATTTAGTCAACTGGTGACATCCACTCTGTGCAATAGGCTGGCCATGAGGCTTGTGCATCACTACAGTCCTCATTTGAAGTCCTGGCGGGCTCTCAGCACAGGGGTGCAGTTCACTTGATATCACCCTGGCCTCTGGTGGTGAAGCCCAGTGGAACATACCCTTTGCTTGGTGGTATTTAGTGCACATCCATCCCTCCATAACTCACCTTGGCGTGGAGAAGAATATCCAGAAAGTCCAAGTGCCTCTTCTTCTGGACCGTCTCACGTTCTCGCTCATCCTTGAGAGACTCCTTCCGCTCCCAGATCACCTTCTCTGCATTAGAAAGCGATTGAAGTACATCTTTCTGCTACAGCCGGTAGATCACTGTAGTCCCGGAGATTGCCTACGTACTCTCTAAACTCAAAGTGGGGTGGCCATTCAACTGCACCCACCTTCCTCTGACCTATGGGAATATGGTAGCACTCACTCTGTTACCGTAACATGTAGGCCAGATCCCTAAGATTTAGACTCCTAGTGTTCACTGAAATCAGTGGATGTTAGGCATCTAAATACCTTTGAGGGTGTGGGCCCTCGTGCCTCAGCAAAGCTCTGTTAAAAGGAGGATTTCAGGAGTGGGGACTTCCTCCTATTCTGACTCCATTTACCTCAGCACCTCCACCAACCCCATTTGTGACACTCCAGGAACAACATGGCACAATCAGGATTCAGAGAACGGTCATTGATCAATTCCGGTCCAGACCGGGCAGGAGTCAGCACCCCACACTGTTACCCCAGGATGGCTACTCATTAGCCAATGTGAAACAAGTTCCTGGATGTCAGCCTGGTCCATAGGTGCCCTGTGCTCACATCATGAAAAACAAATGGTGCATCTGACAAGTAACTGGACCTTTAGCTGAAGACTCGGCACTGAGGCCGGGACCGTATGGGCCAGGTAGCCTGCACTGTTCTCTCGGCTCTCGCCTTTTAGAAGAAGGTTGGAGCACGTTGGTCAGGTGCTGTGATGACTGTAGAGAGGGCTTCATGTTAAACACCCCAGTTGCACAAAGGATTGAGAAAACCAAAGGCCAGGGTGTTGGGCCGTACCTGTGTGGCGGTGCGCGAGCTGGCAGGCCTTCTTGAACTGGAACCCATGAGGGCTGAGCCAATAAATGAGATCGTTGTGATACGGGAAGATGCGTAGCCTGTGGTGCACCAAGTAGGTGAAATCAAAGACAGCTCGGATGTAGGAATTCTCCCTGGGATGGAGGGGAGGGACAAACAGAAGGGATTTGCGTTCAGGAAATCAAATATTATATGCCGTGGTGCACATGGTCCATGCTCATTTTCACCCACGGACACCATCGCTGCCCGGCACCGCCTGGTCACAGGCTACAAAGGGAGGGAACAGTTCTCTCTCTCCGAAGGGCGATCAATTGTAGAACCGTAATGTAACATGGGAGAAGCAGCCGAATGGGATTTTAAAGCAGGAGCTGGTGACCAAGAATAGAAGGGAGGAGCAAATACATAAGGACTCCACATATTCAACCTGATTCCACCCAGGAAGGAGAGGGCTACCACAGTGAGTTATAATACAATAGCCTCAGAAGGCCTTACGCAAGTCCAGAGCTCTTCTGGTCTAGGCCCTGTATACATACATGGTAAGAGACAGTACACTGGACCATGCTGCAGGGAAATACACAGTCTGAATAAACAAGACCGCCAAAGGGTGGGAGAATTCTTATCCCCCTTTTACAGATGGGAGGAGGCACGGTGGTTAAATGGCACAAAAGGAATCCAGAGCAGAGCTGGAAATTGAAGCCGGAGGTCGGGAGTCCCTGACCAATGCCTGAACTGCAAGACCACCCTTCCTCTCTACCTCAGGAAGGAGGGAAGCAAATATTGCACCCCTTGCGAAGGCGGCTGTGTTCTCAGTACTGCATCCATTCTTGGGAGCCCCAGAGTCACACTGGCAGAGGTAGAATCTTTGCTGTGGGTTATCTGCTGAGAAGAAAATGTACATGCCGAGGCTGTATAATACTCTGGGCAATGTAAGAGTCACCTCTGGCACAGAGTGACTGGCAGCTGCAGGTGAGATTCCTTTGCATTCCACCCATTAAACCACATGGACTGTTGGAGAACTTTTAAACTGAAGGTGGGATACATTTACCAGGCATAAGCAACGTGCACAGTTTACTCATGGCCAATGAATAGCAGCCTTCCCTCAGGAGCCGAGAGCATCCGGTACTGACCTGTCCGTCTGGCAGTTGCTCTGGTAACTGAAGGAACATTTCATGATGCTGTCGAGAGCCATCAAGCTGACATGTTCAAAGAGCTCCACTGACTTCTCCTGTGTGATCAGCTGTTCCCACTTGTCCTAGTGCAGGAAGGAGACAGGTGAGAAGGCCCAGAAATGCCTTGTTCTGCCCTGTCAGCATTTACCTTCCATCTTAACAATAAACGAGGGACCTCTTTAACCAGCTGTATATTCTAAGCAACAAAACATGGGAAAGGGAGACGCTCCCTTATTTAGAGATGCCAGTTTGAAACAAGAGGAAGCTAGGAAGCTGACTTGGCACTTGTGGCATAGACCCAAGTTATTTTTCACTCTCTTGCCTTTGTCCAGAGTCAGTTGCTTTGATCGTTACACCGCAGGGTGTCTTATGGAAAATTAGTCAGAAAAATTACTGTGTACAAATGACCCTCTTTAGCCAAACCCTGATGCCAAGGTCTTGGGCCTGCCCTCTGCACAGGAGTGAGCTTTCACTTTAGTCCTCATGTATAGGTGCCAGATGCTCTGTCCCCAGTCTGAGCAAGACCGTCCTCTTCCTTATGAGTCAGGTTCGCTACCAGACAGATCTGTCCCATGCCAACACGGCCAGGGTCAATTCAGACTGGAGACGTGGTAATGCTGTCCCACAGCCCATCCTCATGGGTCAAATGTCATTGCCAAAGGCCTCCTAGGAAGAACCCTCAGGGTCACATCATGATGAGGTCAGAAGCCACCACTAAGGGAAGGGTCTGAGTACAGCAGAAGCCATAAGGACAGCTGACTGGTCCCACAACGGGCTGTTAATGTTTAGGTTCCTGTGTCACGGTGAGGATCTTAGGTGTGATTATGTAAGAGTGTCAGGCTGAGCTCTACCCTGACATCTGGTGGTGAATTGCGGGAATTGCAGTGAGTTGTGGAAAAGAACATTGGGACTGATCTTATTTGCATAGGTACACCCACTGCGCCTATTCTGACCTCACAGCAGCCCAAATGGTCACTTCTGCTGCTGTGGGTCCCACAGTTTCTTCGTTATTGGAGCAGAAATGACAAAGTTTTGTTACCCTGATCATGTGAATCGAGGACTGTGAACATGTACTTGTTATGTACTACTTTGTTATGATGGAGGGACTCATCATCATCTAGGTAGCACTCACTGGGCAAAGGACAGGCATTCAAAACTCACTGAATTTGATAGAGGCTATGGACAGGTTTTCATAGTTTTTGGTGAGGGTTTTGTCTAAGGGCTGTATGGGCCTATTGTACTCTGCTTCTTTTCACTGTGGAATGTCAGAGCTAAATTTTGATTTTATTAGGAGTCTAGATTCAGCCTGCTGAGCTGAATTCACTTTGGATCTAGTGGTGCACTTGTACTAAGTGATACCTGCCCCCCTACTAAAAGCTGAAAACACTGAGTGCTGTGTTAAGTAGGGGGGCCTGAAAACATATTGCTGAGCAATTGGTGGTGCTAAGCAGTTTGTGTGGCTGGCAGAGTGGAGCAGCGGACTCAGCTGAGCAGTTCCTGGGTGTGGTTTGCGTGGCTGGTGCAGCAAAGCAGTTTAGGTGTCGGCTGGCAGGACGGCCAGCGGAGCAGTTCATGCTGCTGGCAGAGTGGCTGGAGCAGCAGAGCAGCTTACGGTGAGGGCTGCAGCAGAACCCCACGGAGAAGCGGCGCAGTCGGCCTCAGACCATGTAAGGTGCCCCTTAACCTGCCCTCCATTTCCACCCAGGCGGGGAGATAAGACTCTGCAGGTTGACTTTTGCACTTTGCACTGACCCAGAACAGAGACTCTTGGGCTGTTGGACTTTTGGGACTATTGGGTGATTTTTGGGGTTGTGGGACTCAAGAGCCAAAGGGAAGGCCATGGCCTATTTGCTGGGAGGGGGGCTTCTGGCTCATGGTTTGTTTTATTAATCCTCTTTGTGGTGCTTCCCCAATATAATGCCACATTGTTTCTCTCTGTTATTAAAAGGCTTTTGGTACACTCAGACTCTGTGCTTGCGAGAGGGGAAGTATTGTCTCTTAGAGATGCCCAGAGGGGTGGTATATGGTTGTCCCAGGTCACTGGGTGGGGGCTCGAGCTAGTTTTGTATTGTGTTATTGGAATGGAACCGCTGGATACTGAACCCAGCCCTTGTTGCTGCAAACTCTGATGGGCAGAAGGGTTACAATTATAAAAGTCAATCTAAAAATCATTTGTTTGTTGATCAATGAGTTCAGGTACCAGCACTGACTGATCTAAAGGCTACTGATGGCTGAGGATGTCAGACGTTTAGGCCTTGGTATAGGATTTGTATCTCACCTTACTCCTGCATAACTAGATTAGCCCAGGAGCAGCCCTGGGAAAGAAATAGACTAAAAGATTTGCAAATCCAGCCTGGGTTCTCCTTTGCATCAGTAGAGGTGTAAGTTGATGCAATCATTTGAAGGATGCAGCTTGCTTCCTTAGGTGGGGGGAGGAGGAAATGGAGGGTTAGCATATCTATACGGTCTTGTAAGGATTCGATGCATTGATAAATGTAGGTGAATGTCAATTTCAAATACATACACAAACAGAGGGGGGGAAATACTTCCATAGATAATTAATCAAAATATACAGATAGGAAAACTTAGAGTTTAATTTAGGCTAGTAACTTTGTCAGTGTGATGTTAACAAATTGTGTTTTAATGGTTAGCAAGGATACCACTCAATCTCTGTCTTTAGATAATTATTGTCTGACACATACAACCCTATCATTTCCTGAAACTGTGAAAAAATTAAATTGATGATTCAAAAAAAGCTTAACCCATCATTTTGCGCAACTGTCAAAATTTAAATAAAAAATTGAAAACAAAAATGCTTAAAAATAATCAATATTATCTGTCCAAAATATATATAAATGAATCAATAAATTCTACCAAGCTTGTGGGGCGAGAGATCACTCTCTAGTGACATATATCGGAATAATAGCATCTGTTGTATGGTTTGTAAATCTATAGGTTCAGTAAAGTTGTTATGCACTGCGAATGGTTTCCAGCTCCAAACACTTCGAAGCTTGCACTGGGTTATTACATCTGCCAACTGGCATGTTTTGGGGAGAAGCCACAACTCTGTGGCCATACTGTTCCCTCCTATCCTATTTCCTGCCCGACTTGCTGGGGGTCAGAAGTAGTAACACTGCAGCATCGGATCTCACCTTCCCTCTCCTGCGCCCACCTGAAGCTGCAGGCTGTGCAGGCTAAATAGAAAAGCTGGGGTCAGTGGGGCATTATGCACCTGCACAGCCACAAGAAGGCAACTGAGAATCTTGCCCGTCATATTTTAAACTGTAATGTATTTGCTCTTTTGCTGCCCTGTTCAAGAAGACAGCAAAAAAGGCAGCAATTCTGGTCAGTCTTAAGGAGATGTGACCTACAAATGAACGTGTGCCCCTTCCAGACTCATCCCAAAGAGGGTCTGGGTCTAGCTCCCAGCTGCACCAGGAGTCTCTTTAACTCCATACAAAGTGTTTTCATTTTTTCAGCAGTGGAAGTCCCCTGTTCAATCCCAGTTATATTGGCTGATGTATACAGAAAAAAAAAAGAGCCCTATTTTCTGTAACGATAGCCCAATGTGGTTCAAACTCCATGCCAGGCATCAATATTACTGTTTCTCTCCGTACACATGCTTGGTTCTCTCAGTAGTGAGTTTCATCATGGAGCATCAGTGATGCAGGCTGGTCTTTAATTCTCATGCTAGGAGGCAGTGTTTTTGTCTACATGGAATCAGAGTTCTTTCAGGGACAATGCATTGCACATTTAGTTGCTGTTGTACCCAGACTACCTGACAATGTAGCTGCAGAAATTAATGATGGTCGCATGTGCAAACCTGGTAACTCTATTATTTTTTCTGCATAGAGCCCACCGAGAAGGGAATCGGTAGTTGCACTGTGTACTATGCAAATCAGAGATTGCCATCTAATCATTGTGAGTATTGGCATCTCAGGGTATTTTCTAATCCCCAGATCACGGGGTTGAAGTGTCCCCAATCCTAGGGTTTAGAAATGCATGAGACCCCTTATTTAATCCTGCCTTTCATATAACTACCTTTAAAGAGTGCCGCCAAGAACCTATGTAATGCCTTATTAATAGTAGTAATTACTATTGTGGATTAGATATGATTTTTGGATCAGGGTAAAATGGAACCCCAAGTCCTTGGGGTCTAGCATTGTTACCTATTGAAAAGCAAGGAAATACTGTAGTTGGAATCCACTTCAGAAAGGCCCAGGCTGCCAATTTCCTTACATTTTTAACAGGCAAAATGCATTAATTAACTCCAGAGTACAGCTGGTTGGGACCCATTCTTCATAAACCTTTTCATTGAAAAATGTGTCCCTCACAGAGCTGGTCAGAACACCAGGGCATTTTCCTTTGAAAAGGTCAACTTTTCATTGGAAAACAAACCTCAAAACTCTCAAAATATTTGGCCGTAAACTGCTGATGGAGGCTCAAAACACCATTTTCTGATCAGCCCTGGTCACTCATTTGTTTAATGATATTATAGGCTCTGAAAGTCTGTACATCTTCTGGAGTTGCTATATCTCAGAAAAGAATTGTGATTAATTCAAAAAGCTAACCCACCAAAAGAGAGAATTTCCATGAAATTAGAGACTGTACAAGCTGATAACAGTACAGCAAGGAAACTCTTGATCCATCACTTTGCCTTCAACCCATCAGGGATAAGAAACTAACATAATAAATATGGCAATAGCAGTGATCATTCCTACCAGCATCACTTTGGTAGAATCTGCAATCAATGGCACATAAGGTTTCAAAACGTCACAATGAAACCCTGGAGTCAGGAGTTTACGATGTTGGTACCACTTTGGCCCATGTAAGACCAATAATCCTTTCCCTGGGGGAACACAAGCAATGGAGTTCAGATCATTTCAGATTTTAAAGACCCAAAGCAGATATTTTTGATGTATATAAGTAAAGTCTTAGCCTACAGTAACCAGAACTTCTGTCAGAGATGAGTACTGTTTGGTCACATCTAATCCATCTCCTGTTTGCTGGGATAGTATATTTTCTAGTGCTATGAAAACAAACAACTGATAGAATGCAGAGAGGATATTGATCTTTCATTTTCAAATTTCACTATGATTGTTCAGGATCATACTCCAGACCAGGGGTGGGCAAACTTTTTGGCACGAGGGCCACATTGGGTTTCAAAATTGTACGCAAGGCCGGGTAGGGAAGGCTATGTCTTCCCATACAGCTTGGCCCTGCCCCTATCCGACCTCCACCCACTTTCCACCCCCTGACTGTCCCTCTCAGAACTCCCGACCCATCCAACTCCTTGTCCCCTGATTGCCTCCTCCAGAGACCCCTCTGCCCCTTAATGCCCCCCCAGGACTCAACCCCTCTGCTCCCAATCCCCCGACTGCCCCGCCCTTAGTCACACCCCTGCCCCCTGCCAGGCCCCCTGGGATTCCCATGCCCTGATCACCTCCCGAAACCCTCTGCCCTTTATCCAACCCCCGACCCCTTCCCCCTTGCCATGCTGCTAGACACGCTGCTATGCTGATCTCCTGGAGCGCACAGTGCGCTCAGGCTGTGGGGGAGGAGAAACAGTGGGGGAGGGGCTGGAGCAGTCTCCCCAGCTGGGAACTCAGGCGGGCCAGTTAGGAGGAGCCCGTGGGCCGGATGTGGGCCGTAGTTTGCCCACCCCTGGGCTACACATTGGCAAACAGAGAAAAAGTGGGATTTAATTGGATAATATTTGTAACTGGCCTGTTTTAAGACAGGTTGTTAAATGGCTTCTTCTAAAAACTGAATTTAAATATTGTCTTCGAAATCATAGGATTTAGTTCAGATTGCTTTGCCTCGCTATAAACTGTTTGGATTATTTTTAACAACCAGATCGGCTTAAATGAATTTTAAGTTCGTTTAACAACCATATAGACTTGCTGTTAAATTCAACAAGCCTATCTGTTTAACCTATTAAACCTATTATCTGTTTAGCCTATTTAATTAACCTATTATCTGTTTAGCCTAATTAACTAAATTATTAGCCCAATTATTAATTTAGCCTAATTATTAAATTAGGCTAAATTAATTAAATTAAATTATTAGCCTAATTATTAATTTAGACTAATTATTAATTTATCCTCTGTTTAGCCTGATTAACTAAATTATTAGCCTAATTATTAATTATTAATTAGCCTAATTATTAATAATTAACTAATTATTAGCCTGATTAACCTATTATCTGTTTAACCTATTCGTTTAACAACCAGATAGGCTTGTTGTTAAAGTTCGTTTAACAACGGATAGGCTTGTTGTTAAGTTCGTTTAACAACCAGATAGGCTTGTTGTTGTTCGTTTAACAACCAGATAGGCTGGTTGTTAAGTTTTTAACAACCAGATAGGCTTAAATGTATTTTGCCAGACATTAAACACTTAAATATCTAATAAGCTACTAAAACCAAATTCACAAGAATTTTTGAAAACAATATGCTTTGGTCTTTACTTACTGAGGGAAAAGGGACCCCTTTTCCCCAAAGACGGGTTCACTCTCCGGGGTGTATATAATCTCTGTGGAAAGCTCACCACAGAAAAGCTTGCAAAAGAGACTAACAGAAGTTACAGTGCAGAATCAGTGCCGGCAGCAAAGCCAGTCTCTGGGCAAACTAACAATCACAGCCAGCCTTTAGTAGGCTGCCTGACTGGCTATGCTGCTTATTGCTTGGAAGAGGCAGCAGACTGGCTCTTAAATCCAGCAGCAGCAGCAGTTCAGCAGTGGCTTAAAGTGTTAGCCCATGGCTGCAATAGCTTCTACTCCTGCCTTTTGTCCCAGCTCTGCTCTGGCCTTGCTTCACTCCCAGCTCTGACCCCGGCTGCTGACTCCAGCTAGGACCCTTGGCTCTGAGCCTGGCTACCGACTTCTGTACTACCACGACGCCTGACTCCTACTCCGACCTCTAGGTGTGACTGCTCACCTCCCGGTCACTGACAGAAACCAGTTTATCACGCTGTCATTTGTGGCATTTTGTTTAATGTTTTCTTTTTTCTTTCTTTCATAATAAAATAGCCAGAGTTAATCATTATGATTATTTGGCTTGGTCGTGATCAAGGTGTCCAAGAGCTCTGATGATTACATAATGGAAGCTACACCACTAAGTTGGCAGTAAGAGAAACAATCCATAAGAACTGGCCTCCCCTTTCTTGTTTCTCTAAACTCAATATTCTTAGTAATAGTTAAAACAAAATGACTTTATATCTGCCAATTTAAAACGAGCCTTTTAAATCCTGCAATCTGAACCTTCTTCTCCAGCATGGAACCACCTTTATCCAAAAGCTTCTTCAAGTTTCACCTTTGTTTGATACACAATGTGTACATGATGATTTCAGAAAACGTCCGGCTCTCACCGCACCAAGGAGCGGGAAATGCCATCGATTGACAGCTTGTTCTTGACTGACCTTGGCATCATTTCTGGTCAAGAATGTGGAGGAGGCCACAATATACGTACCAATCCATGGAACCATATGCTTATAGCTGATGTTATCCTTGGGATCTGGAAAAGTCAATTGACAGACAGGGAAAGAGACAATACTTTATTAGTAATGAGTCACTACATTGTATGTTTATCTATGGGGTACACACCAACCTTCAGTTGTGAATGAAACAAAATGAGTGGTGTCTCTTCATAATGAATCAGTATTACACAACAAAGCAACACCCAGTTCAGCATGTGGCTAAATGAAGGAGAGATGCAAGACTAGCATTACCAAGGATACTGCAGGTCCAGAGCTGAACGGGAACACGGAAAGGTATTTCTGTAAGAGTTCACCACTCAGCTACATCATTTTTTAGCACAAATCTGTATGGATACTGTGATGGGGCAAGACCAGATGGCTATAGGAAAGTGCTAGAGAATAGATATGTTGGTCTCAGGTTAAACAAATCCCTGGTACCAATGGAACCTTCTAGAAAGGAGTAGAAACAGCTAGCTTGATTGGGACACCTGAAGCCAATCAGAGACTGGCTGAAACCAGTTAAAAACCTCCCAGTTAGTCAGGTGGGTGTGGGTGTCAGGAGCTGTGGAAGGAGGTTGTGCTGTTGGTGAGGCTGAGTGGTGGACAACATATCATCCAGAAGGAAGGAGGCCCTGAGGTAAGGGTGAAGTGGAGTTTGAAGAAGCGGGGACTGCTGTGGGGAAGTAGCCCAGGGAATTGTATTGTGTTTTGTGCCTAAAAGGTCAGCCATCTTAGCTGGTACTATTAGGGTCCCTGGGCTGGAGCACAGAGCAGAGGGTGGGCCTGGGCTCCCCCCTTTCTGCCTCCCCTAATTAGTCTCTGAGATTGGGAGACAAAAGAGACTGTGCCAGGAAGGATAGCTTCTCCTCACTGGCTCATGATGAAAATGGCTCAATAGGCTGTGACCTTGTCTCCAGAGAGAGAAGGGCTCCGTGGAGGGTCACAGTGAGCCTCTGAGGCTAGTGAAAAACCACCAGAAAATGCAGGATCCACGAAGATAAGGACAGAGCTTTGTCACAATACGCTCAGTATATTACTTTGTAGCTATCATAAATTAGACCATGACCCATTGACATCCCTGGACACAGTTATATATGGAACACCAAATGGGGTGGACCAGAGCTCTGAGAGGGTACAGAGAATCATTGTGCTGGATGCTGGGCTGGTGTGACTTGCTCATGCTCAGGGATGCACTGAGTGTCAGATTTGGGGTCAGGAAGGAGTTTTCCCTTGGCAAGGTCCTTGGTGGGGATTTCACCTTCTCCTGCAACATGGGGCACAGTTCACTTGAGGGGATCATCTGGGCATATCCCACCTAATCTAGTCCCTGCCATTGCAGGGGAGTTCGGGATTGGTGACCCCTTGGTATCTCCTGTTTTCTGCCTGCATCACACAGTTTAATCTCCTAAGGACTGAAATAGCGCAGGCTGGCCATGGCTTCCCAAAGCTCCCATTGGCCGGGAATGGTGAACCACAGCCATTTGGAGCTGCGGGGACCGTGCCTATGGACAGTCAATGTAAACAAAATGTCTCACGTCCCACCAGTGGATTACCCTGATGGGCTACACACAGATCCATGGTCGGACAGTTGCATACATGATGAGGCATCAATTAGTGACAACGTATATTGCTGAGTGACATCACAGTTGTGGAATTCTGCTTTGCTGTGAATAGTTAACACCTGGAAATTATGCTTGTCATTTTCAATTTCCAGTCACGTTACAGTCACTCAAAACTCAGATGCACCAGGCCTTACCTCCTCTGGCAAATAAGGCCTTGGCATAATCCGGATGGGTAATGTGTAAGAAGGCTGAGAAACTCCCAAACCAGAGAGGGAAGGCATATGGGTACTTCTGGCTCCATAGCTCGACTTTGTTTAACATCTCCCCTTCTTGTACAAACTGCAACAGCAGAGGAGAAAAGAGAGAAGAAAATAGGGCGGTTGGAAAACTCTCTGTCCAGAAGAGCTCACGGTAATCTTGCTACAGCCAGAATGGGGAATGTTCATGGAACATGACAGTTAAAAATAGTTCATGGTCCCTCTGAATTGGCCTGATGTACTGCAGAGGGCTGTCATTTTTAAACATTATATGAAATAACTGTTCATCCAGGGATTCTCACCAAGGAAAATACCTTTACATGGAATGCTGGAACAGACTGGTTGGTGTATGTTACGTGTCCCTACCCTGGAACCAATCCACAGAGGATGGGAATCTGTTACAGCTCCTAGCAGGACAGCCTGGCCTTTTAGCTCAGTGGTCTCCAAACTGCGGTGTGCACCAGACCACCCATGGCGGGCTGAGCACCCCGGCGGTGGGTCCAGCCCCAGGAGCCGGGCGCCGTGGCGGGACCTGACCGGGGGGCAGTCAGGGGACAAGGAGCAGGGAGGCTTAGATTGGGGGTGGGGTCCTGGGGGGCAGGGGTCCCAGGAAGGAGCTGTCAGGGGACAAGGAGGAGAGAGTTCTGAGGGGGGCAGTCGAGGGCGGGAAGTGGGAGGAAGTGGATGGGGGTGGGCTAGGGCAGGGCTTCCACCATGGGGGTGCGTGCTCAACCTTTTTTTTCTGATATGCGTGCCTGATCAAAAAAGTTTGGAGACCCCTCATAGACCAGGGGTGGGCAGACTACGGCCTGCGTGCCACGTCCAGCCTGTGGGACCATCCTGCCTAGCCCTTAAGCTCCCAGCTGGGGCAGCTCCCCCTGCTTCCTCCCTCTCCCAGAGCCTCAGCGCGCTGCGCCACCAGTGCTCTGCCATGCTGCTCCTGGGCAGACCTGTAGCACGTGGTTGGCTCCGGTGGGGTCTGAGCTCCTGCCGCTTTGAGTAGCATGGTAAGGGGACCAGGCTGGGGCCAGGGGGTTGGCTAAGGGGCATGCACTCCCGGGGGCAGTCAGGGAACAGGGAGTGGTTGGAGGGGGCGGAGGTTCTGGGAGGGCGGTCAGGGGACAGGGGATAGGGCTGGGTGGATGAGGCATGGGAGTCCTGGGGGTCTGTCAGGGGGTGAGGTGTTGATGGAGTAGGGGCAGTCAGGGGACAGGGAGCAGAGGTGGTTGGGTAGGGGGTGGAGTTCTGGGGGGACAGTTTTGGGGGCTCAGGAGGGGGTGATCAGGGGGACAAAGAGCAGGGGAGGCTTAGATAGGGGGTGGGGTCCCGAGGGTACAGTCAGGGGAAAAGGAGCCAGGGGAGTTGATGGGTTGGGGGTTCTGAGGGGGGCAGTTGGGAGGCAGGAAGTGGGTGGATGGAGGTCAGAGGGGGGGCTGGGGTCAGGCTGTTTGGGGAGGCACAGCCTTCCCTACCCGGCCCTCCATACAATTTTGCAACCCTGATGTGGCCCTCGGGCCAAAACATTTGCCCACCCCTGTCACAGATGGAGACTCAAGTTTTCAGCTCTGGGAGGTCCCTGGTTCAGTCCTTGCCACAGCGGTACAATATATAATGGACTTTGTTATAGAGCAGGAGGAATCTAACCAACTGATAAAAAGCCCAGATAAAGATGGGCCAGAAGCTGTCACAGATCAGGGCAACTGCAATTCCCTTTGTGGTCTCACAAGGACACCCACTCTACACTCCCAACTCCTCAGCCGTCACCTCTCTGGGACAGAGACCTGCGTCTCTCTCCCTGCTGGCCAGGGTTTTTCCAGACTGCGCAGTTCCCCAGCAAGTCAGACTGCCCAAGCTGGCCTGCTTGGCTTTCTCCTCAGAAGCTGTAAACAGGTCAGTTGCCCATGGTTAGAAATAAACACCCTGCTCTTTTAAGCGAACACAGTTATTATGAAGGTGAAAATATTACAGAGGAAACATATTAAAAACAATAAAAGGACCTACACAGCAGCTGATTAGCTTATTAGAGATCATAACCTCCACCCCCAACTCCAACCAAGGCTCTAGTAGGAGTCAGTCCTTCAAACCACACACGGGGTTTTCTTTGGTTCCAAGTTTAAACATCTTTTGCTCAGAAGAAGACCCCGCGTGAATAAATCTGCCTCTCCCTTGTACATCTGGGGTCTCTGATTTAGAGATGGCAGGAGCAGGTAAGCAGACAATGGATCTCTCCTCAGGGCACAGCTTCAGAAGGCTGGGTTTTTGCATAACTAGAAGGGGGATGGGGTACATTTGCATTCATCGCCCCCTAGAGATTTCCTAGGAAACCCACTTAGTTAAAAGTTCATTCTTGTCCGGCACAGTGTTTAAAAGAGTCCTTTGACACTCAGAACACTTTGCATTAGTCACATCTCCCCCTTGAAAAGTTACATAAACCTTTGCATGTTAAGACAGTAACTCCTAAAATACTCAACTTAGTCCAATAAGATTTGGCAAAAGACAAATTCCACTCTATCAGATTGAAAGGAATCAGATTAAACTTCAGAATGGAAAGCTTTCACTGTTGTCAGAGGTGATCTAGTCAATAGAAGATAAGCTGATTGTTCCAGTAACATTCAAACCAATCATGCTTTCCTTAAAGAACGTAAGCAGAATTGCTGTAAGTGATCTATTAATAACTATTCTGCTTTGAACTTAGATTTTTATAGATGCCTGGAGGTACTTTTTTCTTTACAAATGCTGTTTTCCGGGGTAATTTTCACTGGGCTATTACTGACCATACAAGGTGTTCTGTGCTATCTTATCCAGTCGTCAGGCATTGATAAAATACTGCAGTCCATGAAGCACGTCATAATCAGTCTATTTTCCTGCCTATAGGCATTCCATATCATTTGCTGATCTTAGAACTTTCCTGAGTTTAGAACTTTTCAAACTCTAATAAAGTGGATTTTGGAGTTCATATACCAGTAGTCCAACAATGAAACAAAATGGAAACACAATGTATTTAAGTATATTGCCCATTTCTAGAAGCTGGATCAAATAAGATCCTGGATTAAGTAAGCCCAACTCCTAATGAAATCAACTCCAGAGCTGAATTTGGCCAAATGTCTTTAAAGCCTTCTCTTGCATTCCTTATAATGTCACCTTAAATGAGAGTTTAGGAACTTTAAATGAAAGTGTGTAAAGTTTTCTTCGCAGAGTGTTATTAACTAGAGGGATTCTGGATTAATTAATCAGCTAGGTCTGCTCTTTGAGTCATAAGCCATGCTGTCAGGGAAACTTAATTACACTTTAAGTGGGATGCAAATGAGTTGTGACACTGCAGGGCTTTTACTTTTAATATGTCCATTCTTAACTGCATGTCCATTCTTAATCATTTAAGCTCTATGATGTTGTGTTTATTAAATCAGTATAAAATGAACTAACATATACGTACAAGGCACTGAAATAATATATCCTGTCTGTTCCCACAGCTCATTCTGAATTCTAGTTTGTATAAGGGCAGGGGTGTAGATAAGGGTTGGGGCAGTCAGGGGACAGGTAGGGGGTAGGATCCTAGGGGGGCAGTCAGGGGACAAGGAGCAGAGGGAAGTTGGGAGTTCTGAGGGGGGAAGTGGGAGGAAGTGGATGAGGTGGGGCTAGGGTGGGGGCAGAGCTAGGCACCCCATCACCCGTCCTCCTTTTTGATTGTTGCAATATGGTAACCCTACTTAAGCCAATGAGATTTATCCAGAATACTGAAGGAAATTGCCATATCTGTCACAAAAGCATTCACCCATCCCTTCCACCAAACCTCTGGTATTGGTTTTACAAGGGGTGATGCTCAATATGGTTTAGTACAGGGGTCTCTAAACTATGGCCCGAGGGCTGAATCCAGCCCGCGGCTTCGATTTGTCCAGCCCCCTCAACCAACAGGGGAGAAGCGAGCAGGCAAAGGCTGCTGCAGCTGAGCAGGCGGGGGAGGGGCCGCCAGCAGCAGCTCGCAGGTGGGAGCAGCTTAGCTGAGCTGTGTGGAGGGGTGAGTGCCCCTGGGAGCAAGTGTCCCCCAAAAAGGGGAGCCAACTTAGGGGAGAGTCGCTGCTGCAGCCAAGCAGGCATAGACCCCTGCCTTAGAATAAAAATACAAGCCAGATGCTTAATTACATCTCCAATAAATGGAGTAAAGAAGAAAATAAAATTTAAAAATAATGTGAAATGATTTTTAATGTATTGACAAATATTTTGTGTGATTTCACAGGACCTGCATTGATTATACAGCTACTTTTATACCTGATTTAGAATTTAATGCAACACTGACATAGTAGAGTAGTGGGATTTTTTACGATTTACATATATTTTGCATATATTTGCATATGTTTAATTTTTTCCACAGTTGCTTCGGCCCACAAAGCCCCTTCAAAAATCTAATATGGCCCTCGTCTTGTAAAGTTTGCAGATCCCTGGTCTAGTAGGCTGAATAAACAGGTAAGAGCCACAAATTCTTCAGTTCTAATCCTACCACTGACTTTCATCTTATCCTTGGGCAAGTCACAAAGAGCCAGATTTTAAAAAGGTATTTAGATACCTAGCTCCCATTGACTTCCCTGCTGTATATAAACCTGGTTTTGAACAGTGAATAAATAGGGATTTTGTACCATCTGGAGCAAAGGTAAATATCAGGTTTTTATAGGCTGTCTTTCTGCCACAGTAGTCCTGCCAGCTCATACCGGGTGCTGTTTCCTCGTCCATTTTTAAACAGACTCACAGACAAGTAGGTTCTGATTTGTACCTGCAAACGTTGGAGAATTCAGAGTTACAGCCAAGTCATCCATTTGTCTGGTGATTCCAAACCACCAATGAAACAACATGGTACAATAACTAAGCCCAAAGTTGGTTTAAGGACTTTGCTCAGTCTCAGATCTTCAACGGTATTTGAAAGCAATTTGTGGAGACAACACCAGGTTTATAGTAAGCAAGGGGCTAAATCTGGCATCCTTCCTCCCTTCCTTCCTCATTGTAACTGCTCAGTGGGGTAGCTATGGGCCTGGTTTTCATTTAAACTAGGGCCCCTTTGCTCACTCTAGCTGTGTAAAGGGGCCTTAGAGTTGGTATAAGTTTAAGTTGCTGGAGAGGTACAAAGGGACCTTAGTATAAATGAGAATCAGGCCTTATGAGACTAGCCCCTTGGCAGCCACAGAGAAGAGAGTGCCCCCAAGTGCAGAGGGGGCCAGATTTATTCCCATGTTCTGCAGACTGGGGTGAACCTCAGCCTGAGGAAGATTTTGTTGTTGTTGTCTGGTTTTGCTCATGGTAACTTGTGATCTGTGGTTACAGCAAGTTGCTCCTGATGAAAAGTGCTTGTTATGTCTCACTTCTGTGGAGTCACCCCACTCATTTACATACAGAATGTGGCATCGGGTGTGAGCCACAACTTGGGGGCTGGCTATAGGCCAAGGTGTAAATACTTAGACTGGATGCTTGTTAGAGCAGGGATTGTCTTTTTATTCAGTGTTTGTACAGCGCCTAGTCCTTTGGGTCCAGGTTCATGACTGGAGCTGCTAAGTGCTACGGGAATACACATCACAATAATTAATAATATAGTAACATCTATGATCGCTAAAGGCCTGAGCCAAAGCCCATGGAAACTGATGGATCAGTGCCCTCATTTCTGAATGTTCCTACTCTTGTTCTGACACTTTAATGGGGCCCTTGTTTGCTCATTTACCTGGAAACAGCTGAACTTGGGAACTCAAACAGTAAATTGTTCGCCTTTTGGAGCGGATCCAGAACAGCATTTCACGCTGGAGTAATGAAAGGCCAGATTCTGATACCTTAACCCCCACTGAATAATATCTGACTCTACGCTGGAGCTACTCATGGAGTAGGATCCTACTCACTATGAGTAACTGGATCACAATCTGATCCTCAGTTACAAGCGATTGAAAAATCATGTTTGAGCCCACCCATTAGACATCTGCCTAAGTGGCCTCAAACCTGTTGCCTTTGAAGTCAATGGGAGCTGAGTCAGGCCCATTTGATAGCAAAGGACTGTCTGTTTTGTGACATCGCTGGGGAGGGGCCAGGCAGAAGCTTCCTGTGAATGTGGAGGGGGTGATGTCAAAGGTATAGGAGGGGAACTACTAAGACTTGGGGAGGGAGGAGGAAGGCAGGGGAGCTCCTTCACCTCCCCTGGACAAGATACTAAGCCAAGTTCGTGACAGTACCTATAAGACATGGAGCCAGATCAACAGGTACCAGGGAAAATACTTAGCAACCCGTCTTCAAGCCCTGATCCACTGAAAATTCATGAGGTTCCCCAGTCTTTGCAGTCCACTGATTTCCATGGGAGCAAGACCCTGGTCTTCAACTTTCACTCCTAAACTTCAGTCCCGGGTCTTGGTACAGCACCTAACAATTACAACCACTGAATTTAGCCTAGTAACCTTTCAACTGGTTATGTTTCCAGGACCAATGGAAATATTTTCAGCGACACACTAGACTGTTTATGGGTTTTCTCTATAAGTTATAAAGATTTAATTTAGGGATACCCTGAGTTTTAGAAGGCTTGTCTGGGTGACCCTATACTATTGCAGACATTAGTGTTCCTGGCTCCCAGTGCAGGATCAATGGCATTGGAACTGATGATGCACAAATTTATCATATGAGTAACCCTCAAGTCAACAGTCACTCACCACTACAAGCCAATGGTCTATAATTAACTGTTCTTGCATTCATTGCTCATCCTAATCTCCAGCTAAAGTCAGTGGGAGATCGGATCTTATCCTGGATTCCCCAAACTGCCTTCAGACTTGCTAGACTAACACAACCAAGTAGATATTTATTGTATTACTATATTATTACCAGTGCTTGTGTTAACTTTTCATTGATTTTTTTATTTAAAAAAATCAATAATAGCTACATTTACAATTATGGAGCCTATGGAATTCTTATTCCTGTAAGAAAGAATCTGCTTCTGTCCCCTGCAGCTGTCAAAATATCTCACCCCGGTTTCTGACTCTACATCTGTATCTAAGCACTGTTCCTGGCCTCTTGAGCCTGCTGTCACCACTCGGCCTGACCATTGCTGCTCCAACCACTAGGCATGACCACTCACACCCCAGTCCATGGCAGTCAGTGCTGACTGCTGAGGGTGGGATTTGTAGCATGTGCTAGCACATTACAAACTGATCATCACCACTTGGTACTTTTCATTTGGCAATGGAATTAACAAAACCCTACAAACAGGTAACAATATCCCTTGAACCTCATTATCTGCCAGGTATGCAAACCCGATTCTAATATGCATCCTGTCCTTCTGCAAAACAATTACAACACAGAGAGCATTGCAATGGTTTCCCTCTCAGTTCGCTCCCCAGTTAAACCAGAAGAGAGCAGGTGGAAATCGGTGTTGTTTTAATGGAACTACCCTGATTTAGGCCAAGCAAAGAGCTGACCCATAAGGTGTTACCTTCTTCTTTGCCCTCAGTTAATCACTACCTCTTTGTTGTGCTTTTTGACCTGTGTCTTTTGTTCCTTAAACAACACTCCTTAGAGATAATGACTGCAGAGCAAGCTTTGTATAGTGGGATGCATGATTTACCAATTATTTATATTAGCCAAAGGGGCGCAAGGAGGATTCTTTCACAGATCCCGGGGACATACCGTATCAGTGAGACTCCCCCCACTCCCCTGCAATTCAGGAAACCTGCTTCCTCTGTGCACTGCATTGTGTCTATTTCATTTTTTAAATACCCCATCCTTCTGACCCAACCCCAAAAGTGCAAACTCAGCCCTTTTCCTACCTCATGGACGTGGCCAAATAGCCAGTGGGTTGGAGGGCCTGGGAATCTGCTGAAAGCTTTGATCAATTCCTTTCTCCTGTGATACAGCTGAATTGCTTTCAACAGCACGCAGGTCAAGCTGAACACAGCAGCCAGGTGAACAATCCGATAGATATCCACCCCCTGCCAGGACCAGGCGGGCTTTGACCCTCTCTCTAGCACAGATGTCATGTTCCTGCTGCTTCTGTTTGGCTCCTGCAACCTGCACTCCTTGTCCTGTCTCACCCTTCCTTTTCTACAGCCACAGTCAGCAGCCTCAGCCAATGCTGTGCAAAGAGGCAGAATCTCAGAGGCTGGTTTGCTGTCAGATCATGAGAGCCTTTATTGGAGGGAAGAGCCCAACCAGCACAGCTGTGGGGAAACATCATTTATGAGAAGAGTTCAGACAAAGCAACAACCTGGCCTGTCTTGCCTGTGTCCTATAGCGATGCATGTGACACTCACATCGGATGGGTGTCAATCATTGCAGAAGGTGTAAGGTAGTGGAAAATCAGCCCCATTGAGCGACCTGCATTGTTCAATGAGGATAAAGAGAAATGTTTGGGGACTGCTCATTTACAAAGCACCATCCATCCTGCGAAGTGAATGTGGCAGGGGCCGGCAGAAAATTTACTATTCAGTCGTGTAACACAACCCATCCGCATAAGGAAGCCAAATTAAAGTCACACTGGCACGATCAAGCACTGTAGCCAATATTTTTTAAAATGACTGCTATTTTTGGGTGCTCAGCTCGGGGTGCTATAGGAGCTGCCACCCAAAATAAAGGTCATGCAGAAACTGAGCTATGTGGGCAGAGGAGTTTTGCTGAGTATTGTTTGCTGGAGCTCTGTGTGATTTTTTTGTGCACAGATACGAAGTGGAGACAGAGAAGGAAGCACCAGGCGTACCCACAAAAGCACTGGTCACATGACCCTGAGAAAAGCCGACAGAGAACGAGAGCTTTTGGGTAAAGTGCTGACCGGAAAGAGGCTTGGATCTTTGAACTAAGAAATTGTCTTCTGCTGTTTGATTCCTGTTGTGTCCAGGGGAAAAGGTAGGGGGAACCAGACAGCAAATGTGAAAAATTGGGACAGAGCGTGGGGATAATAGGAGCCTATATAAGAAAAAGACCCCAAAATTGGGACTGTCCCTATAAAATTGGGACATCTGGTCACCCTAGGAAAAGGGCTTTATGAACATTTTTTGTAAGTAAGCAGATTTGCACCAAAGAAATACCTGACTCCCTCATCAATTTCTCCTCCTAATGGGAATGACCTGCAAAACCTCCAGAATTGGCTAACGGCTGAGGTCAAAGGATGTAACAGTGATATTATTATTATCAGCATGGACAGGTGCCAGGTTGGGGGGTTTTGAAGTAAATGCAGATTTGATTAACTAGTCAGACACCAGACATTAACCCCTGACTGCTGCTTCCCTTAGCTTCTAAACATCTGTGCTGCAGTAAAGACTATAAGCCAGCACTGGCAGGCATATTGGCCCAGGAACTTGGTGTGCCAGGCAACATTCACCAAGTTGACAAGAAGAAAAAAGAATCATGGAAGAAATCAACCCGTGGTTTTTAGTGCCTTTCTTGATGGCCTGTCCGAACCAGCTGTCTGTGCCAGCAATATAAATCTATTTCTTTAATCCGTTCCAATGGCAGCCTAGGCAGTATTTGCCTGCTAGGTGAAATTCAATCTTTCCACTGAGGAGCTGGCTAACTCACAAACCAAGACTGGCCTGGATTTGCAGTATCTAGGATAGGAGTTCTCAGACTTCATTGCACCGCGGCCCTCTTTTGACAGCAAAAATTACTTTACAGCCCCAGGAGTGGGGAGCCCACCTGAGTCCACCTAATCCCCACTTCCTCAGGTGGAGGAGGGGGTCAAAACTCGAGTCCCACTGCTCTGGACAAGGAGGGCCAAAACTGAAGCTCAAGGGCTCCAGCCCCAGGATGGAGGCCTGCAACCTGAGCCACAGTTTGAGAACAGTTTGAGAACCGCTGCTCTAATGTATTTTTCGCTTGAATGGGTTTCCTTAAGTGCAGGTGACAATGATAGACAAGGTGGGTGAGGTAATAGCTTTTATTGGACCAACATACAAAGTGGTGCGGATTTAATGAAAAGTGTGATTTTTGCACCAGTTTAGTTGAATAGGTGCAACTTTCTGTGTGAACCCTTCTGTATCAGTTTAAGCTTCACTTGTAGCCATTTAACTTGCACTGGCAAATTTACAAGTGCGAGCCAAATGGCTATAATCAGTTCTACACTGATATAGGAGAGTCCGCACACAACAGCTGCACCGGTTTGAATAAACCAATTTAAGATAAACCAGCGAAACTTGTGTGTGTAGACAAGATCTTAGGAAACAAACAAAACAAAAACAGACAAACAGAAGACACTGGGAATCACATTGGTGGGGTGATGTCATGGATCCACTGGCTCTGTGCTATTCCCCAGCTTTTCAAAATTCCCTTGGAGAAACCCCTTCTGTGGCAGCCCCCAAGGGGTTCCATTCTTCTTCAGGGATAGGACACATGGTCTCAATACCTCCGAGACTGAGCCTCTGGGCTCCAGCATTCCTGCTTCACACCACGAGCTCTGCCTGGATAGGCCAACTGAGGCAGACTCCTGGTCAGAGGCTTTGACACTCTTCAATGCAGCTCAGCAGGGATTTGCAGTGACACCAGGCAGCCTTTTCAGAACAGAGCAGGGTTTTGAGTCAACTGGAACACAGTATGCGGAGATCCTTAGGTTAGCAGCATAAAGAACTAAAGGGTAAGACATAATCCATTCTGGCCAAGCCAGCGCTCCACTCAGCCAAGATGGCATAGAATCTCTTTCTGGTTCTGGCTGTTTGTCAGTTCAAGGTTTGAGCACCATGTCTCTCCAAAGGGCCAGGCTTAACCCAGCCACCAAGACACCTTCCCGCTTTGCTTTTAAGCGGGGACCTGTGTTCTCCTTCCCTGCTGAGAGGAAGGGGGAAATTCCTGCCTCTTGGTTGCTGGTTGCAAGGTGTGAATGTCCTGGCCAGTGGGGTTCCCACTTTCTTCTCAGATTTGCCGACGATTTGGGTCAGTTTCAGCCACTTCTTTAATGGCCCATTCACTCCATCCCAGACAGCGAGGTGACACAAACATCTCATGTCTATTGCTCCACTCCAAGAACACCTTTCACCTTTTTTAGCCCGCTGGGGAGCAGTGAGAAATACCGAGGGAAACCGAGGCACACATAAGCTTAATAAAAATATTACAGAACATTATCACTTCCCCACAGGTGGCAAGTAACCATCAGGCCATCCTCCACAAGGTCCTCAGGGGTATTACAACTAGTAGGAAAATATTGGGGGACAGGTCTGGTTTCTATTGAAAAGTTCAACTTTTTGCCAAAAAAACTGAAAATCTTTAGTTTCCAGCCCAAAAATTTCCAGTATTGGGATGCTGAGTTTTCTAATGAAAAGCTGAAATTTTCCATGGAAAGTGGATACTTTTTGTGGAAAATGTAGTTAGTCACAAAGCCACTTTTGATGAAAAATCTCCACGTTGCCCTATTTGGAACCTACTCTCCATGTGGGCCATGTCTACACGAGAAAGTTGTGCTTCTTTAATGATTCCAGCATAGCCGAAGTGGTACAGGATTTATATCAGTATAAAGGTGCTTAGTTATGGCTTTTTCTGTAAGAGAAGAGGAATGACTATATTCAGGGGCGGCTCCAAGCACCAGCGGAGCAAGCGTATGCCTGGGGCGGCAAGTCGCGGGGGGCAGCCTGCCAGTCGCTCTCAGGGCAGGCAGTCAGGCGGCCTTCGGCGGCATTTCAGCGGGAGGTTCGCTGGTATTTGGTGGCATTTCAGTGGCGGGTACACCAAAGCTGAGGGACTAGCGGGCCTCCTGCAGGCGTGCCGCCGAAGGCCGCCTGACTGCCGCGCTTGGGGCAGCAAAAAACGTAGAGCCACCCCGACTATATTGATTTCAGGCACTTTTACACTCATATAACTGTCTTCATCTGGGCTTGCACCAGTAGAACTACATCATTAAAAAAACCAGCCCCTTAACCAACATGGTTAGAGTGGCACAACTTTCAAGTGTAGATGAGCCCTTAGTCTGAAATGGCTCAGATGTGGGCAGGCTGCAAAGCCCCTTTATTCAGCCAGGCCTTTGTGCAGGGAGGGATGCACGAGGTGAGAATTGTTGGATGTGGCTTCTCCTGTGCACTCTTAGGGCATGGTTACACTTACAGGATTATAGCGCTATTGGTTATAGGGGTCCCCTTATACAGCAATATGTATAGCGCTATTGCGTGTCCACACTGAGACGCGCCAGCGTTATAGCATGGCCACATTTGCGGCACTTCAGGCGGCATTAAGAGCAGCGCATTAGGGCAGGTATCCCAAGGTGCACCTCTTCCCGATCTGGCGCAATGCCTTGTGGTAGGGGGGCGTCACTTGCGGGGCATTCTGCATCCTGTTCCAACTACCCATGATGCTTTGTGTCATATCCCAGCAATCCCTGGGTTTCCGTCCACCTCAGGCGCCATCTTTCAACAGTTTCAGCAAGGTGCGCTCCGTTTTCCTTTTTCGTGTGCCGCAATGAATCCACAACTGCTGAGGGACATGCTGACGACTCGCCAGCACATCTCTGTGTGCAGTGGAGTTAATCCTTGACATGCAAGATGACAGTGATGGGTCTGAAGACAAGATCAAAGCAGTGAACGCATTTGACACGAAGCTTCTTGTCTCATTAACGGACGTGCTCATGGCCGTGGAATGCCGCTTCTGGGCACAGGAAACGAGCACTGACTGGTGGGATCGCATCGTCATGCAAGTCTGGGACGACGAGCAATGGCTGCAAAACTTTCTCATGAGAAAAGCCACTTTCATGGGACTGTGTGCTGAACTCGCCCCCGCCCTGCGGCGCAAGGACACCAGACTGAGAGCTGCTCTCCCAGTGGAGAAGCGGGTGGCTATCGCGATCTGGAAGCTGGCCACACCAGACAGCTACCGATCAGTGGCCAACCACGATGGGGTGGGAAAGTCGACCGTTGGAGTTGTGCTGATGCAAGTGTGCAGGGCCATTAATCGCATCCTGCTACGAAAAATTGTGACTCTGGGTAACGTGCATGACATTGTTGCTGGCTTTGAAGAAATGGGTTTCCCTAACTGTGGAGGGGCGATAGATGGGACCCATATACCTGTTCTGGCGCCCGCCCACCTAGCGGATGAGTACGTTAACCCAAAGGGGTACTTTTCCATGGTTCTCCAGGCGCTTGTGGATCACCGTGGGCGTTTTACTGACATTAACGCGGCCTGGTCTGGAAAGGTGTATGACACATGCATCTTCCGAAACACCGGCCTGTTCAAGAAGCTGCAAGCTGGGACTTTTTTCCCAGACCAGCGGATCCCTGTGGGGGAAGTCGAAATGCCCATCGTGATTCTTGGTGACCCCGCTTACCCTTTAATGCCCTGGCTCATGAAACCCTACACAGGGAGCCTGGACAGCAGCCAGGAAAGGTTCAACTACAGGCTTAACCGGTGTCGAATGACTGTGGAGTGTGCTTTTGGCGCTGGCACTGTCTTTATGGGAAGCTAGACTTGGCTGAGGAAGTATCTCCGCGGTTATTTCCGCATGCTGCGCCCTACATAATCTTTGTGAGCGGAAGGGCGAAGGCTTCACTCAGGCATGGTCCTCGGAGGTTCAATGCCTGGAGGCCACATACGCACAGCCAGAGAGCAGGGTTCTTAGAGGGACCCAGCGCGAGGCTGTTAGGATCAGGGATGCCTTCAGGGAGCATTTTGAGGCTGAAAGCCAGTTCTAATGGGAAGTGCAGAGGGAGGAGGGAGGGAGTGTGCATTCTTTTAATAGGAAAAGGCATTTGCTTTTCTGTAGCCACTAATAATCTATGTACACTGAATAAAGAAACCCATTTATTAAAAAGACAATTCATTTATTCAACAGCTGAAAGAAAAGATTTTGATGCATGTGAAGGGAAAGCGGGGGGAGGTGCAATTGGGGTGGGATGGGGTCAGTCAGAGATTGGAATATGTCCGGATCTCTGAGTCTCCAGTGCCCTCACAGTGGCCATGTCCCCCGAACCCCATTTGCGGAGGGCAATAAGGCATGTTATTAGGGGTTGACTGCAGTGGATAAGGGTCCTGGGTTTGGGGGTTGTTCGGTGAAGACAGAGGGGTTGGAGGCAGCTGTGGGTGTTGATAACCGGATAGCTGACGATAGTGGCCTGGAGGGTACAGAGGGCTAGTAGGGGAGCAAATGATAAAGGGGGCAGAGAGCACGGTGCTTCTTCTCCTGAAGGGTGACAATCTGCTGCATAGTCTGCAATTGAAGCTGCAGTAATGACAGCAACTTAGCGGTGCTTTCCCGCCGGTGAATCGCATTGTCCTGCCGCGCCTTCTCCCTCAACTTGCTCTCGTTCTCCCTCCACCTCTGTGCAATTCGATTGTCCATTACAGCCTGTTGCATTACTTGCTGTACTAGATCCTCTTTGCTCTTTCGTGGCCTCTTCCTCAGTCGCCTCAGCCTGTCAGCTGCTGATAACAGCGATGGCACAAGGCTCAAAATCGATGCTTCTAAAAGAAAAAGATACATGTAACAGTGGCTCCCTTGTAAACAGCAGACATGCCTATGATTCCGCCGCATTCCCCGTTTGCCTGTCCCGCAGACAGCACAGATACAGCAACGGAGCCCCTGCCATGGTGAGTCCTCTCCAGAGGCAGGGGGAATGATTGTTTCCCTGCCATGCTGTGCTGTGGCGGGGGGGGCGAGGGGGGAGTGCCGGGAAGTGGCGGGAGCCCTACTCCGAACACTGTCCCAACATTCTCCGTAGGTGTTTGTCCTGGAAGATATCTCGCTGCTGCGGGTGACCGAGGAAGAAAGGGAGGGGATTCTAATGAGATGCGGCTTCTGCCCAGGGCCATATGCAGCTTGCCTCTGTGCAGCAATGCTCCCCCCACCCATCGTAGCACAGTGGCGGGGAGTAGTGACCGGGACCGGGACGGGGGCCATGCTGGATCTCTCAAGAAACCTGCACAGGCGCATTGCAAGCGCTCTTATGGAGACCTTTGAAGAGATTACTGATGACGAGTACCGCGAGGTGATAGACTACATCAATGCACTATTCCACATGTAGGCAAGCATGCAAGCATCCCTTTCCACCCCAAGCTGCCAGCCTTCCCAATAGAAAAGCAGCTTTACCTCCGCAATCCGCTGCTGAGCTGCCCCCTGCAACTGCCGGATGCTGTGGCTGGCCGCCCTCCTCCTGGCTTCAGAAGAGCTCCTGGCTGCATGCGTCCAGGGACTCCTCCGTGCCCTGGGTCGCTGCCGCCTCGTCCTCATCCTCCTCCTCTTCTTCATCCTCCTGGTCTTCGTCCTTCTCCTCACCCCCCCTTCACTGGTGGGCTGGGAAGTGTCCGTGGTGGTTGATGGAGTTGATGTAGGATCGCCACCAAGTATCGCGTCCAGCTCCTTATAAAATCTGCAAGTCACCGGGGCTGCCCCGGAGTGGCCGTTTGCCTCGTGGGCTTTGCGATACGCATTCCTAATCTCCTTTACCTTAACGCGGCACTGCAGAGTGTCCTGCTCATGGCCTCTTTCCGCCAAGGCCCGTGATATCTGCCCATAGGTATCAAAATTCCTGCGGCTAGACCGCAGCTGAGACTGAACAGCCTCTTCCCCCCAACAGCTGATGAGATCCAGCACCTCACTATTGCTCCACGCTGGGGCTCGCCTGTTTCGAGGAGGCATGGCATGTGGACTCATGATCAATGAGAATGATCACCTGCAAGAATTCCCTGAGAGCACGCCATGCTTGGCTGGAGCAAACAGGAAGGGGATTTTCAAATTTCCCTGGAAATTTAAAGGGCGGGTCTGACGTATGGTCACCTGAGGACAGGACAAAAGAGTTTGCAAATGATGACCAGAGTGGCTCGAACGGGAATTATGGGATGGGCTGGAGGCCAATTAAGGCGCAGTGGGTGTCCACATTCTCACTGTAGCACTACAGCAGCTACGCTACAGCCCTTATTCCCCGTGCGGAGGTGGATTACCAGGAGCGCTATAACTCCGTTGTTATAGCGCTCTACGTGCCTTGCCAGTGTGGATGGGGAGGAGGTTATAGCGCTCCTGGGGGCTTTATAGCACTATAAAGTGCCCTTGTAACCAAGGCCTTAGCCTTGGCAGTGGGGCGTAGAGCAGCTGGTGACTTTACTTTGGATTGTTTGGTTTTTTAAACATTGACAAAGGCCTAGGCCAGGTGCTTTCATCCATAGTGTTATAAATAAGCAATAGAAGTCTATTTATCAAGTTCAGCTGTCACCGGTGATTAGCGCAGGGGCATACACCCTCCATGGACAATCCTGAGTCACTTCTGCCTGTGAAACTTGTTTTCTGCACATGCCCCCTGGCAACACCTCGAATTCCTGCCCAGTCGCAACCACAGGCAAAGGATATGATTTGCTGGATGTTTCTTGCAGTTATCATCCTATTCACCCTACTTTCACCAAGCCGTCTGTGCTGCAGACTACAAGGGCCTGGGAAACAGTGCTCTTCGCCACTGTGTAATAATTGCCCACCGCCTTTCATGACACCTTTCTATGACAGAGGGTTATACTGGGTGTCTGCATGCCTTGGATGTTATAACAAACTGCTCTGCCCCTTTCAAGAGCCAGGAGGCCTGGAGCCAGCAAGACCTCTTCGCTTATCAGACACAAATGGGAAGGGGTCAGGCATTTACTATAAAGAGCTAAGAGAATATAGTTGGAGGTGTACTATAAGAAGCATGTGGCTTGATGTGGCCAGTCCTGGAACGGAGAAGAGATGCAAGAGGAAGGTCCCCTAGACACCTATCACTTGCTTTGTTCAGGAGAATAACTTTGTTTTGCACTTGAATCATACACTGAACTCGGAGAAAGGGGCCTGCTCCAGGCTGAGGGCATGGTGTCAGCCCCTCTTGGGCTGAGGCTCAGGCCAGCAGGCTGCACGTATATTGTAAAGAAAGAGACTCTGTGATGTTCTTCAGAACTACCGTTGAGTCTGTAGGTTCTGCTATTGTCATGCAGTTGCGGTTACTAGTAGAGCTGCTATTGTTTGACCTTAGTAGCACAGTGGGTTTGTTTTAACTCCTAACAAAGAGAAGACTAATAGGCCTAGATTAGACTTATCCAGACTTGTCCAGACTAACAGGTCTGCACTTGTCCAAAGGAAAACTTTAAACTTTCTTTTTACTGCTTGACCTTTAACGCTTCTGCTTTTCATATCTGAGGCAAGGAGGGTGAAGGGGGTAAAGGAGATTGTTAAATGCCAACCTTATGCCACTGCTAACCGCAGGGTCTTACACATAATCATTGCTTGCAAAACTTCCTAATTAGTCACAGCCTTATTCATTCCATATGGAGCATCATAACAGAAGCTTGCTTGCATCATTTATTGCGGTTTTGATGCATAAAAGGTGTAAATTTTTTTTGTCTGGTGGGCAACTCCTCGGCGGTCTTTGGATGGTCAAGAACTTGCCACCTCTTGCATGCAATTGTATTTGTGGCATACTTAATAAAGGCATCAGATATTTCTGATCAAACACTACACGTGTGGTTAATTTCCACAACACTCCATTGCAGTCAGGCCTCAAATCACTAGGGTTGCCAGTTTTGGTTGGACGTATTCCTGGAGGTTTCATCACCTGACATAATCTTTCATCAAAAACTAATCTTTAATTCCTGGAAACTCCAGGACAATCGAGGAAGGCTGGGTACCCTACAGATCAGGTGTATGGCAATGCAGAGAGGGAGGAGAGAAAGAAAGATACGAAGATGGATGGATGACGGGGACTGACCGTGAGGTATGGAGCTTTTTGTTGTTTGGACACTCCTACATCTCCAATCCAACCACAGGGTGGGGAGAGTGGAGGGCTCAGGGAAAAGAGGTGGGGAGATGAAGAAAAGAAGTTTCCCTTGTTAAATATAATTAGAGCTAAAATATAGTCCTATCAATGTCCACCAGCAGTAAGAAGAATGTGAGTAGTGCTTTATTTAGTTTTGATTTTATTTGTGTCCAGATTATATAAGTGGGAATTATCCCTTTGTATTACCCTGTAACCATTGCTGATTCAAGACCCAGTCCCCAGCAACCTACCTTTGTGTTGCTGGTGTAACACTAATGTTGTCAGTGGCTACCGGTGTGGTGCTCTGCTCTTGTTCGATGATTATATCTGTCAGCTGCGTGCATGTTCCCTCTATGTGCTGCCCCAGCTCTGCGCAGATTGCTGACACAGAAGACTCCGAGATATCCCCCAATGACCACAGACTCTAGTAAGGTAAGAAGGAACCTGGGCCAGGTTTATGGTCACACAAAGCACAGTGATAGTTTCCTATAGACTCTACAGGACGTACTATGAATTTGTGCCCCCGACAATGGATACAGCTCAGTCGGTGGCAGGACGCTCCACTGCCTCTTAGATTGGTCAAAGACGACCACTCAGGGATGTATTCTTATACACTTTTGCAAACAGATTACTCATCACTCCTGACACATCAAGGTACAGCCCCTCTATTAGGGAGTTGCCTTTCTCACAGGTTGGTTGGTTGCTTTCTCACAGGTTTAGTTAGTTGCTTTCTCACAGGTTTGGTTTGAACAAACATCCATCCATCACACTGTCTACCCATCATATTACTCTTTCATATTGTCTATTCATCATATTGTCCTTTTATACTGTCTTAAGCTAGGTCTGCCTGTTCTTTGTTTTCTGTGTGAGATGTATTCATACCCAGGTGTTCTGGTACCATCTTGGCATATGTTATTATTGATTAATACGTACTTCTAGCAGCCCCCTTCTTGCCAACTTCTGTGAGCAGGGACCTGCCTCTGGCTCACAGCCCAGCTTTGCTTTACGTTAGCAATGTCTTGACCATTACCTCAGTTCAGGCCTCAGACCTCATACTGGGCCTCTGATACCAAGGGTTTATGTCTTAGGGCCTCATCTTACTACATTCCCCCACTTTTTGTCTTTTTATGGGGAGGATGTTTACCCATCGTCCTGGAAAAGCATAATGCATGGACTGAAGATGAACCAGTGGGCTAAACACTGCTATGTGGTCACCTTATTTTACCGTCCATATATTCATGCCCCATCTGTCCTTTAGTCTCCACATTCCCTCATATGACTGATAGATTTTATTATCCAATTATTTTTAGTCCCTTATGATGGGACTGGGAATGTTAGGCCTGGGACCTCATCTGAGGAATGTAGTTTTATAATTGAGTCTTAGGGGCACTTCTAAATAATTAATATGTATAAGTAGTATGGATATGGTGTATATATTTGTAGTGTATATAGGCATATATGTATAGTCTGTATGTGTACATATAACAGCACTTTATATGCAAGCATAACAATTCTTTTCCAATCCAGAGTTGTAGTTTGGCCCTTGTGGTACTGCAGATAGCAGCCCACTTTTATTAGGGCAATTACAGTTGCCATCTGTATCATTATTAGTAGTAGGCTGAGTGTTTTGAAGTACAGTAGACTCTTGATTATCCAGGATTGGGTTAACCAGGATGTGGATTAACCAGGATGTCAAAAAAAATATGCGTAACTCACAGGGTTGGCTCTGGCTTTGTTGCCGCCCCAAGTACACACACAAAAAAACCCCACCAAGGCACAGGGCAGCCAGTGAATTAACACCCCCTTCCCCCCGGCGCAGGGTGGCTGATGAACCAACCCCCTCTCCCCATATTTCCTATGGATGGTGATTATCCAGGATTTTATTAACCAGGATTAATTTTTTCCCTATCATCCTGGATAATCGAGAGTCTACTGTACTGGGATAGTGATTGTGATAATGTGTCCCACAGTGCTACATATGTGAGAAGTAAAACAGAAATTTGGAATAGTGACACTACCACTGAGGCCTTTATATGTAAATATAATGTAATTAGTTTCTACCCGGTACTGTCCATCCATGTTATAGATTACTCTTACTGCTGGTTCTCACCCTCTGGTAAGCTTCACTGGGCAGGAAACAGAAGTGGCTAGTTGAACTGCTCTGTGATACACCAGTGGTTGACGTAGAGCCAGTTGTTTCTTATGGATGCTGTCTTCCAGATAACCTACTTAATGGACAATAACCCCAATTTATCAAATATTGCGGAGTCAGGATGTTATGTTGGTATCCAGACACTGAATAAAATTGTTTTAAATAACATGTGCCTTAGTTAAGGTGCAGAGTCAGTAACCCAAATTATGACTGCTACTAACAGGGAATTTGTTTACCCAATTTGTAGTTACTGTATTTCTTTACCAATTTGTTTTTTCCTTGATTTTATGTTGTTTGCTGCCATTTATTTGTTGATTTTTACCTGTGTTGGTTAAACAGTTTAGCAAGGTTATACACGTAGTAAATATTGTACAGCAATAATACAATACAGTACTAGTACAATGGTAATACAGTAGTACAGCAACAATACAGTTGTTTTTACACAGTAACCAAGTTGAAATTAAATGATAGTTTATCCTGGTTTTTAGCAGATTGTTAACTTAATTGTCCAAATATGGTAGATAGAAGTGTATTTGACCAGTCTCTTACAAAGCACTTCACTTTTCTTCTCTTGATTGTTGGGGGGTTTCTTCTGTATACTGATATTTTCTGGTGTCTTCAAGGTGTGATATTTTCTCGTGTCTTTGGTCTATGGGATGCAGCTTAAACAACTTTTGTTAATTAACATAGTAAGTTTTTTGTTTGTTTTTCCGTTTTTGTCTTTGTTTTCAGTAACCCAAACTTAAAACAAAGTTTAAATTTGTCAACAAACTATGTAATAGGGACAACGTGATAGGGACCGAGTCTTTTATAACACAAATTACACTTTTGCAATTGTTGTATAGACATTTATTTTCATTAGAGGTGAATTATTAATATTTTATACTAAATGTAATGCTTAACTGCTCAAATAAATGTTTTTTCCTAAACATTCTGTATTAGCAAAAGAGTCAATAACATAATTTTTACCAAGCATTTCAGAGTTAATTTGCTTGAGATACCAATTTCATTCATGTTAACTGTTTAGAAGCACAAACTTTAACAACCACTGCTTCCCGTTAACATAACATAGCAAAGGAAAAGCATATAAAATTAAACCAACTCTAAAATGAAACCCAAAATAAATTTTAAATACAAGTTCATGCAAATACTTTGAGAGTATTAAACTTTTCTAATGCTCTGTTGTGTTTCGGAGCCAAAGGTGGAAACCTGTAGAAAACGTGGAAACCTGTTGAAATTGGTTAGTTTTTTGCATAAATTGTTGTTTTTAAACATTTTTGCTATCAAATTCTCATAATTATATTTAAAAACCTAAACAACTTTATAAAAAGGCCAAACAAGAAATTGACATTTTGTTAATATTATCTTTACCTTAATGTTGAGGTTTCTCCTACATTTTTTCTTTGAATAACAAATAATACAAAAAATTAGAAAACAAAACTTTTCAAAAAGAGAATACTTTTTGTTTGCAATTGCATGATTTGTTGAGGCAGAAATATATGTACATATATTTGTAACTGAAACCTTTTTGAACTTTGCACAAAAAAATTGGTGCTAATAATCCTATGATTATATCCCAACCGTGATCTTAAAATAGTGTGGTACCACATATGCATATATTTTTAAAAGGGTACAAAATTGACTTTTGTTGCAACAAAATAAAAATAACAAAAAATAGCCACGTGACACACACAACATTCAACACAGGACATACAGGACAAACTTACAATTAAAAACAAATGGCACCAGAATTCTAATAATAACTATACAAAATAAGGCAAACAAAAATAAAAAGGGTAAAACATTTGAATAAACAAGTTATTACCTTATTTAAAACTTTTAATATAAATTGATAAAAATATATTAATATATGCCAAATTTATTGTATTAATTTGGTAACAAGGAATTTTGCATTACTTTATATTTAACATTATTTTCAAACTCTGCTATATGAAATTAGAAAAACCTATGTTTCAAATATTAGTGAGTGGTTAGGATTAGAAGCAGAGTCTGCATTTCTGTTGCTTGGCAATCATAGTTTCAAGAAAGTTAGGAATAATTCCAGCTGTTGCATTCCTGAAGGGTTAATTTACCGGCTTTACTTAAAATAAAGTTTTTACCTTGTTTTCTTTTTGTTTCTTGTTTTGTTCTGTTTCCAATTGCTTTATCTTTTGGAGGTTTCTGTTAAAACTATAACTTTTAACTTTTAAAACAAAGAGAGCGAGCCAAAGGAAAGAGAGGCGGAGGAAAGGGCTGGTCAAGAGCAACCTAGGAAGGTAGCAAGACCTGAGCTAGAAGAGATTTGCTCTGTCAAGGTCTTTGGAAGTACAGGTAGCAGCAGCAGCAAGTTTAGCAAACTCAGAAAGCATAAAAAAGAAAAAACTTAACTGGTATGTAAAAATATTTGAGAAAGAAGGTTGTATTTTCAGATATGAGCGCGGAGTGTGGTTCCGTGGGTCAAAGCAATTGGGAGCCTGCACTGTTGGGTTTTATCCTAGCTCTGAGAGGAGAGTGGGGGTAGTTACCTGCTCTCGTAAATCCTGAATTTGTTCCCCCTGTGTCTGTTGCTTTTGTGTGCATGCCAAATGGATGTTAGGAGTGCTCTTTTTTGCTGCAGTTAACTGTTTTGGGGCAACTCCATGGGTTAATGCATCAATTTCAGGTGTTAACCTGCTCAATTTTAGTTTTTGACTTTGAAATTCCTTTTTATTCACTCACCTGCGATCGAGTCGCAGCTCCTGTCTTGTAATGTGCTCTGTGAACTGTTCCATTTTTTCCTTCATTTGATTTACCAATCCAGTGAAAGTATTGGGTGCTACTTTTCCCATCCGTGCACTTACTTGTCCAGTTCTGACAGGCACCAGTCTAGGTTCCAGTTTAGGTTTTACCCGAACCTGGCTTTTATCATAAGATAGTGGTTGCATTGCAGTGGATCCCGTTTCATCTTTTAATTTTACTAGGGCCACCTTTTTCCACTTCTGTACCCATTCTTCAGGCACAGGGTAGCTATCTGAAACCTGCTGTTTACCACCAATATATATAAAAGGGGACGGCACATGTATTTTTTTGTAGGTTTCTTGCAGTTGTTTCCAGAGTTTTGCTCTGTTCCTGCACTGGATGTCTCTGGGCTGCTTGCCTCCCTGCAAGGGAGGTGAGAGCATTCCAGGGCTGTGTAGCTTCTTTTGATTTTTTTTAACTCTTTCTTTGTTACTGTTACTTGCCCCGCCGGTTTTGTGGCGTGTTGTTTAAGCCATCTTACTGCTATAGACTTTAATTGCAAAATTCTAGCTTTTTTACTTTTGTTACTATTCTTTAGAGCTTCTGTTTCTACTATTTCTTTACATATGCCAGTCCATGTTTCCCCACTTTCTTTTTTAAATTCATATGGACCCCCTTTACTGGCAATCCAGAGGGTCCAGGAGTTATCAAACTCCATGGGGATTTGAGAGGAGGGGAAAAGGGGATTCCCTAACTCGTGGTGGTCTGCCATGTTAGATCGTGATTCCTACAGCGGACAGCTCGCTTACTCACCAATTCAGCGGTCGGGGTCACCAATGTTGTCAGTAGCTACCGGTGCGGTGCTCTGCTCTTGTTCACGATGATATCAGTTGGCTGCGTGCGTGTTCCCTCTGTGTGCTGCCCCAGGTCTGTGTAGATCGCTGACACAGCAGACCCCGAGAGAACCCCCAATGACCACAGACTCTTGTAAAGTACGAAGTAACCCGGGCCAGGTTTATTGTCAAACAAAGCACAGTGATAGTTTCCTATAGACTCTACAGGACATACTATGAATTTGTGCCCCCGACAATGGACACAGCTCAGTCAGTGGCGGGATGCTCCACTGCCTCCTAGGCTGGACAAAGACGACTACGCAGAGATGTATTGTTATACACTTTTGCAGACAGATTACTCATCACTTCTGACACATCGAGATACAGCCCCTCTATTAGGGAGTTGCCTTTCTCACGGGTTGGCTGGTTGCTTTCTCACAGGTTTGGTTCGAACAAACTTATCCATCCATCACACTGTCTACCCATCATATTGTTCTTTCATATTGTTTATTCATCATATTGTCCTTTTACACTGTCTTTAAGCTAGGTGTGCCTGTTCTGTGTTTTCTGTGTGGGATGTGTTCGTACCCAGCTGTTCTGGTGCTGTTGTGGCACGTTATTATTAGTGATTAATATGTACTTCTAGCAGCCCCCTTCTTGCCAACTTCTGTCAACAGGGGCCTGCCTCTGGCTCACAGCCCAGCTTTGCGTTATGTTAACAACGTCTTGACCTTTATTTCAGTTCAGGCCTCAGGCCTCATACCGGGCCTCTGATACCAAGGGTTTATGTCTCAGGGCCTCATCTTACTACAACTAATAAGTAGAGTGGTTAAAAACTAGATCCTCACTGTGTCTCCGCTGCTTCACACTTGTTAAGAGAAGGTCACTGGTTGTGGGTGACAGACCCTAGAAAATTCATCTCTGATAGCAAAGCTGGCACAGACAGTCTCACACAGCTTTACCAGGGCCAGCTTGTTCCAGCCAAAGCTTTCATCATGATGGTAAAATAATGAGTTACAAAGAAAGTTGACGTCAGTGGGGTGGTCTCCGGGATGCTTGAGGTGAATTATCTGAGAATGGAGCCAGCTAACCATGTGTTTAAGACATACATGCCATTGGACTGCAGATATTTCATGTGTACTATATACAGAATCTCTTTCTCATGGTGGTGCTTCCTATTTTCATTCCCAAATATCTACAAAGAACACAGGGTTTGCAACACAGGATAGAGCCCAGCAGCCCCATCTGGTCTGGTTTTCCACCTCCTTCCATATCAGATCAGATCATCGGCTAGTATTTGATGCTTCAGAAGGCACAGTCCCATACACCACACACCGGCCCACCTCCTGCATGTGTATGTGAAGACATACCCTTAAAGCAACATACATGGAGGGAAAAATCCCTTCTTATCTCCTGCAGGTGGTTATTCACCTTTCTCCCTGAAGCCATAAAGTTTGATTACATTATAATCTAATGTGAACAGCTGAAAATGTATGATCAGTTAAGATACCACCAAGCCCTTGTTTATTTAAATCCTGCCCCGGTGTTTGCTATGCTGCCATCCTACAGCAATAACTAGAAACTGAGTAAGACATGTCTCCTCTTGTTTGCTTTACATTTGCTAAGTAAATTCCTAGAGTGAGCTCTGATCTTGTAATTATTTATAACATAAGAACATAAGAAAGGC
>ML677352.1:44131470-44406355 GCA_007922305.1 Dermatemys mawii
TGGGGCAGGGCAAGAGGGGTGGGGTGGGGTGAAGGGAAGAGGCAGTGGGGAAGAAAGCGGGTGGGATAAGGTGGGAGGGGGAGCTGTGGCAATGAGGGGAAGGGGAGGGGTCAGGGGTCAGTGGGGACAGGAAAGGAGAGAGGATAGAGAGGGGAAAGGAAGAGAGGAAAGGTGGAGGGTGGACAGGGGGCAGATGCCTGGCATACGGTGTCCCCTTGGAACCGGCAGCAGTAGCTGGGGCTCCCCTATTAAGCAGGCCCATTAAATCCCCACCCCAGTGAGTCCCACCCACCCCACACCCTGACCACCCCAATGAACACCCCGCACCTGGACCCCCACCCCACTGAGCCCCAACCAGCTGCATCCTGACCTCCACCCAGAGCTGGATTAAGGTTTCCTGGGGCTTTGGGCCAGAGCAAATGAGGGGCCCCTCTCCACCCCTTTTACCTGTGGTCCTGCCCCTGTTCCACCCCCTCCGCATGTGACCCCGCCCACAGCCCCACCCCTTTCTGTCCCTTCCCCAGGGCCTTGCCCCTCTTCCACCCAGGTCCCCCTCATTTCACCCCCCACTGTGACCCCAAGACTGGAGAGGCTCAGTCGCCCTGCCATGGCTCAAGGCCAGAGTGGGGAGTGAGAATCCCCCCAGCCCTGAGGCTGTGGCAGGTAGTGAGAGCTCCTTCACTCCCGGGGCAGCCGTGGGGGTCCCGGTGCTGGGGCTTCCCCTGCTGCCCCCTCTGCCGGCTTCTGCTGGGGATGGGTTGGGGGTGCTGGGGGCTTCTCCGTCACCCCCGGCTCCTGTCAGGGATGGGGTTGGGAGGGGAAAGGGGCTGCTGGGGACTTCCCTTGCTGCCCCCTGGCTTCTGCCAGGGATGGGGCTGGGGGGCCTGGGGGCTTCCCCTGTAGCTCCCCAGCAGACGGGGTCCCAGGCTGCAGCAGGGAGCGAGAGATCCCCCAGTCCCAGGACCACAGGGGGGGCCTGCTGCTGGGCTTTTCCCTCCTACCCCCCCCACCCCCACCCCCTCGGCTTAGGCCCAGGTCAGGGGTCGCTGGAGCTCCCCCCCCCCCGCCCCCACTGGCGCTGCTGCTGGGGAGGGAGGTCGGGAGTCATGGGGGTTCCCCCCCCCCACTCCCTGCCGGGCGGGGCGAGGCGGGCGCCGCTGGCCAATGGGAGCGGCTCTTACTGGCAGGTGGGGCCGTGCTGGGGCTGAGGGAAGCGGCCGCCGCCCCCTTCTCGGCGGCCGAGGGAGCGGCCATGGCCCAGGCGGCGGCGGCGGCGCGGAGGCAGCGGCCCCGCTGACCCGGACACCGAACCGCCCGGCCGGGGGCCGGGGAGAGACCGACCCGCCCCCCCCCCCCGGGGCTCCTCCTGCGGGCGCGGAGCCGCCTCAAGCTGGAGAGCCGGGGCCCGGCGGCGGTGCTGGGAGTCGGGGACCAGCCCCCGGCGCCCCCCGCCGCCGCGGCCCCGCCCACCCCGCACAAGAGGATGAAGACGCGCAAGGAGCTCAACGCGCTCATCGGCCTGGCCGGCGACGGGCGCAGGAAGAAGCTGCCCAAGAAGGGCTCGGGCCACCGGCTGCTCCGCACCGAGCCGCCCGCCTCCGACTCCGAGTCCAGCTCCGAGGGCGAGGAGGACGAGTTCGGGCCGCCGGGCGCCCGAACCCGCTGCGCCAGGTGAGCCCCGGCTGGGGGGGGGGGCGGGGCAGGGACGGGCCTGCTGGGGAGGAAGCCGGTTTAAATTCCGGGGACGTGCGGCCCAGGAGGAGGGGAGCTGAGGGGTGGGGGAGGGGGAGCTGGTTGTATATTGGGAGGGAGCGGAAGTCGGGAGGAAGTTGGGTTCAATTCAGGGGGCGTGGGAGCGCTGGGGCGAGGGATGTGGGGCGCCTGGAGGGGGGAGCTGGGGTGCGGGAGCTGGTTGTATGTGGAGAGGGATCAGGGGATGAGTCGGTGTGTGAAGGGAGCGGGGGCTGAAGGTTATTTTGGGTGTTCTGCATTGGGTAGGGAGGGATCTTAAGGGGGTTAAGAGCTGGGAGCATATGATGGCTGTAATAGGGAGAGGAACTGGAGGTACAGTTTGGGAGGGGATCAAGGTTATGAGCTGCAGTGTCGAATAGGTGTAATAGGGGAGCAAGAGGATATGGGGGGGCTAGGGTGACCAGATGTCCTGATTTTATAGAAACAGTCTAGATTTTGAGGTTATTTTTCTTGTACAGGCTCCTATTATCCCCACCCCTGTCCTGATTTTTCATACTTGCTGTCTGGTTCCCCCAGAGGGGCAGGAGCTGGTTCTGGGCTGTGAGGGTAACTTGGCCTTAGCACCTAGGTTTGTCAGGCTCTGACATATGAGGAATAACCTTTGAAAATAAAATGGGGGCAGGCTATGGCGTCTTTTGTTGACATGTTATTGTTGCCCCATTGAGTTTGTTGTTCCCTGTTTCCCATCTGTTCTGCCCCTTATCTTGTCCTGGTTACTTCAGTCTTGTTCTGTTTGGCATCCGTGATTTCAGTTGCTCATTTTCTACCCTTAATAAACCTGAGTGTTCCTTGACTCCTAGTTTTAACCCCTTCTTCACTTCTCTCTTCTCAAACACACAAAATAAGTCTTTAATTGTCAGCAATGTGATTCCCTTGTGGTTAAGGTGGAAACCATTCTTCCTGCATAATTTCTGTTTTCAAAAGGTTAGGCTGCCTGGCTGCCTCTAATAACCTTCATCCCATCCTTTCTTCCATGTGTCCACATTATACTGTTTTTCTATCCATGTGTAACTCATTACCCATGTCTAACTGACATTATCTGGCTGATGATGACGTTTCAGATAAGATTCTCACACAGGCATTGACTGGTCTTTCTAATTTAAACTTGCTTCCAAGACTGAGCTCTTCAGTTTCCTAAGTTCCTGGTGGTGTGACATAGCGTTGCCACTGGCTTCTCCCCATTTTTAAAACCTGCTTATCTTCTTCCTGGAGTCTGACACTTCTCCACCCACTGGGCAGATTAGTTACACAACTAGCTATCTGGTTTCTGGATGAATGAATCCCCTTCTGTCAGAAGAAGTTTGTTTTCTGTGTTTCTAAGGGCTTGGCTAGACTTGAACTTTCAAAGTGCTGCTGTGGGAACGCTCCCCCGGCAGCGCTTTGAAGCGCAAGTGTGGTCGCTCCTGGTAATCCACCTCCATGAGGGGATTAGCTCAGCGCTGGGAGCCTGTCCACGCTAATATTTTAAAGTGCTAAGCCTTGCTGCGCTCAGGGGGTGACTTTTTCACACCCCTGAGCCAGTAAATTGAAGTGCTATAAAATGTCAGTGTAGCCCCGCCCTAATGCACCAGCCAATGTAGTTGTAGACGCCGCTTTCATTTTGTTGATACTCAGGGAATAGTCTTCTGTTTCTCCTTGTGAGAAAATAAGTTCCTCCTCCATTTGTCGGTCATCTTCCATCTCAACATCACTGGATGAACCCAGTAGCTAACCTTACAGGATTGTCACCAGGTAATCTGAGGAGTCTCGGTTACAAATGGATTCTTAACTCTTCTAAAGTAATTCATTTAATGTATTTTTAGAGTCTTTCATTTTGTAAAAGTCAGTAAGGGCAAAATGATCTTTAGAAAGATTTTCTTTAAAAATTGTGTGTTGTCCTGTGTGAAAGAATTCATCTTCATACAACTAGTAGAAATAGATCTGATATAGCTTCTTTATTTTGTTATATGTATGTGGCATTTGTTGCAGATTAAATGTCCACAGAGATAAGGAATAGTGATTAGACAGATTGAATGGTTATCAGTATATGCACATATGCTTTAATTGTTATACTATTAAATTTACAGATGAATCGATGCTTAGCGTTGCTGTTACACTAGGTATAGAGGAAATACTTTTGCTGATAAATAAATTCTGCAGTTAAATATTGAAGATCCTCCAACAATAACTTAAAATAAAAGGCTTTACATCTCAGGATTCCAATACTTTTAAAAATCAGAGAGGTAGCCCTGTTAGTCTGGAATTGCAGAAGTGACGGAGTCCTATGGCACCTTAAAGACTAACTAAAGTATTGAAGCATAAGCTTTTGTGGGCTAATACCCACTTCGTCAGATGCATGCAGTGGAAGGGAAGGCAGCCTTCCACTGCATGCATCCAATGAAGTGAGTGTTAGCCCACGAAAGCTTATGCTTCAATACTTTAGTTAGTCTTTAAGGTGCCATAGGACTCCATCACTTCTGCAATACTTCTAAAATATGTATTGCCATATCATAATAGTTGATCAAGTCCTACCCTTTAAGTCTACATTACTTTCCAAACAAACCTGACTTTTTGCATTGTAACTCTATTGTAATAAATCAGGAAACTCTGGAAACAGAAGCATGACAATTATACTAATCGTGGAGGAGGAAGCATGTTTTCAGTCTCACAGGGATACATGTTGCTATATATGCTGTTTAATACAGATTTTCACTGTCTCCCACTAATCAACTCTTTTGTTCCTGGAAATGCACTACAATGGTTCTTATCCCCAGTGAAGCAAACTTGCTGTTTTTGTTGTCAGTTAAGTTAACTTGACTGTAGATCTTCTTATACTTAGAATATAGATGTGTGTGTCCCATTGCAGAGTCATGATCAATTTTTGTTCCCTTATTCAGGGGAGAATACCTGCGATGCTGCAAGTTCTGTTATCCACTATGTGCTTTTGTCATTCTGGCTGCTTGTGTGGTAGCTTGCGTTGGCTTAGTATGGATGCAGGTTGCCCTCAAGGAAGATCTGGATGCATTAAAGGAAAAATTTCGAACTAGTAAGTATATATTAACCTTTCTTAAACTGAACAACTTTGCTGTTTTTTACTCTAGATGTTGGGAGAAGGTTAGGTGTGTGTAATGTAACATACTATCCTGTACTTCAGATTTTCACAAAACAAGGTCTGGAAAGGCATGAGTGAGAGCCTTTCTTCAAAACGTGAAAATGGTCCTCAAAAATACTAGAGGTGTATGGTCTGTGGACTGTTAGAGGTTAATATGATTGCAGTACTTTTTACAAAAAAGGCATTTAGGTTTACATAGGGCATTCTGCTTATTAGTGTGAGTCTTTGAGTGAACAAAGCAAGTTGACACAGTTGCAGCTTGATCAGATCACATCCCTGTGTGTAGACCTCCCTCAAACAATTAAGCTTGTGTCCCCCTTCCCCAAAAGGGACATTGCTGGAAAATCAAAGTGTGAACCCTCACATGGCAAGAAATACAGAGCTATCTTGTTACTGCTTATTTGTGTTACAGTGGTGCCTCAAGTTCTGGACCATATTGTACTAGGTGCAATGTACAAAAACACAGAAGACAGTCCTTTACTCTAGGAGCTAACAATCTAAATAGACAAGACAGATGACTATCCTGAGAGGAAACATTATTATCCCCATTTTGGAGATGGCACAGAGGCACCCTGGCAGGTTGGAAATTGAACCCTGATCTCCTGAGTCTCAGTGAAGGGTTGTAATTACACGACCAGTTTTCCTTTTTGATCTGTTGGGGTTTATTTTTATTTTAAGTTTCTCACTGTTATTCCTATTGTGCATTCCTAATGTCACATTGGGAGTATGCTTAGTAAACTGTAGATCATAAATCCACAGGATTCACTGCACTATTCTTCAAAGGTGTGCTGTTAACTCTTTTTATTTATTTACAAATTTCTCCTTAGTCAAGGAATTTTCTGTTTGCCAACTTGTTTTACAAGCAGACGTTTAGTGTGTAAGAACATGCATTTTTTTTGTCGAGGGAGCTTGTCATCAGACGCCACTGATGTGGAACTTTGCTCTGTTCAGTGTTGATAACAGTCGGCTGCATGTGCATGTTCCCTGTGTGTGCTGCCCCAGCCCTGCACAGATGGCTGACACAGCAGATCCCGAGACAACACCCAAAGACCACAGACTTTTGGCCAGGTTTATTGTCAAACGAAGCACAGTAATAGTTCCCAGCAGACTCTACAGGACATATTATGAATATGTGCCCCCTGCCAGTCGACTTGCTCAGTCAGTGGCGGGACACTCCTCTACCCCCTATGCTGGACAAAGACATCCACTCAGGGATGCATTCTTATACAGTAGACTCTCGATTATCCAGGATTGGGTTAACCAGGTTGTGGATTAACCAGGATGTAAAAAAAAGAAAAAGAATACGTGTAACTCGCAGGGCTGGCTCTGGCTTTGTTGCCACCCCAAGCACAAAAAAACCCCAAAACACCAGGGCACGGGGCAGCCAGTGAACCAACCCCCTCTGCCTGGCTCAGGGTGGCTGGTGAACCAAACTACCCCCCGCCCGCCCCCCAGATATTTCCTATGGATGATGATTATCTAAGGTTTTATTAACCAGGATTAATTTTTTCCCTATCATCCTGGATAATCGAGAGTCTACTGTACGCCATTTCAAACAAGTGTCACATCACTCCTGACACATTGAGGTACAATCCCTCTACGTGTTAGGGTGCTGCCTCTCTCCTGGTACATGTTGGTTCGAACAAACAACTCTATCAACCATATTATCCTTTTGACCCTGTCTTTAGGATGGGTTAGCCTGTTCCTCATTCTCTTTGTGGAATGTGTTTGTACCAGAATGTTCTGATGCCATCCTGGCACATGCTCATCCTATTAGTGCTTGATACCTTTTAGATCTGTGTATACCTGCAATGAGCAGCCACCTTCTTGCCAACTTCTGTGAGCAGGGCCTGCCTCTGGCTCAGAGCTTAACTTTGCTTTACATTAGCAAAGTCTTGACTATTACTTTACCTCAGACCTCATACCAGGACTCTAAAACCAAGGATTTGTTTCAGGACCTCATCTTACTACAGATCTTACTTTATTAGTACTCCAAGTTTCTGCAAGTGATGTGAAATCACCCTAATTTCTTTGGAATATTCTTCATAGTCAGCAGTCAGTGTTTGAATTGGGATTAATTTCATATGCTTTCTCAGTGAGAGTACAGTTCCTGGAAGTTCTCATCTGTTACTCATTTTGCATGGTTTCTTTATTACATCAGTTATCATGTATGCTTCCAACTGTGATATAATAAGAAAGTCCAATTGTTTTGCACTAATCTGAAGAGATTCTAAAGATTATCAGAAATAACCATAATATGAAGGTACTGTAAAGTGCCAAACATAGTAGACTCTCTAATTTTTGGCATTCTCCAAGCATCATGTGTTGGATACTGTTGGGCCAGGAGCTGTCACTTGAAATCAACGCACTATTTCTGGGTTGATCCTGAATATATGAGGATTATACAGTGGAGAATGTTACTTGCAATGTTCCCCAACTACTGTAGATGTTACAAGCTAAAACACAAGTTGTAACCAGTATAATTTTCACATCTTAGTCTATTTTTCAGGATTACTCAGTTTTTCATTTATTTCTTAGTGGAATCTTATCAAAAAACATCATTCCAAGAGATCCCCAAATTAACTGAAGATCTGCTTGATAAGCAAAAGCACCTTGAGAAAATAGAGACTGGAGACATGGGACTGAATAAAATTTGGATAAATATCACTGAGATCAATAAACAGGTAATAGGAACAAATGTTTAATATTGAAAATATCCCACAAAATATTTTTCAATGTCTTAAGTCAACTCTGCCTTCTTGACTTTACTGTGTGTGATACTTTGTCTGAAGTAAGAATGGAAATGAACTGTTAGGTACGTACAAGCATGTTAGCAATCAGTTCTCTGAAGACTTAATGTGAAAAGTTATGTAGATGTAGGTTGAAATTTTCTAAGTTGATTAAGGGATTCAGACACAACTCCCTGTATTTTTTTACGGCACATTTACAGCAAAATGCCCTAGTCAGTCAGCTTTGAAAACCTCAACCAGAGCACATTACAACGGATCAAAATTAGTGACTGAATACCATTCATCTGGGAGGAAAAGTTTAAAGGAGACAGCCTAAAGTTGACATTGCTTCGTCTCTGAGACCAAGATAAGTGTGCCACTTGTCTGTAAATACCTCACATGAGGGCAACCCCAACTATGAGGAGACTGTTGGAGGTGGGAATTAGTGTGCCTAATTACATTAGAAGGGCGGGAGGGATGAAAGATACCTAAACAGCAATGTCTCCCATTTATGACATTGCAAAGGCAAATAAAGAACTCAATGCCTCTATTAGTATATAATATGCTAAAAAAACTGAGTCTGGTTCTCAGTGGGTATAAATTGTAGCTCCGTTGAAGTCAATGGCACTAAGCCAGTTTATACTAGCTGAAGATCTGAGCCTTTGAGTTTTATCTAATTTTAATAATAACTTATTAACAAAACTGGCAGATAAGAATCTTAGTGAACATAAAGGTACCTTTTGCTGGGAAGATTTAGATTCAGTCTGTGAAACTGATTGTTTTAAATGATTTAGCATTGATAAATTCATCTGAGTCAGATTTTTAAAGGTACTTAAGAGCCTAAAAATGCAAATAGGTTCTTACTGGGATCTTTTAATTTTAAATATCCACCTAGGCATCTATCTGCATCCTTAGGCACCTAAATACCTTTAAATTTGGCCCTATGGCACTAATCACCTCCCAAGTTTTCCATTACAGGAACTCCTCACTTAACATTGTAGTTATGTTCCTGAAAATATGATTTTACGCAAAACGATGTTAAGTGAATGCAATTCCCCCATAATAACTGAGGTAAAGGAGGGGGTTAGGTTCCAGATAATTTTGTTTTGTACCGACAAAGGACTTATATATATTTTACACACGCGCACACACACGTAGTATAGGTTTTAAACAAACAGTTGAATACTGGTACACAGTGATGATGATTGTGAAGCGTGGTTGAGGTGGAGGCTTAGTGGGTGGGATATTTCCCAGGGAATGCCTTACACCTTATAGAACTAATAATTGGCTGAGCCCTCAAGGGTTGACTCTCACACTCTACAAGGAGCAGGAAAGGAAGGAGGGCAGACAGACAGAAACACACACCCTGTGTGTGAGGGAGAGACACTCCCCTTTTAAGTATGCCGACTCTTAAATACACTGCCTTGTTAATTAGATGAACTTGTAGAAACCAACTGCTGCCAGTATGCAGCTCCCTTGGTTGTGTCCCCCCTGCTCTGTGGAAGATGGGGTAAGCGGGGTGCAGGAGCAGGAGGGAGGGGGACATCCTGACATTAGCCCCCCTCTTCCTCCTCTCCTCTCCATGTGCCGCACAGCAAGCAGGAGTCTCAGGGAGCAGCTCCAAGGCAGAGGGCAGGAGCAGCACATGGCAATGGAGGGAGGGACAGCTGAACTGCTGGCAATTGATAGCTTGCTGGGCAGCTGCTGAACAGGGAACTCAGGGGCATGGGGAGCTGATAGGGGGGCTGCCAGTCCACCCTGGTTCCAGTCACCCACCAGCTTGCTGCAATGGGCTGCGCTTCCTGTAAGCAGTGGACACAGCAAGCGGCTGCCAAACAACGTTAGAAGGGACCATTGCACAAATTTAAATTAGCATGTTCCCTAACTGATCAGCAATGTAACAACATGTTAACCGGGATGACTTTAAGTGAGGAGTTCCAGTATTTTATAGCTGACCACTTCAGACCAATCTGATAGTCAGCCTAACTTCTCACTTGAAGACATGCAAGGGATTTACTAATTTCCCTCACGGCCAGTTTACTGCAAAACTAGTATCTGTGCCTTTCCTCAGCTTGGGAAGCAGAATATATTTTTACAGGAGCAGTCTAAGATTCTGTTTAAGAACGGGATTGCCAAATGGAAGGACTTTGTACTTTGTTCACTTCAACTGCAGAGAAGTGTAAACTGCTTTCAAAGTGATGTGTTTAGCAAATGACCACAACTTGTCGATATTCTTGCTAATTGGAATTTTGTAACTTGCATAGATCATATTTATAAACCCATTTGAATGACTTAATCTTTTTAATGACTCAACTTCTGGTGCATTATTTGTAACTAGTTTGTGAGCTAAACTATTTTGCGCAAATTCTTAGTTCTACTTTCATAACTTAGTTTTTCAGTGCATTATGTAAGCTCCCGGTTTATGTAGCTGTTTGAAGCGCATATTGAGGAACGGACAGACAGGGAAGTTGAGCGTTTTGTTGTATCAGATACAGTGAATATGCACACTAACCCATATGGAACTAGATAATAGTGCATTTCTTGTTTTTAAAAGATTATTGCTTAAGTCATTTTGCTGTTCTCTTACAGGAAATAAATTGTATAGCAATGGGCAAATACAAATTGAATAAATTTGTTGAAAACAAATATGTATCCTTCAGTTCCTATGATTCCTACAAATAGAGCAAATTGTTAAATAGAATGTAAGGAGTAGTATTGATGTCTCATGTAATAGAGCTCTTATATAGGCCAACTTACAGTATTAGTTGTATGTCAGTCGTGTTCAGTGTAGTATTCTATTTCTTAGTTAATTATTTGACCCCCATTACACTAGAATCAGAGCCCCTCACAATATTTAAGATGCTTATCCTCTCACCACCCCTCTGAAGTAGGGTCGGACTGTTGTTGTACAGATGGTGAATTGAGTTACAGACTGAGTGATGAGCCCAAGGTCACACAGGAAGTCTGTGGCAGAGCTGGAATTGAACCAGGGATTCTCAAATCCCAGGCTGGCATGCCAACCACTGGGCCATCCTTTTTTCTACATCCTCTTTTTCAGAGGACTGCCAAGTAAAATAAAGTACTTAAACTATCTTACAAGGTACAGTGTCATATTTGAGAGTTCAGTGAATAGTGAAAGCGCAAAAATATCCAGTTTGGACATTTCTGCTAAGGCTTTGTGCTTAAACAGTTTCTATTTAATAAAAAGGCCTTAAGGTTTTTTCCTTTTTCGGGTGGCAATGATATGAATAAAGTAACACAGTAGGGAAGATATTTCTTTATAGGTTCTATTTTCAGGCACTTGTATCTCATCCAAACAATTGGTCTTTGATGCTAGTTCTCAGTCCTGATTATTATAATTTAACCAGATGTTAGTACGACAAAAATGACTTTCCATGTCCGTCTGGTACGCAGATTTAATATGAAGGAGAAGATAGACTGAATAGTAAAGGAGGATAGCAGTCCATACAAACAAAAGCAGTCTAAAAAATGAAATTGACCTGATATGTACACCACAAATTCTCTTTTTGCAAATTCCAAGGTTTGTGATAAGGGTTTTCCTGTGTCTTGCAGGGCCCAAGCTGATTAAATTCTTGCTTTTTGTTTTATGAGAAGGTGTTAATAGTGTTAGAAACGTCAGCCATCCCACAACACCCTGGTGGTGAAGACTAGTTAGGTTAGGGATTCTGTACATTTCCAAGAAAACACATGGCCTCAAGCAGTTGCTTGTATTAAATATCAGTCATAAATTAAAGTAACAGTCATAACGGGTGGGGGCGATTGAAATAAAGAGTGTTGCTCTGTTTATTCTAAGTACTTTTCTCTGTTTTTAGATATTGTTTTTGACATCAGCAGTAGATCACCTCAAAGCCAACATCAAGTCTGCTTCTGATATGATTACTCTTCCTGTTACTGTAGAGAAACTTGAGAAGGTAAGTATTATAAATGTGGCTGTGGGGAACATCATGCTAACTCTAAACTGTAGCTGATTGCAGAAACATTTGGAAACTAGTCAAACAGCAGTAACTACCAGAGTCTTTCAAACATCTTATGCCTCTATAAAATACTGTTAGCTTGTGCTCATTTCATTGGAGCAGTTATGGTATTCTGTTCTGTGATCCTTACTTAATGCAAGCTAGAATATGAATTTTAGACACATTTTAATTGGTAAAATGAGAAATATATCATGAAATGGATACATCTTTTATGTTGGTTTTAAATATATATTACCATTTGCACTGGTAATCTTCCTCCATTCATGTGTACATGAAAGGCTTGGGTTTGTTTTATAACACCTAGAACCCTTAATCAATATTTAGCTTTCTTTTGTAGGAAATGGAAAAAGATCATTTTTTTGATAACCTTCTTAATCTTCAGAAGTAATGTAATTCTCTATGTGGTTTATTTTCATATTAACATATAGCAGTGCGGAAATTTAATGTCATTTGTCCAATAGACTGAAGTGACCATATGAAATCCCTCAGGGGATTGTGTTTTCAGTATATGCATAGCGAAATTCATTATGATAAGTAGTTAGTGTATACATACTAATCAGAGTTTCCAAGTACACATCTGCCATTTTATGTTAATGGTTTTCATAAAGCTATTAGCTGACAAAATTTAAATTTTTCGATAAGTGTCTTTGCGATTAGTTTTGCCTTGTATATCTCAGCTACTTTTTATTTTAAATTTGCACCGTTTTTAACTCTTTAAATGGAACAAATACACTTCCCTCTTGTGGTCAGAGTTCTTGTAGCGCAGGGCTCAATATGTAGAGAATATTTCCAGGCAACTGATAACCTTTTGAGAAACTAGCTAGATGGAAACCAGTGTGACTACATGGACTTCTGTTAATTATTATACTGGTGGTTTGTGTGGCTTATGACTTAGCTGCACTTTCTTTCAAAAAGAGGAGCTGGCTTGTTTTCTGGGTTAAGCACCTGGTTGCCTAAATTTTTCCAAGGTCCGCAGTTTTGTTAGAAGCAGATATTTATATTCTGGGAATACCTAAAGGCCACAGATGGGATGGAACCCCATTGTGCTGACAGTATCTAAGTTGAAGTCTTAGTCTACATATATAGAATAAAAGATCAGAAATGGGGATACAATATGCAAACAAATATAATGAAGAATTGGCACAGTGTGGTTGGTTACATTGTAGGGGTTTTGTTTTTTAATTGAGGCTAGAGAGAGGTGTAGGGATTGGGAAAGAAGGAGAAGAAGAGAATATTCATAGCTAGTCACCTGTTTTGACATGATCAGAAGACTTTTGTAGGCATTATATCAGAGCTAAGTCTTAAAGTAATTTTCCTGGAGCCTAAGAGCTGTACCTAGTTTGCATAAAAGAGAACATTGCAGTCTCCCCAGATTCCCCATTGCTGCCGCCACCACCGACTTTAATACAGAACTGTGGTCTGTAGGGCTATAGGTTCCAGCGTGCAATCCTCCGTTTTTGAGCTGAATGACAAGGCTGCATTTCATACTTGAACAAGTTACGCTTGGCCACATCTCACTAAAGTTGAAGGCCCAGCTGACTGTATTATGGAACTTTGGGAGCTGAATTTGGTTCATGAATGGCACTATTTCCAAACCTAAGGTATTAGAAATAGTGGCATCCATTTTCATTCTTCTCCTGGATATCCTCTTGCTTGCACTCTTACGTTTGGTAAGTGCAGTGTGAAGTAGGAATCCTGCCAGGAAGTACATTATGCCTTAACTTTTTTTTAAATAAAGTGCTGGAAAAACACTACAGGGAGTTAAATAAAATTGTTTAAATAGTTATTAGATTTGGCAACTGAAAAAGTGGTGAAATTCTAACCTTAAAGCTTGGTGTCCTTCACTCCTCACTGTGCGTACATTGCAGCGCATTAGATCACTCAGGTGTAGGATGGTTTTTGAATGCTGTTGTGGAAAAGAAGTGTATGAAGAGCATCTTTGTTTGTGTATTTGAGTGTTGCCTTGTTTGCTAGGGAAACTGCTACTACCCCCTGAACTGAATTTAAGGATATTTTTAAGCCTTCTCCATTGCCTCTGAAAGCAATGAGGAGCCTTTTTATACTGTTAAACAAGCCTGAAGAATTCCTTTACTGTATCAGAGTTCCCTCTGCAGAAGGGCAATTGGTTGAGGGAAGTGATGAAGGCATTGTTGCTGCAGCAGGACAGCTGGGGTCCTGACTTCCCTAAGAGTGGAGAGAGGATGTATGCTGTGTGCTTGTATTGGGATTTATAAAAGCAGAAAATGATCAAGTTTCCTGAAAGCTGAAGGAGGATGATGAGTTGCCTTAATGGATATTTAAAGGGAGCTCCTCCTGTATATGAGTTCCTACCTGGGAGAAGCTAGTTTGAAAATCTAAAAAATGAGTGAGATAAAGGCTGGGGTCATTGACAGAATGGAGATGGGGGTCAACATCTTAATAGGATACAAGGGAGAACTGGTCATGATGGGGCTTAAAAGCAAAGATTAATCATTCATATTTGGTGTAGGTGCTGATATTAAAACTGCACGCAGAAAAATTCCGAATTACTTTTCATCTAAGTACTGCTTAACAAGCCAGGAATACTTGGATTGTTGCAGGAGGAGCATGCCCCTATATATCCCCTTAAGGCACCCATCTGAAAAATGGAAGAATACATGTGGATGGAGGTTATATTAATCTTCCTTGTTTGCATCAAAACATTTTGAGTAGAGACTATAAGGATAAAATGACTATTCTTGTCTGTAAATGCAAATCTGAATCCTCCAGTTCATCACATAGGTTTCTGGCAATCTGGCTGCATGGCATTTCATTAACAAAACATTGTTTTGCAAGCTGGTCTTTCAGATTCTGCAGTTGAGCGCAGCTGAAATTTATTAGGTTGCTATTTCTATTTTCAGATTGTAGCTACTCTAGGTAGCACTCTAACCAGTGTTACTAATGATGTTACGGCTATGCAGGCGGCGATTGAAGAACACAAGAAAACTACAGAGAGGCTCCAAAATGATTTGGTAAGGACCGTACTAATTTAACGGTGTTAAGTATTAGCCACATAATCTGTAGTAAATCTTAATGTGAACTCTACCAAGTGCTGTGTAACATGAAAAATAATAGCCAGCATCTTGCAGAACTCTATTATAATAATAGCTAATAGTCTTCATGTGGCATCCATTGTACAGTTATGAGAGCATATTTTCTTGAGGCCAAAATATCCGGTTCCCTTCATAGGTTTGGAAGACCTGAAATACTGGTTGCCCTCTGTGTAGGGTGGCGTCTCAGGAGGGCTTAACACCACCTACGTGCAGCAAAGTACAACTTATTGTGGCTCTCAGCACAACAGCTTGAGAGCAGTTGGGATTGTGGTTGTGCTGGGAGTGTGCTAGGGTGAACAAACTTTGGCCAAAATCAAGTTGCGTACCCAGGAAATACAGGTTCATTAATACCAGCTGAAACTCTTAAATAGCTGAACCGTTAGAAATTTTAATTCATTTTTAAACATTCAGTCTTCCTGCCACAGTGGAAATGGACGTTTGTAAACTAACTTCTGCTGCTGCAGCAGGAAACACTTCGAGAGCACCACTAATTGATTTGTTCACTTCTACTAATCCTATCTTTCTTTTGTAGTAGGGTTAACTCTTTAACACGGACAACCAGGGATTGTTTGTTCTATGTATTGGAAAATCATTGGGGCTGATTCTAAGAAATTTTGCTGTATAATTTTCTTAAATGAAATGTATATTACATGCATGTGTACTTTGAATGCTGCATGTGACAGGGAAATGGCTAATGTATGGTCACTATTTTAATGAAACTGAAGTCTGGACCCTACTATTTAACAGAACAGAAATTGTACACTGTGCCTTGTACAGCATACTTAAAATATTCCATGCACAACCAACGTATGGTTCAAAATGTGTAATTCTTGCAGATATTTTACTGAAATATCTGAAGTTATGTCTACAAACTTTACCTAGCCTCAAGAGTTTCATAGATGTAACAAAATATTAATGTAACTTCTGCTTCTTTTGTCAGAATGAATACATTAAAGAAAATGGAGAAAAACAGATGCCTTCACTTTCAACCACTGTCAGTCCCAGAATTAGCAATAGAAATCAGACCGAGAATTATAAACAGGTATTTCTTGCTTTGCCATTAAGTGGCAGCAGCATTGCAGTGGGTAAAAGTACAATTAATATTTTCCCTATGCTCTTCAATATTGTGGTATGATACTATGAAGTATGTTCCTGTCAAGGTTGAACTTGCATAGAATCCACATAAGCCAAATACAATAGTGTAATGATATTCCTGTAATGATTTCTCATAGTAGTTTCTGTATGTAACTCTAAATGGATCTTCACAATGCCTCCTTAAGTGGCATTTTTCATTGCTTTACTAGGAGTACAGTGTGAGTGAGTGCACTGCAAAGGCTTAGTAAGTGGTGGTTGAACATATTGGCAGTGTATCTTGTAGTAGAAGTGCGACTAATGAGTTAAGGACTTGAAATAGAACCTGGCTTTAATGTCAGGTACTTGCCTGTCAGCTTGAACAAGAGAGGGAGAGGCAGGTGATGAGTCATTCTGAAAGTGGTAAAGTACAAAAACGGCTTCAGAAATATGAGTTAATTAGACATATGACTAGATGGAAATAACCTTGGGATGTGAGTGAAACCAGTGTTTGTATTTTTAATAAGAAACCGTGTCAACTTCAAAAGTAAACCTTGTCTGAACAATGCCTGGTGCTTACGCATTTTGTCTAATACAGTAATTGGTATTGTGCCTAAGGTAATCTACATTGAAAAATTAGGTTAATGTACACTTTGGTTAATTGCATGGCACCTGTTTGTAATCAGAATAGTCATTGGCAGCAATGAGTTTTAGCACTAAGAAATCCCATTTTCAAAGAGCAAAGGCTGAAGTGACTCACTCTAGTCTTCCTCAGTCGGGCAGTTCCAAATACACAGTAGTTTGTGTGGCTCCAAAGCCCTTTGGAGAAAGATACTTGGTTGAGCTGGGTCATTCACTGTTTCATTAACTGAAATAATGCTGTGGCAGTGTTTCTAAATCATCGTAGTAGGATAACACAACTTGTTCTCTTTTATTTCAGGATAACCAGTTCCTGCACACCACAGCTGAAGAGATAAATGCTTCCTTGGTGGCGTACCAAAAGCTCAATGATCTAAAGCTTATACGTGTGGATACAGCAATTAGTAATATAACACGAAGGGTTACACTGTTAGAAAACTCTGTGGTTGCTGTGAATATTTTGGAAAACGGGGAGAATTTGTCCACGAGTGTGGTAAGTGCTCAGTGACCATGGGTGCCTGCTTGCCTTGTAGGGTGCTTGAGTGGCTGAGAGAGCTTCCTGTGCAGCAGTCCCAGTCTGCAAGAGACTTGTCATAAGTGTGAAGTAGCCTAGAATTAGTGTTTACCTGTAAGGGGTTAAGCTAAAGGTAACCTGAGAGGTGGACAACTGACCAATGAGAGATTCCTCAGGAGACAAAGGATTTTGAGTTTCAGTTTCTCTCTGGGTCTCTCTCTCTGTTCACCTCGGCTATGGGATGAACCACACCTATTTCTTTCACTGTAACTATAAGATTCCATTATAGTCAGTAAGTTTACCTTCTTTTTATTACTTGGAGGGTTCTTAGTGGTGAGTGTTGGCTTGGGTGCTTCTTGATATTGTAAGCTTCAGCAGAGATATCAACAGTGGGAGAAAGTTGCCTCGGGGGAGAGGTTTGGTTTTTGATTTCTTTTGTTGATTATGGTAGATGCTGTTCTATTGATGGTTATAAGGGATTTATTCTTTTTTTTTTTCTTTTATTAAAATTTTTCTTCTAAAAAGCTGACTGCTTGTTTTCCATTGTGTAAGATCCTGGTTTTGGATCAGGCACGTCTCGCAGGATTAGGTGAGGTTTGGGTTTTTTATTTTTTAAAGCTTTCCAGGGAAGGAGAAAGTTTGGGTGGTTAGTGGAAAGGGAAAGAAGGGTCCCAAACTATCCTAGACCTAGTTTGGTGGTGGCAGCGTACCAGGTTCAGATACAGAAGAAGTTGTGTTCTGGAAAAAAACACTTTAACCCAAGCTGGTAAAATAAGCTTGCGGGGGCGGGGGGGTGTATTTCTTTTTTCATGCGGGTCCCCACATCTGTACCCTAGAGTTCAAAGTGGGGAGGCAATCCTGACAAGACTAGTGAGGCCTTTTGCTACACTGGGGATGACCTAATTCAGTGGTTCTCAAACTGTGGTTTGGGACCCCAAAGTGGGTCAAAACCCTACTTTAATGAGGTTGCCAGAGCTGGTGCTAGAATTGCTGGGGCTCATGGCTGAAGCTGAATGCCCTGGGTGGCAGGGCTCATCTTACAGCCTCCTGGCTGGGGCTCAAGACCTCCGGCTTCGAAACCCCCACACACACACAAGTTGTGGGCTTGGGCTCAGACTTCAGTTCCCTTTTCTGGGGTCCTGTTGTAATTTTTGTTGTCCGAAGGGGTCGTGGTGCAATGAAGTTTGAGAACCACTGGCTAACCTAAAGGAAATGTGTCAAGCTGATTCTTTGAGAGACTTAATGTTTGATTTTTAAGGGAAGTCAGAAGTTTCCGCAGCTGTTCAGGTATCCTAAGTGGCAAACTTAAGAATGTGTGTGTGCTGAAACCGAGACAGTTCTTCCGCCAGCCCATTAAGAATCTAGTCCAATCCTTGCATGCTCCTACCTAGGACTGCCTCTATGATAGGGTTTTCTAAGTGTATGCTATACAGTAAGGGTATGCTTATGCTACAGTGTTTAGGAATTTAATTGTATAAGTCTCATTAACATTACGTCGTGCAGATTAATTTCAGGGCTGAAATTAAATTTTAGGACTACATAAGGTAAAATTCCCAATGCAATATTTGAAATTTTCATTTAAATACACTACTTAATTCCATCTTGATCTGCAGGGTCTTGGCCACATGTTCTACTTTCTAATAAACAACCAAGTCCATGCAGCAGATCCTGCAGAATTACGTTTCACGTAGTGTGATAACCAGAATTAACCTCTTTAATATTAATGTGGTGCTGGTGTATATTTATTGCAAGTTTGATTCTGTTTTACTGTTACATGCATGCCCAGTTTGAAGGAAGCAAACTTCATTACAGAAGACTTTAAGCAAATGTCTAAGCTCTAATACTCTCACTTTTTTATTCAGGTGGGTAATACAACTACCTCCCCAAAAGTGGAAAATCAAGATCAATCTGAGAATGAAACTGATGCAGAAAAAACACAGAATGCAAAGGTAAGTAGAGGAAACTAAAATCTGTGTTAATTAGTAGATCATGTCATTAGTCATTTTAAGTCCCATTTATTTGAATCACACTGATACTAATACATATTTTTCAAAGACAATGAGGTAGCAAAGTAACTTTCCCACAACACTGTGCATGCAGGAAATGAGTAAAGATGTAAGTAAAACTAGTAATAGGGTAAGACCCTGCCATCTTGAAATCTATAGAAGCCACATGCACATGAGTAAAAGCTTCAGGTTCTCAGTAACTACTGTGACAGAGTCAGACCAGAAGGGTATAGGAGAGTGCTGGAAGGCAGGTATATTAGTCTCAGGATGTGCAGGTCCCTGTTCCCTGGATAGCCAAACAAAGGCTACTCCAGGCCAATCAAGACACCTGGGGCCAATTAAGAACCTTCTAGAAAGGAGTAGAAACAGCTAGCCTAATTGGGACACCTAAAGCCAATCAGGGACTGGCTGAAACCAGATAAAAACCTCCCAGTTAGTCAGGTGTGTGTGGGTGTCAGGAGCTGTGAGAGGAAGTTATGCTGTTGGTGAGACTGAGTGGTGGACAACATATCATCCAGAAGGAAGGAGGCCCTGAGGTAAGGGTGAAGTGGGGTTTGAAGAAGCAGGGACTGCTGTGGGGAAGTAGCCCAGGGAATTGTATTGTGTTTTGTGCCTAAAAGGTCAGCCATCTTAGCTGATACTATTAGGGTCCCTGGGCTGGAGTCCGGAGTAGAGGGTGGGCCCGGGCTCCCCCTTTTCCATCTTCCATACTGGCCTGTGATGAAAATAACTCACTAGGCAGTGACTCTTGCCAATTATACTGAGAAAGGGAGGTCACTCTGGGGCCTAGATGAGTTTCTGAGGCCCCTCAATCTGCCAGGAAGCGCAGGACCCACAAGTACAAACTTGGAGCTTTGTCACATTACATTTTCCTCTGTAACTTGACAAGATAGCTGCATTCAACAGGGATATTTCAAGTGAAAGAGCATTGAGGGAGACTGAGGGGCCAGGGCTGGGATGTCTTGGCAGATGGCCCTTGGCACATCAACTCCTTACTAATAAAGATCAGGACAAGCATGGCATGTTTTGTGGCTCAGTGAAAGCCTTCCTCCTCAAGTAACAAACTCTAAAGACTAACTGGGAGCATCTCTAATAGACAAAAGAAAACTCTGATTAAGTAACAGCAGCTGAATTATTGTGGGTGGGAGTTGTTATATTTCTGGAAAACAGTTTATTCCTTTGTATTCAGTGTATAAATAGTGTTGGAGAGTGTGTGTGTGGGGGTGGGAGGGAGGTTCATAAGACATGATTGTGCACTGTTTAAAAAAAACCCTGATCCATCTGAGTGAGACTTGCCGAAGAACAAATACCTTCAGTAACCCTGTTTTTGTAACTCTTATGTAATCTTGACTTACATGTTCAGTGTTTGAAGTAAGGCCCAGAGAACGGAGAGAGTGAGCAAAAAGTTTGAAAGGGGCAGTGTGATAAAACTTAACTTAGATAAACTTAAAAGAAGTTCAGATGGATGGAATAATTCCTAAGATCCTAAGATCCAGTGAGTTGATGTATCTTATAAACAAGATCCCAAGTTCAACTGCATGTGGTGGTTGGGTTTTAGAACATGGCTTAAATTCTGTGTTTTCTGAGAACTGGGAAAATAGGTCCCATGTGTGACAAATGAGCTCTGTATAAAGGTCTGGGTATTTTCAGTTCATTTGATAGGGATTTAGTTGTTGTTTATAACTCGTGTATCCTAGCATGGCAATCATTACTGCATAGACACTTAGAAAATAAGCAGTTGCAATAATGCTGTGCAGCTCTACTAAAGTGTCAGAATCTTATTCCTTGTTGTGTTGTGGAAAATATAGTAAATAAAGGCTTTAGTCAATGTATTAGATACCTTAAATTTAGATACAAAACAATGAAATTTTCTCAGTGCTTTATTTACATTTAGAAAAAATAGTGCAAAAAAAATATTCTTGCCAATTCTTTTCAGTTCAAGTTCTGGTATTGGAGACTAATGTGTTGCACAGGAATGAACTTTGATGGGATATAGTTCCCTGAAGATTTTTTTTTTTTTTTTTTTACCACCTTAATCAATTAAAACTTGGCCTGGAAGTATGTAAGCTAAAAATTTACATATCTGTTGTAAAGTGAATTCTCTTTACCTGCTGTGCTGTACCTGGTGACAAAAGGTTGCTTTTAAGAAAAATTTTCCTGTTGCTTTGTGCAGAAAATAGAAAATATAGATCCTCAGGTATCGAAACTAAGAGAGAAGCTTCAGCTGATCAATGCTCTCACAAGCAAGCCAGAAAATGAGAGACCTCTTGAGGCATCAATAAAAGGTGGGAATATTGTGTACGAATGTCACATAAATCTGAAGGATCATTGTATAATTCAGAGAATAAGTAACTAAGGTGAATAATTAATATTGTCTTAGGGTCTTGGTCAAGGAATATGAGTGTGTTTTTAAAATGGTAAGAAATTGATGGTACTAAAACAACTCTTGCTTAGAGTTCAAAATATAACGTGGAGAAATTAAGTGAGGTTTCCCAGGGCACTTAGACGGACCCCTAAACTTATGCTGTGTAGCATTTCCATTTATGTAGATAAATATGTAGAAACAATACAGGAATGGAATGAAATGTTATCATCAGGGTCTGTTAAACTATCATAGTCATTTTATCATTTTAATATTAATTGGTGCTCAGTAGCCAAATTAAGTGCTGCTTTTTCAATAAATGTTAGTGCTTCTGAAAGTTTAACGTAATACCAGCAAGAGTTACAGCTCTACCGCTGCACCTCAGTCCTAAACTTCAGTATCTTTGCTATTCCTGTCCTGAGTAATACCAATTGTGTGTCAAATGAACCTAGTTTTTCTAAGGCAAAAAGTTTTTGCACCATTGGTCTATCTTGTCCCTGACTATTGCTGTTGATTTTAATTGTTAAAATTGATAAAAACTAATGTAAAATATTTTCTGATAGCTGGAAAAATGCAGACTGCCACATCAAAGCCTACAAATCTTCCAAAACTTTTATCGAGATCGGTTGGAGGCAACATGGAGAGAAATGAACACCCAAGACGCTTGTCATTACCAGGAATTGCCACTATAAAAGGTATATCTTGGTTTGCCTTTGATTTTCATTAACACTTCCTGTAAGTGCAGACCATTGTTGTCAGTTGCTACCGGTGCAGTGCTCTACTCTTGTTCGATGATGATACCAGTCGGCTGCGTGCGTGTTCCCTCTGTGTGCTGCCACAGCTCTGCATACAGCTGGCACAGCAGACCCTGAGAGAACCCCCAGTGACCACAGACTTTAGTAAGGTACGAAGGAACCTGGGCCAGGTTTATTGTCAAATGAAGCACAGTAATAGTTTCCAATAGACTCTACAGGACGTACTATGAGTGTGCCCCCTGACAATGGATACAGCTCAGTCGGTGGCGGGACGCTCCACTGCCCCTTAGGCTGGACAAAGATGACCACTCAGAGATGTATTCTTATACACTTTTGCAAACCGATTACTCATCACTCCTGATGCATTAAGGTGCAGCCCCTCTATTAGGGGGTTGCTTTTCTCACGGGTTGGTTGGTTCGAACAAACTATCCATCCATCATACTGTCTATCCATTGTATTGTCCTTTCATATGTCGATCCAGCATATTGTCCTTTTTATACTGTCTTTAGGCTAGATCTGCCTGTTCTTTATCTGTGTGGGATGTGTTTGTACCCAGCTGTTCTGGTGCCATCTTGGCCCACGTTCATTTTATTAGTGACTTCTAGCAGCCCTCTTCTTGCCAACTTCTGTGAGCAGGGACCTGCCTTTGGCTCACAGCCCAGCTTTACTTAGCAACGTCTTGACCCTTACTTCAGTTCAAGCCTCATATCGGGCCTCTGATACCAAGGGTTTATGTCTCAGGGCCTCATCTTACTACAACCATGAATAGTTGTGGTATAACATAGCTGAGGCAGAATATAGGACAGTAGTCCTGGAAATGGAATGTACAGAAAGTATGTTGACAAGGACGGATAGATGGAAGAAGATGGGCTTTAGTGATTTGGAAGAGAAGGGGTATTTGCCTGAAATGGGAGAAATATTGAGTGTAAGGTGCATCATGAAAGATAAATCATAAAACAGGGTGGGGGAGAAGGGATAAGAGGAGTGGGAAGTGTCAAGGGCACAGGATATAGCTGTAAGATGGAGCAAATTGGTATTTGGATAGAACTATTTCAACTCCTAAGTTGGCAAAAATGATGTTTTAGATTTGGAAAATGTGCAGAGAATAATAGAAACATTTGTCCCTCCATATGATCCACATAACAGTACAGAAATTTTAGTTCAAAGGCTTCTGTTATGGAAGGTAAATTAAGTCTGCATGTGTTTATCAATGGTTTGCGGGGGGAGTGGGTTATTAGATATAATTAGAAATAGCGATTAAATGCTTTTGTGTTCATATTTATGAAGTGGATTCCAACTAAATAAAATCTATACACCTTCAGCAGCGCTTACACTTGCTTTCTGAATTCTCATGGTTACCAGCTTATTCTTTGTGTTTAACTTACTGTATGTATACAAAGTACCTCTTATAAAGCCTCAAGTAGCTTTCCAGGCTTGTAGTAAAACAGGAGCGAAACTTGTGCTATAATGTCCTGTAATTAAAGTCCTTGCTCCTTAAAACTGTTTGTCCTTGCAGATCTTCAGGATTTGTTTGAGAAGACCAGTCAAGGCATTGATGGCAAGCTATCCTATGAAGATCTCCAAACTCTTGTTGGCTTGGCAATACAAGAGCCACAGAGCTTTAAGGAATTTGATACAGATGGGGATGAAAAGTACTCATTACCAGAACTGAGATTAGCTTTAGGTGTATAGCATACATATTTAGGAAAGACGTATTGATGAACTTTTACTAGAACTACTGAAAACTGCAAAAGCTACGTCTGCACTTTGCCCAGCGTTCTTCAGATCTCTGGAGCTAACTTTATGTACATGTTGCCACCTTCTTAATTTGCATTCTTTGGCTATATTGAAAGATTTTTAAAGGGTTTTGTCTATGGCATAATGTCAGGAAGTTCCTTCAAAATTCCAGGAAAATCGTAAACTCAAACTACATTAGGAATTGTCAGTCAACATTTCCTTTCCCTTTAAGGAGCATTTGTGTGTTTAAATTTAAACGTGTATATATAGACAAACCCATGTTTTATATTTCACATTATATTTGCCTTAAATTAGAGAGCTGCACTTTATATAGAGCCAGAAGAAATCTGTCTTTTAAAGGTAGGCCTTTTCTGCTTGTAAATATTTGAAATAGAATAAATTATGCATATTTTGGGGAGGGGGATTTTCAGGCTGCGTTGATAAACATGCAGGTTTATAAACCATAAAAATGCAGGAAAGTCTGGAGGCAAAAAGGGTATTTCAGTTTCCATCTGGATTTTAAATTGCCAGTGCATCCAGGGATGGTATTTGAGTTCAAACTGAGGCAGATGCGAGACATGATTCTCATGCCATCCTACTGAGGGCTTTCATTTTAAAAGGCAAGAAGTGAGAATCTTATTGTGTTGTTTTTACAACCCGAGTCCATCAGAATAACGCCCATGACTGGGACTAGATAGGGTAGCTGCTTATAACCCAATTCAGTGTTTCCTTTTAACTTTGTTCCATTCAGGGTATAATTTGTGGGAATACGGTGACTATAAAAGGGAAACTATTGGAACATTTTAATTTACTCTTAGAGTTTAAAGCAAGCTTGTCCCCTGAAGCTGCTGCTGGCTGCCATCATGACAAGACAACTTGCACCCCTACCCTTCATGTACCTGGCAAGCTCACAAGTGTGATAATGGTTTCCCTGACTGGTCGTTGGTGTTATTTTTAACAGGGCTTCTGACACTCCCAGTTTCTTCCTTCTGATATTGTCATGTTATTAGTCTACCCATGACCAAGAGCAGTTTCTTTCTAAACAAGCCTGTGCTGCAGTGTCACCAACAAGATGGGAAACCCTGCAATAAAGAGAACTTGGATGCAGTTTCCTTGCAGTGCGAATGTTCACAGTTCTTGGGATCTTAGATGACTATGTATTCTTTTCATTTAAAGGGGACAAAAGGCAGGTGCAAGATAAGATTATTCTGCATATAATTTTTTATTGAGGAGTGCAATATACATTTGATTTACTGTAGGTACTGCTTTGACCTTGAAACAAATATCCACACCCAGAGAAGAACATACTAATATGTTCATACTAAAATATTATGAATCTAAACTTGAAGACCGCAATATCCAGAAACTTTCTTTGGAACTTACAGAAAGGCTTTTGCAAAATGTAGTCTCCCGCAGGCCAGATCAGGGACAAATTAGACTTTATACAATTCAGATCTCATTTTTTGGTCATTTGAGTATTGATTTAATGGGCTGTGAAATTCACTGATGGTCTATTGACCTAGGCTATCTGGAAGTCTGTTCATAGTTAATTTTATGTGACTTTGAATGGGATGTTTATAATTTTTATGAGGACATATTCTCTGGAAGTATTCAAATCACTGAAAGGTTTAAGGAGAATGGAACCCTTTTGTAGGTGATCTAGTCTGTTTCACCATCACCCTTCTGTCCTGTTTTGGGCATGTTTGCTGTGCCCAACTGGGAGATGCTTTCACTGATGTGAAGTTTTGAAATGCAGTATAACCTGGCTTCTAAGGCAAGTAGAAGTAAACACTCGCTTCTGACCAGTTTCCCTACCCCTTTTATACACTTCTGTATAAATCCCTTAACCAAATAAAAATTCTAGCAATAAAAAAAATAACCATTCTGGTATTTTATTTGTACATTCTGTATCATAGCTGTATGCCAGAATTTGCACGGTATTTTTGGAAGGTTTATTTGTATGAAACAAAACTTAGGTAAAAGGTAAAATTTAGAATTGTGTATAATCGCAACTTTCAATGTTTTCCTTGCAGTTTGTTTTAATTTTGCAGGGCTCTTCTATGGTAATGAGAAATTTTACTCAAACAAAACTCTCTGGAAAGAGAGTGCATGCATCTCCGATCTCTAGTATTTTTATGTCCTGTATATGGCAGTGGTGCTGAATTGATCAATTACTGAGGCACTGAGACATCAGACCATTCTGGTAACCTTGGCTAATGTGTATATTGGATACGTAGTTCCATCTCGAACGTCATTAATTCGCATTGTCACAAAGTCTGCAGCCATACTATGATTAGGGAGCGGACACATACAAGGAATTTAACAAAATAGGATCACTTAAAAGTACAGTGAATTATTGTTCATTGCTGATTAGTTCTTTTTACGTTTGATTTTGTCTGGCAGGCAGCCATCTTAATCTGAGTTTTGCTCAGCATTCAAATGCTCAAGACTTGTACTGCTTCTCAGTTGTCACTGATATTATCAATCCATGTGCTGGCCTGGATTGTTAGGTAAGGTCCCAGCAGACTTTTGCTTATAGCCCAAAGGCCTTATCTATGCTAGTATTGACAAGTCAGTGGTAGCTGCAGGTATGTTAAACACTTGTCTAGATTTGCTCTGAGCAGGGTGAGATGACTGGTGGCTGGTCTACATTTACACCACCTGGCACTACTGGGAAATCAAGCCAAAAAGTCTAACAGGCTAATCAAGCCACAGTTGGTGTGACTTTTCAAATCATGTTCTGTCAGCCATGGGACTTGATGCTTCCCCCCCCACAACTAGAACAGCTCTTCCGAAAGGAAACAGTGGGAAAGTTCATGGAAAATATGTGGATCCTAAATTCTAGTCTCACTGTGGTTAACTCCATTATGACTTTCAGTGCTCTTAACTTAGTGATGTAGACTCCTATTTGAGAATACCTACATGAGAAGCACCTGGACTCTCCTGTTAAACTAGTACTAAAGCATTGCACTGGTGTAACCAAGTGCTGTCCAGGATTCTTAAAAACCCATTTATAACCTATCCCATAATTGTAAATAATTACCAAGTTGTTTTGCAGTGATTTTTTTGTAGTTTTGTTTCCATATATGTTATATTGCCCACTAATTTGTTTTTAAACTTAAATTTACTAAACTCAGATTTTTAGACTCAACAGTGTATAAGGACCATTTTGTTAATTTTAGTTTACCTGATCTTTCCTGTACAATAAGCATAATGTTGGCTTTATTTGAATACAGTTGGACCTATTTTGGAAATGTACAGAGGCCTTTTTAGATCTGTATATGGAGTAAATTAAAGCTGATTTTAGTTACTGAGTTCTGCACATGTTATCATGTAACAACTGTTTAATTTATCTGAATAAAGTATTTCATTTGTTTAGTGTGTATTTGAATAAATCATTTGTGGAATAAACAATACTAGAGGGATTAGCAGATAAAACTTAAAAGAAAAAAACAGTGAGAAGACATTGCAAATTGAGATCAGCTTCACTTTCTCTGGTGTTTCAAATGTCCAACTTCAGCCCATGGGTACTGATGATGAAACCTTTTTATTCTGTTCAGGTTCTCATTCCACCCTTATTGCCATAGTATCATAGTACCTTCCAGAAGTGCGTTAAGCAAAGTGACAGACATATGTGTAATTATGTAATTTTTTCCTCCATTTTTCCTTTGAGGAGAAAATTGAGATTTTTAATTAGTTTGTATCTGCTGTGTATGCTATTGAAGGCAAGAACAAAGAAATGCTTTATTCTTGGAAAGTGGTGATTGAGGTAATTCTTTCATCCGTGTACTCCATGACTGGGATAAAAAGGATTTGTGAATACTTTCTAAAAAATTAGACAAGTTTTTCTGTCCTTTCCTTGTCCTTTCAGCTTTCAAACCAGAGGTGGCTAGAAAAGTGGTGTTTTTTTAAAGACATCTACAAACTTGTAAAACGTTCAGGAAATTACCCAAAATGTCTGTGGGGAAAATTCTGCTCCAATTGAACATAATCATGCATATTTTGATGGGCGAACGAATGTCTTAGCCTAAATTGGAGGTTGAGGGAGTTTGAATATCAAGGATTGAAATCGTGGCTGTTTTAAAAGTCAATGCCAAACCTCTGTGTGACTTCATTGGAACCAGGATTTCACCCCTGGTTTAAAATAGAACCATGGTTACAACCTTAATTATGAAGAAATTTTCTCCATAATCAAGCTAGCAATGTAAAACAAGGCTCTAGCATGGATTGCCATTCTTCACACCAGCTATGGTTAGATGGGTACGTGATTTGGGGTGAAAGGATGAAAAATGCCAAACCTGTGTGGCTGAATTATTTTTTTAATTAAACCTCAAGAAACGGGGTGGGGGTGTCTGCAGCTCAGTTAATTGCTGGGGGAACTCTCATTTGCTTATTTGATACAGTGCTTTGGTCAGGGGTCTGGACATGAAAATAAGAGAAGGTGCATTCTGTACTTGTCAGAATGATGGTGAAAATGCAAAGCAAACTGCCAATCCCAGAGTTTCCATGAGGAATCATATAGCTGATTGAACCCTAACTGGTGATGCACATATAGGAAGTTGAAATTGGGGTTGTTCAGGTTTAATTCCCTCAAAGGGGGAACTATCTCTACTGCAGCCCTTGCATGTCTTGTGAGTAACAAAGAAAACTCACTTAAGGTGGCTTTGAAAGTATTCTGGTGACAGCTTGTTTTATTCAACTTTAAAAAATGTTCCGTGTTTTATTTTGGTTTCCATCACAAATGATGCAGTCCACTGTGGGTTTGCGTTATATCTCACAAGCCAAGTTGCCGTTACTGAGGTGGCATCTCCCACTTCCTAATGTAACAAAGTCAGGAAGAGAGCTGAATGGAACAGTCCTTGATGGAATGGCTGAAAAAGGATAAGAGGTTGAATGATGGAGCAGCGGAGGCAGATTGGAGAGTGAACGAGCACAAGGAAGTTCCGGAAACACCAGTTTGTATGAACCCACATCTGTGAGGGAAGGGAAGAAAGCTCCATCCCTGCCTGTGGTGGTCTCTCTGTCAAAGCTTTTGCCATTTTGCTTTGGACTAGCCCTGGACTCAGGACTGCATATCTCTGCTTTAATCCCGTAATGAGCTCTCTTGTTAGCCCAGTGCACTACTGGGTTGGGGAAGAATGTTTTGCTTCTCATCAGCTCAACCCACAACTTTGCACGTTGCTCCCGCTGAACGACTTTCTTCCAGTGGAAGAAAAACATGCTACTGAATATCAAGATGTAAGAGAGCCCTAGGCTCGCAAAGTAGAGAGGCAGCCAACCTGAAAAGCAAGAACAGATAGTAAGCTCTTTGGTGCAGGGATCACATCTATTAATGTGTTTGTGTAGCATCTAGGGTGACCAGATAGCAAATGGGACAGGGGGTGGGGGGCAAAAGGAGCCTGTATAAAATAGACCCCCCAAATCACTACTGTCCTTATAAAATCAGGACATTTGGTCACCCTAGAGCATCCAGCATGATAGGAGGCCTAAGACTGATTAGGGCCTTTTTCGAGCTATTCTATTATTAATGACACTGAGTGTCTGTCAGTCATTTGATTTTTTTTAATCCACTTCCATTAAGTATAAGAGAATTTCCCCCTCTTTCCCTTTCTATCTTTTAGTAGCTGCACCTGTTTTGTATGTGTGGATCTTGATGTTTGAGGCTAGGGTTCAAACAGCTGACTTAATTATTCTAAAAATATAATCTAAGGTCCATTTGAGTGAATTTAAACTGCAGCTTTAAAAACGTGTATGTGATTGCCCTGCACAAAGGAGCACCAGTTGAAACTGGTGTTGCCCCCTATATGGGCATTCTTTCGTTGTGTTAGCTTAAGTCAATAAGAAACAGCCTAAGTGTCCATACAGCCTTTTTTGCAGGGGTTTTACTAAATGTGTTTTAGGGTAACGCCTTCAGTTAAACTAATCTAGCTCTGTATTTAGACTTTCCCTTGGCTATCTGGAAAGCCACATTCAAATCCCAAAAATGCCAGTTTAGACTGAACATGCACTTTGTGTAAAAGTCTTTAGGTCTTATTTTTAAAAATATTTATTTCCTATCTACTCTATATATAAGTATTGAAAAGTAGGCCTGGAAGGGACCTGAGGAGGTCACCAATCTATCCACCCTACCCAGCCCATGAAGCAGAACCAAGTAAACCCAGACCATTGCGACCAGGTGTTTGTTGTCTAACCTGTTCTTAAAACTCTCCAGTGACTGGGGATCTACATGTTAAAGGCCAGGTGATATTTTGGGTAATGGAAGGGCCTGGACTCTGACTCAAAAATCTACCCTGTTGCACAAAAGTAGCAATGCTGTTACTATGTGAAATACTTCAGGATCCTTCAGTAAGAGATGTAAAGTCAACACATGGTGTTATAGTAAAGGCACCAGGAAAACTATTGTTTGGCTAATTGAAAGAGCTACTTTCAGTCTGTGGGATCATAAATAGTGCATAGGGAGCAGTAAGGGGATGCAAACAGTTGGATATGTTTGATGGGGTAATCACTAGGCAAGTAAAAAGGGCTAGTTAAATGGCATGTGTTATGAGGCACTTAGGCTAGATGAGTATATTGGGTCCTTCATGCCTTGAAAACTATGGCAGTGCTATTTCCAAATGCCTTGGAACATAGCAAATCTATCTACAGTCCATAAAGCTAATAAAACCCCTATACGCTTAAAGATTGAAATGTTGTCTATTCAATCACTTGCTAATGTGACTTTCCAAATTTCCAGAGAGCAGGGGCCTTTTTTTAAAAAAACTTGTCACAAGGTAGCAATTGTCCCAGCTTAGCAGTGAGGTTGCATTTCACTGTACGTAGTATTCTGCAGGATGGGTGAGTGATCTTAGTTGCTAATCAGTTTCATTTACACAATATGTTGTTGGAGGTTTCAGAAGAAGAACCTCCTAAGGAGGTGGTAGAGAACTGGTGACTAGTTTTCAGATGGTAAATATGGTACTCACTGCTGGGAATAATCATTGTTTACCCACAGCGTGCTCTTCAAAGAGGTGTGGGTGATAATCACAGGTCTGTGTTGGTTCCCATCCCTGCTCTGGCCGGGGAAGGAAAGGAGGGACTTTGAAGGCACAAACACACTGGGATTACAGCCGGGTGCCTTTGATGTAACAGAATTGAAGCAGCTGAGCATTCTAGATCTTACAATGAAACAATGGTTGTAGTTGCATCAGCAAGAGCTAGAACATCAGCCTGGGGCCATTTGGGGTACTCCTGTGGCTGAGGGCCTCAATAATAGCTGGTGGCATAAAATAAACTGATGTTGTCTGTTGGAAATACCCCTTTAAAAGGGGTGAAACTGATACTAGATGTATGAATACAGCTATGCCTACTCTAGAAACTCTACAGCAGCACAGCTGTAGTGCTGTAGTTGTGCCACTGTAAGATCTCCTGTGCCCACAGGAAAGAGCTTGCCCATCAGCATAATTAAAGCACCCCCAATGAGCAGCGGTAGCTATGTTGGTGGGAGAGCAACATCGTGTTATCCACAGGGGCTAGTCTAGTGCATCTCTGACATAAGTTGCACTGAATCAGGCCTGTGTTTTTCACACATGACCAACAGAAGTTTTATCAGCAAAACTCTAGTGTAGACAAAGCCTTACTCTAGACAAAGCCAGAACTTCCTCCAGCCAACACCAAAGCCGGGGCTGATTTATCACTGTATACACCGCAGAGACTTGGGATGGTGTGATCATAGGGTTGGCAGAATTTGATTTGTGTACATGTATTTTTGATGGATATCAATGTTTATTTTTAAGCATTTTTTATTGATTTTAAATTTTCACAGTTGAGGGAAAGGCAGGGGGAGAAAATTATGTAATGACAGTAGCTGCTGAGATTCTAAAAGTTAAAGCTTTACAAGGCTTAAAATACAAACTATCAACATCACCCATCAAAATATACAAAGTAAATATCCTTACACCAATCTCTAATAAGTACTAGAGCAGCATTTTGCTTACTTTCCCTATCTGTACATTTTGATTGTTGATGGAAATATTTTTTGTAGGTGTGTTTGGGTGAAATTGATGTTCAGGGACAGTTCCCGATGATGATGACCTAAACCAGGGCTCTCAAACATGCAACCCGCGATGCTCCCGGGGGAGCCTGTTGTTGAGGCAAATATCTTGATGCGTTAATGCACCCCCTGGGACACCTCTCCAGGTATAAGGACCCCTGGTTGAGAACACTGGGTTATGGGATAGTCATGAAGCATGAGGGGATAGGAGGGGATTACACAGCCCCACGTGCCCTACAGCCACCTGGCATCCATGTGAGGCCCCATAGCCACCTCCTAGAGCCACTCAGCTATTGGGTGCCTAAACTCTGGTCTTCCCATGTGCTCTATAATACAGATCCGCCCCTCATCCACCCCCTAATCCCTCCACCCCCTCCCTGCCCCTAATCCCTCCGCCCCTCCTCCTCCCCTAGTTAATCTCCGCCCCTGCCGGAACTTTAGGTGCCCGGAACCCTGGCGCGGGCAGCGCAGCGGAGCCGGCGGGGTTTGTGGGGCGGACCCGCTGCATGTGGGAGCCCCGCGGGGAGCCGATGGCGGGGGCTCTGCAGCAGGTGTCCGGCCTGTACCGGGGGGCGCTGGCCGTGCGCAGCCGGGCCGTGCTGCGGCCCCTGGGCCTGCTCTCCCCGCAGGCCCGGCTGCTGGCGGTGCCGCGGGGCCCGGCCGGGGGCGGCGAGCCCGGCCTGGAGGAGAACCCCTTCTACGGGAGGTACCGGGACAAGATCCAGGCGCTGCGCAGGTGCGGGGGGGACCCCTGGGGGGAGGGAGTTACTGGGGGGAAGGGGCCGCCGAGGGGCGCACCCGTGGGGGTTAGGGGTCGCGGGGGGACTCATGGGAGATGGGGGGGTCACTGGGAGGAGGGGGCCTCCAAGGAACACACTTGTGGGGTTGGGGGGGCCGCAGGGGTATCCCTGGGGGATAGGAGTGAGGAGGTCACGGGGGATCCCTGGGAGATGGGGGGAGTCACTGGGAGGAGGGGGTCTCCAAGGACCACATCTGTGGGGGGGCCGCAGGGGTATCCCTGGGGTATAGGAGTGAGGAGGTCACAGGGGGATCCCTGGGAGATGGGAGAAGTCACTGCGGGGGAGAGGCTGCCGAGGAGCCCACCTGTGGGGGTGAGAATAGAAATATGTGCTATGGAAAGTCAAGTTTTCAAATGTCAGAACTGTAGTAGCCACTCAAAAGTAGCAATAGTCTCGGTTTTGTTTCAGATCCAATCCAGGTGTGTTTGAGTCCCGCATGGAGAAACGAAGTGAAGTGAAAAAGCAGCCTGTGGGACATTCCAAGCAAATGGAATTTATCAGATATATGGAAGAAAAGGCAAGACCCCTAATTGTTAACTTCATTCAGTACTGGATTTAAATTAGCTTCAAAATGTCATCTTTTACAGCTGTCATCCTGGACTGGCAATTACTGTCTGGAATTAAAAATGTTTCTGTTTGCTATTTATATGGTGCCTGAAAGTACAAGGCTCACTGCAAATATGCAAGACAGGTGCTTCCCCAAATGGTGATATTGTTGTTAGTAAATGCTGTGTTTGAATCTTATTCAAAGTGTTTGTGATCAGTCCCAGATCTATGAGGTCCAACTCAATTGACATATTCTCTCACCTTCATTCTCTTTTTATGAATGAAAAAAACTGTTGAATAGTATTGGATCCGGAATGGGCTTTTGTAGCTCCCCTCTGACATTTCCCAACTTGATGCTGAACAGTTAATAAAATGGAGTGATTAGGCAGTTGCAAATTGATTTTGTAATTAATAATCTACATTAATTTACTCCTATTATTGTCGATTACTTGAACTGATCCCGTATTTTATCTAAGTTAATTGCATTATAAGCATCTTTACTTCACTTCGAGAGTCGCTGCTATGGTATTGCAGGGACACCATCTTCTCTTTTTGGGCATGAAGACGAATGCAGAGTTAATTTTTCTGCAGTGTTCTTCTTTGTGTGAAGTATTTACTCAGTCTAGACTGGTGTATTATCTTCGTGTGCGCTGCCAGAGTTACAGGGCTAAACTTTAAATTGCCTTTTTAAAGAAAACCACTTATGAGCCTGAATATTTTTTTTCTCTTCAGCCAAATTAGGTCTGAAACATTGTTTAAATACTGACTGCTCCACCAGATGACTCACCACTCCCACCCCCATAGGGTGCTGAAACTGTACTCATTCCTGCATTGGGTGCATCACATTAGGACTTTAAATTTTTATGAGTTTGAGTTGCATGAACGTGTACAGGAGTTCAGGTCTGAGAACAGTGGAAATCATCAACTGCTTCATTAAGAGGCTGGAGGGACCGATCTGTGAGGACAGATATAGGCCCCAAGTAGGATATATGTCAATAGTCTTGTTAAAGTCAGTGAGGCCATTTATGCTTAAATACCTTGCTGGGTCAGAAGAAACCTCTGGTTTCTTCGCTTCCACTCACAGGGCACATGCTCAAAAAGTTTCATCAGTGGGCAAGTTACGCTTGATGGATATGGCAGTATAAATAAGATGAAAAGAAAGTTAAAACTTTAAAGGCTTATTTTTAATTTTAGGCAGAAGCCTTGGGCACAAAGGCATCAAAGGAAGGATTCACAAAAGACAAGGTAAGATAAAATGGACCTCCCCATCTGGCTATCGCGTGCCTGTGGATCAAGCATGGAGATTAATTTTAAACACTGCATTATCCTTACGCCAGTTGTTGTGTGGGATGCAAGAATCCAAAATTCCTTGGGTTGTCTCATTTTAGGATTTTTTTTTTTTTTTTTAGTACTGGGATAGTCTTGAAGTCTTCACATCCCAAGGTAGTGCAGAGGGTTCCATTCCTATCCTTGTCTCTGTGAAATATTGGAAGTGTGTGCTATTCTGGGGATCAGTCTTGAATGCACACAGAAATTGATACAAAAAGTTAAGGTCCGTTTTGAGCTGTCATGCTTTTCCTAGTTCCATCAGAGGAGCTGCTACAGAGGGACTGTATTGTGGTAATATTTCAGTGCCAGCAATCTCCTTGTTTAAACCTGTGAAAGCTACTGACAGAGCACATGGAGGTAATGGTTGAAAGGGAAAAGGTCACAACACATATTATAAGCACGTGGGTCTTGTTGCAGTTAGATTCCTGGAACCAACATTTACCATGTATCCTTATGGACTCTGTTACTCAGCTCAGTATATATTTTCTTTTCTTTTCTTTTCATTGTAGGGCTATCTTATGACTTACCTTTTTTTGATAATTAAGTGTGCCAGGATATGGTTTAAATGAGATGTCATTTCTGAACTTTCTGCAGCCTAGATTTGTCCTGCATAACGTGCCAGTGAATTGCCTTCATTGTGAATTCTTTGTGCTTTCTGTTGCAGACTCTTGATTCAATACTTAATGTTGAACTGGTGAAAGAGAAAACACCAGACGAAATAAAACAGGTGATAGCATTTAATAGTAAAATTTCCATGTAAATGTAAGCATCATTCTGGAATTCACTTAGAATTCTAGATGTGAGGTTGGAATGTGTACTAAGAAGAATTGTGAAAATAAAGGCATCTCTTTCAGCCAAACATTACAAAACAATAAATAGAAACAAAAATAAAAGTTATCTTGGGGTTAGGTAAGGTGACATGGAACCTTTCACCTTTGGGTAAATCAACAGTTCCTATTTCGACCTGATCAGTCAACAGTTGCCTTCAGTGTAACTGGCAGTGTCCCAACAATTGGATACATGTGATGACTGAATTGCCTGCTCCTGACCTGCAGTCAGAGTTGAAGCGCATTGGTGGGGCATCTTGCAGGAAGCTAATGTTGCCTGTTCTGCGCCCATTCTGTGGTAAGATTAAAGGTTGCTGTCCTGGTACAGTAGGCATTGCAGTGAGATTTAGTTTCCTCTTTTTGTCTTTCTAAAAATCTGCTTCCATTCTACATCTCTGAAGCAGCCAAACTCAAGCAAAAATTTTTCTATTTGCTCCTCAGATTGCAAGGCTGTGGTGTATAAGAGACCTTGTGTACACACAGGTCACTAGGGCTGCACCACACTTCAAGATTTCCTTTATTAAAGGCCCTTCTGAAGATTCTGATTAAGTATCAAGGATTCTAGGGGAGGCAGTGTTGTCCAGCAGTTAGAAAAGAGTTTTGAGAGACTGGGTTGTATTTCTGTCACTAACTTTATTAGTGACTTGGGGCTGAATGTATAAATCACTTCCCCTGGATGCATAATGAAAAGAACTTTATCAAATGCTTTGAAATTCTCAGAAGCAAAACACTACGCAACTAGTGGTTTGAGCATTGGCCTGCTAAACCCAGGGTTGTGAGCTCAATCCTTGAGGGGGCCATTTAGGGATATGAGGCGAAAATGGGATTGGTCCTGCTGCGGTCCCTTCATTTTTAATGAGTTGTAAATCCTGCTGCGGTCCCTTGTATTTTTAATGAGTCTCAATAGAATCATAGAATCTCAGAGCATAACTGAGATTCTATGATTCTATTGAGACTCTAAAAATAAAAGTACTGTCTTCTGTTGGGAAGGATCTTGTACATTCCTTACTTAGAAGTCATCTTTTGCTTGAGTGCTGTGTTTGTGAAAAGTCACGTGGTCTGAAGTATTTCCCTCCATTACTAAAGTGTGGGCCACCAAATCTGACCCCATAGCTTATGGCAGTTGTCTGGTTGAAATATGCATAATTTGATACTAGTAGTCTCGGAACATGAGATTATAGTTTTCAAAAATATATGGGAAAATGGCCCCTGCCCTGATGTACTTACAAACGAAGATCAGTTGATAAATGAATACTTTTAAAGGTGTTTAATAGTAAATGCTAGATGCTTGTTTGTGGTGGTAATCATATATGGCTTCCCTCCTTTCTTACAGATCTGGAAACAGTATTTTTCTGCAAAAGATACAGTTTATGCAGTTATTCCTGTAAGTAGTTATCTTAACAAAATGTACACCACGGAGGTCAGCATAAAAAGCTTTGCAATACAAGCGTCTTTTCCTGTACGTGTCTGTTGCTTGTAGTAACAATCACATAATGAAAGTAAGGTTTCTAGCCCCAGTCTCCTTCCTAGGCTGACCAGCCATAATCCTGCATGTAAGATCAGTCATTTGAAAGTAAAGCTTCCTAGGCTTCCCTTGGCCTCAGTGGTCTTTGGAGAAGGACCCTTTTGGATATTAAATGCACAATCTTCTTACTTTCCCAGTTGTTGACTTTCAGAATCACTAATGCCTGTGGGGTCCATCTGCTTTCTGCAGCATTGGGATCAAACCCAGGTCTCTCACATAGCAGCGTGGAGCAGTGGTCTGTAAGACCAGATATAGTTTCGGAAAAGTTCCGCCAGAACGGTGCATCCATTTCCAAGAATGGATCTAGGGGAAAATATATGATTTTCCATGTTAAAAAAGTCTGTCAACCTTCTCTCTAGTGCCACGTGCTTTGGAACAAGGATTTGAAAATTGGCAGGAAGGTGGCTTTTCAGGGTGAGCTTTGTGTCTCCCCAAGGAAATCTGCCCAAATTCTTGTTTCAGAGCAGGGCAGATCAAAGCACACTTGGAACTCTACATGCGCGGCAGCTACATCCATGTGGACAGTAAATGTGTGGCAGGCTGCTTGGGGATAGCTTTACAACTTAGCTAACCGCAGGCTTAGACAATCCCAGTGGCACCCCATAAGCAGCCTCTCCCAGTTCATTCAGGTTCCCCCTGCTTTCTTTTTCTAGGCTCTTGGTCTGGAAATGATGTATTGTTTGATTTCCTATTACAGCTATAAACCTGGCTGTTGTGTTTTGGGGGGTAGGGGAGGAACTCCTTGTCTGGGCCAGTGTTTTACCTTTCCTGCTTGGTTTCCTTAACGATCCCTTTTGATCTAACTCCATAGCAAGGAACCCACCATAAACAAACACAGAGGTATGGGTCATATTCATAAATAGAATATGGATAGCTCTCAGTTCATCATAGCTAGGGCTGCGATTTAGTCATGGAGGTCATGGCAGTCACAGATTCCATGACTACTTCGGCTTCAGCTGGGGCTGTGTGCTCCCCTCACAACTTCTCAGGGCCATGCACCACTCTCCTGCCCCTGTAGCAGCCAGGGCTGCGAGATTGTGGCTGGGGTTGGTGCTGGGACTGTGTGCCTCTGTCCCACAGCTGCAGCCAGCTCCGGAGTGGGGGCTTTCGCCCCCCTGGGGCTGCTGGTGGGGGGCTCGATCTGTCAGGCCCCTCCCCATCCCATGGGGCTCCTGCTATCATTCCCCCTACCTTGCCCTGCGCCCCAGTTATTTTTAGTAAAGTCATGGGCAGGTCACGGGCTCCTGTGTCCTTTTGTTTGTTGCCCATGACTTGTCCATGACTTTTACTAAAAACAGTGACAAAATCTTAACTTTACTCATAGCTGCTCGTTCGTTGAGTGCCGTCCATCCTGTGTACTGGATGAGGCAGAGGTTCCGTGGGAAAAAATCGTTTATGATCCTGTAATGAAAGACTGGATCATGCATATGTGCAGGAGATCAAATTAAGGTTGCAGAAGCAACTTTAATTCTGGCATTTCCTAACTTCCGAGTGCTTCATTTTGCAACCTTAATGTCCTTTTAATGTGTTTGTGGGTAATATAAAATATGTATACTTAAAGAGATTGCTGCTATTGGCAATAAGATGCATCTCCAATTAAAGCTGAGTAGATCTCAGAAGAGGAACAGTCTTTTTGTTACATATTGCACCCCCACCCCGGTTATCTGAGATCTTGTGGATAGTTCTGAAACTTCAGTATAAACCAGATCTTGTATAAGTAGGGGAGAATGCATGTTGTTGTTTAGGGAAGCAACTGCATTTCAATAGCCTGCAGTTTTAGTTGGCTGGATGCTGAATTATCTCTGTACAATGTCCAAAAGGAGGCGAGAGCTTCATGGTTAGAGCCCTGCAAATCTGTGGATATCCGCTTTATATCTGCGCACCATGTTTGCAGATCACGGATGGATGTGGATCTAAATTTTATAGCTAAAGCCCTGCAAATCTGCAGATAGGATCATTTTTGTGGATTGTATGCAGATACAAATTTTGTAGCAGCCCAGAGCTCTATTCATAGTATAGTTGAACAGCACATTTGTCCTGCCCTGTAAATCTTATAATCTATATTAGCATATGATGCAACAGAGACAAAGAAAACAGCAGGGAGAGGGTATTGGGGAACCCTTGAACCAAATGACATGCTTATGCAGCAAAGGTATGTGTGCAGCATAGTGGAACTTGCATATTTGTGGGGAACAATATAACTTAATAAGATAAATATGACATACAACTTGCCTGAATTATAATTTGGCTTGTACTGTAATAAAATCAGAAGAGAATCTATAATGTAAGTTCCTATAGGTGAGCATCCTGCCTGTTTGCTTGTGTAAAAAGCATCACCATGCACCCAAGTGAAACTATATTGGGGGGGAAAAAGTATCTGGTATAATTCTGAAGTGTAGACATTTTTCAAGAGATAAAAGCTTTAATTCCAAGAGTTTGTTACTGGCTTCCAAGTCCGCATTATCTAGTAGGGGTGCTGATGATATTTATGCAATTAAGCGTGAACTATAAATTTGCATTCACTCCTTTATGCAAACCTTACCACTTAAGGCAGCCTCATTGTTGCTTAATTGTTAATATTTACATATTTGAGACTCCTGTAAAGGTTGATGGAGTGACTGAGTGATAACTGTGTATCCGTTATTTTCATGTTGTGAACACTAATTAAATGATCTTATTTCATCTCCAAAGGCAGAGACGTTTGATTTAATATGGAAGCGGGCCCAGAATTGTCCATCGGTAAGTGTGATATATACTGAGTGCATATACAGCTTTAATGGATTTCTTCTACATAGATGTTAGAGCAGAAGTTTATAAACTTTTTACCTTTTGTAATTCAGATTAATTGTCGCAATTTGGTTGGTAAAAGACTGCTGGCCCCGTGCTGCCAGAGTACCTAAGGACAGCTCTGTCCACCATTAGGGAATTTTTTCCCAAGAACCCCCCGTAACATTTTGCAAACCCCCAGGGGTTCTCAACCCTCAGTTTGGGAACCACTGATCTAGAGAAATTGAAGGATTGGGCCAAAAGAAAGAGACTGCACCAACTTGATTCACTAGTAGGGGTGCCTTGAGTTATATTTGACCTTCTTCTCAGTAAATTGAATATATTTGGCCTTCTACAGTGAAGGCTATTGAGAGTTTGGGAAGTAACTTACACTTGTCTGTGTTTTGCTACAGAGAGAATCCCATGCATCAGTCCATGGTCTGGTATCTTACTTCTCTTTCAGGTCCCACGTAGTCCTTTCTCTTTGTGTGTGGTAGTGTTACAGATGCCATGCCGAAGGCTATGAAGCCAAATAGACCAGAAATCTCCAGAGAGAAGTTGCTTTCAAGCTGCTCTGGGACAGAGTTAGAAAAACTAAATAAGTGTGAAAGCTGTTCTTATATCCCCATCCCTAACTGACCTTTTGTGACTTTAATCCCTCATGGCAGCATCTGGGGAGAAGGGCAAGAATGTAGGGAGTGCTAGGCCACCGTCTCCTTGTACCATACTGGTCACTGTCAGGTTTTAAATGTCTCAAAACACTCTTACCAGGCATCCTCCATGAGTCCTTCCCATGGCAGTGAATCAAGCCGTTCTGATAACACAGGAAAGTTTAGGGTCACAATTCTTTTAAATCTGAGCTTCTAAAACCATCTGCTAGGGAATGTAAAGCTGGTGTGTTGTGTGCCTGGAAGATGGATGCCCACTCTCTCCACAAAGCAGGTAGTGCCCAGGAAGCAGTAGTGCAGCCTTCCCTACGCTGCCCTGCTAGTAGGGAAGCCTTTGTGTGTTTTCCTCACCACCGGGACGGCTTTTCTGATGGTGTAGAAAGACTCCAGTGGGAGGTAGGAAACAAGGAAAGGCTCTAGCAGGTCCCTTTCAATGTGGTGTGTAGCTACACACCACAAGGTGGGCACAGCCTTCTTTTCACTGCAGCGTGTAGCTACATGTATCCTACAGTCCACCCCCAGCGTAGAAAAGGTGTAAGCTCTGTCTCCATAACCAGCTCCCTGCTGTGACTCCTAACAGGGTTGCCAGTTAGGTGCCCATTTACTTTGACGTGGGCTGGGAGCACGGATAACGCCGACTGTCTTTTTCTCTGCAGTTCCTGTGTGCTTTGCCAAGGAAAGAAGGCTACGAGTTTTTTGTGGGGCAGTGGTCAGGGACAGAACTGCACGTCACCGCGCTTATAAACATTCAGGTGGGTGTATTTTACTGTATTACTCACGGTTAGGTTTGAGACTCCGGTTGTATTAGACTCTGAGTGACACCTAGACACAGATGTATCTTTAAACAAAACCCTGCATAGTGGAATCATTCCATAAAATCCCAGGCAATAGTTTGCGCAGTTTCTTCGAGCTCCGTGCAATGCAGCATTTATACTGCTGGTGCAGAATTTTAAATGAGGCATTCTAGTTCTGTGATTTCTTCTTGGTGTTGTAAATGAGAGGTTGTAATCGTCTCAGATGTTTGTTGGGCCCTCACTGTTTTTATTTCATTTAATTTGCCTTCTAGATCAAACAACTAGTCTGTCTGCTCTAGTGTTCTGCAGCCTTACCCTCCTTGTTCATAGTCTGTCTACTCAATTAAGCAAGGCTTCCCTTCACACTGCCACCAGCAATCAGTTTATGCATGAGGTACACCGGACCCTTGCTATAGCCCGAGGTTCAGGATCCATGCGCAGTCCTGCACTAATGTGTGGACCGCGTTAACGTGGGGGATGCGTTGTCATGGATCCCAATTTAAATTTGGGATCCATGGCAACGACCGCGCTGTACACGAGCCCGTGCTATAGCGATGCGGGCTATAGTGAGGGTCCAGTGTATTTGACTGCTCTTCTCTTAGCCTGTGTGTATGAGTCCAGAAAACCATCCAAACCTTTTAAAAATCCATGCATGGGATTTTTCTCTGACTTGCAAGTTACAGTTCCATGTGCTTCATTCTTCAGATTTGGCAAGCTAAGCAGGCTTGGACTGGCTCAGTGCATGGCTGGGAGACTCCAAGATTCAGTCTGGGACATTCATTCCTCTTGGTCAGAACTTGATAATCCCTTGCTCCTCACCTCCCACAAGCTTTCTTTAACTTTGTCTAGTAGCAAAACACCCCCGAGACCCAGTGTGCTAAGCCACCTCACTCTTCCTTCAAGTCTTTTCTGGAGTTGCTGCCTTTTCATTTGCTTTCCAGTTTGGCTTTTCCCTCCACCACTCCTTCCATCTTGCCTTATTTTGTTCCCTTTAACCTTTGAAATATTTTAATAAACAAGTTAATTTTAAAAGCGTGGGAAGAACCACAGGGCCAACAATGTACTTAACATAAGCTTCTCTGGTGACCTTTGCAGTTTATCATCACTCACTGACCTTTGTTTAGCTTAAATCGTAAACTCCTCAACACAGAGGACAATATTGGGTTTGAGAGTGAAACACCAGGCACTCTTATGGTGATACAGCAATAATAACTATAATCATCCCTAGCTCTTTGATAGCGTTTTTCATCAGTAGATCTGGAAGCACTTTACAAAGGAGGTCAGAATCATTATCTCCAACTCATGCTGCAGGGTGTACTTCACTGTTGGAAGTGTCGTATTTTTGGACTTGAAACCAAAGAGCTGACCGTTTATGGCCACTAAACATTCCTTGGTACATCTTGTACGAATAAAGAAGCTAATCCTGATTGGTCATTTAGATGCTGATGCTATAAATGGCCTCTCATTTTTAAGTGGATAAGGTATTCCCTTCCAATTCTCAGCTGAAGTATAGTGATATGTGCTGTAAAACAGTTGATGTGGTTGACCCTAGAGGAACCTTCATTTCTTTAGCGAATGAAATGTTTCCTGTATATGGTTTCTAAATAGTTGTGGGATCCTTGGGCATGAAATGTGCTATATAAACATAAAATTGAATGATTGTATTTTGACCATTCGCAGCATTGAGTTCTGTACATTCATCACATACGACATAAAGTAGTACTGTAGACATGGAAATTTTCACTGTCATTGTTTTTCCGATTTTGGCACAATGCCGCTAACTCTCAAATAATAAAAATGTTGCCAATTTTGATGACTCCATGGTGAAGTTTATAAATTTGATGAAAAAGATATGTGGACCCTTCAATGGTATCATAACATTTAATATAGAGGATATTAAGCAGTTCTCTAATATTTCCTTGGTTCTGTATTTACTGCCTTATGAAAATGTTTGTCTCATAAATAAAGACCATGGTTTCTAACCTCTCTATGATTTAATTTTGTTATATACCAGCATAGTTATTCTTGTTCATTTTAGACATGCTTTCTCATTTCTCTTCTCTCTACAATTAGTTTGACACCTATTTATTATGTACTTAAATTATTATCTAGAATGAACCTTTTCTAACACAAAACGTATTTCCCCAATGTGAGGTAACTCTGTTTTGGACTTCATTGTGACACATAAAGATGAATTAATCACTGGACTGAAAGCTAGTGGTTACCTAGGGACCAGTGATCAAGACTTGATTACATTCAATATGGGCAAACAAAGGAAAATCCCAGCCAGTATTATATATAACTTGGTGCCTTAAAAGGGCTAATTTTCCAAAGATGAGGCAAATTATCAGAGAAATTGAGGGGAGAAATGTAGACAGAAAATTATGAATGAAAATTGAGTTATTTAAGAAGACATTTTTATCTAAAAGCCAGTCCTGGTTCAGTGGTAAAGTGAAGGCAGCAATTATAAATAAAAAAGCAATATATAACAAATGGAAAAGGGTGTTGGGGGAGGAGATAGAAAGTCTGAAGGGTAGAAAGTTGATCAGGGAAGCTAAAATCATCAGAGAAAAATGGCTGGCAGGGCTAAGGACAATGAGAAGGAGGTGTTAAGTATGTTAGGAACAAAAGAAATCAAAGCAATGGGATAGGCCCATTATTAGAAGTAGATGATAAAACTGTAAATGGTGCAGAAAAGGCAGAAATGCTCATTAAATATGTCTGGTCTGTATTTGTAATGAAGCGGGATAATGTACTCCTATCACATGAGGATCAAGTACTTTCTAGTCCATTAATGACTGAGGATGTTATATCTACTAGGGATACGTATTTTTAAATCAGCAGGCCCAGATAACTTGCACACAAGAGTAATGAAAGAGCTGGCTGAGATCTCCAGTCCTCTGGTGTTAATTTTTAATAAAACTTGGAATACCAGGGAAATTCAGAAGACTGGGAGAGGGCTAATTTTGTGCCAATGTCCAGAAGGGCAAGAGGGATGATCAGGCGTCAGTCTCAGGCAAATTAATGGAAAAGCTGTTCTAGGATACAGTTGATAATTATATCCCAATCCTTTAATTCTTTAAGGTCAGTCAACATGGTTGTATGGAAAATAGGTCTTGTTAAACACGATTTCATTCTTTGAGGAGATGCCCAGTGTGGTTGATAACAATAACATAGTAGATGTAACAGACTTAGACTTTTGTAAGGCATTTGACTTGCTACCCCATGACAGTCTGATTTAAAAATTAGCACCGTACAGTATCAGTAAGGCACACATTACATGGATTAAGACCTGGCTGACTGCCAATCTCAAAAAGTGGTTTTCAATGGGGAATCGTCATCAAAGGGTGGTGTTTTTAGTGGGGCTCCAAAGGGAGCAGTTCTAGGCCTGACGTTTTCATCAGTGGTCTAGAAGTAAATATAAAATCACTACTGATAAAATTTGCAGGTGACACGCAGATTGCGGGAGTGGTAAATAAGGAGGTGGACAGGGTAGTCATACAGAGCCATTTGGATCTTATGGTAAGCTGGACCCATTCAAACAAATGTCTTTAATACATCCAGTTGCAAAGATATATATCTAGGAACAGTGAATACAGGCCATATCTACAGAATGGGGACTGTGTCTTGGAAAGCAGTGACCTGAAAAGGCTGTAGGGGTCATAGCGGCCAAGCAGCTCACCATGAGGTCCCAGTGCGATGCTGTGGCAAAAAGGGCTAATGAGATCTTTGGATGTGTAAATGGGAGTAGTGAGGAGGGGTGCAGGGAAAGGATTTTACCTCAGCATGTGGCATTGGTGAAACCAAGCCCCTGAGTTAAGGAATGGGATCCGTATTTTAAAAAGGATATTGGAAAATTGGAGAGGAGGCAGGAGAGACAAAATGATTCACGGGCTGGAGAAAATGCTTCACCGTGAGTGATTTAAAGAGCTCAGCCTGTTTAGCGTCTCAGAAGGACAACTGAGCGATGTCTTGATTAGAAGATACACAGGCTTTCACAGGGAGAAAATACCAGGTAGTACTGGGCTCTTTAGTCAAGTTGAGGAAGGCAGAATACAAACCAATGGCTAGAAGCTGAAGCAAGCAAATTCAAATGTTAAACAAGGCGCACATTTTTATCATTGAAAGTGATGAACTGTAGAAACAAACTGCCATGGAAAGTGGCAGATTATTCATCTCTTGCTGTCTTCAGATCAGGACTGGAGGCCTTTCTGGAAGTTGTGCTGTAGCTGAACTCAAGTTTTGGGGCTCAATAGAGGGGTTACTGGGTGAAATTTAATGGTCTCTGCTATACAGGAGTTCAGATTAGATAATCTAATAGCCCCTTCTGGCCTTAAACTCTGAATCTGTGACTTACTATTGGCTACAGACACATGGGAAGTGCAAATAATTGACTCAATTAAAAGGTCTCTCCTTGACCTTGCTATGAGACCAATGGGGAGATTCTGAATGAGTGAGTCTATGCATGCAGTTGATACTCAGATTCTTTCTTTATTAGCAGACTATTAAATATGCGGTAAATCTAGAGTTCTTTCTAGGGCACCATTAAGAAGTCTCTCTCTTATCTCCTGCAGACCCGAGGTGAAACTGCCTCTAGCCAGTTGATCTTGTACCATTATCCTGAACTCCAGAAGGAAAAGGGAATAGTGCTAATGACAGCTGAAATGGACTCCAATTTCCTGGTAAGAGAGAGAATCCCATATTATTTCCTTGGTGTTCTACTAAGATCTGATACTCTGGTGTTTCTTTAAAAGCAGTTAAAAGCTAAGTCCTGTAAAGCCTCACTAAGCGGAACGATCAGGTGATTTTCTGAATGAGAAGTGCGATTCTTCCATCCTTCCCCTAAAGCGATTAGGTTAAAGACCTCGATAGCTATCCATTGAATAATTAACCTAAGGAAAGGCAGAAAAATTCCCAAAGCCTGCAGACTGGGTGTCTAATGATGGTAGTTTATGCTGCATCTAATTTCCCCCTGTTCCCCTCTTCTTGACTTTGGCAAAATTCAGAAAGATAATTTAGAAAAGTGCAGAATTTTAGAGTCTCCATTTCTCTTCTTTAGGGAAGGAGATTTAAAGAATAATAAAGAATTGGAACTACCCAGCAGTGTTAAAACACACTTTTTAAAATTAACTCTGATGGGCAAATTGGGAGGCCCTTTTTTTAAGCCTGAATTGGATTTTTCTTGTGCCTTTCCGTACCTCCTCTGAGTGAGGATGTACTGCCACTTGGATAGCTCTCATAGGACGTCTAATGAGCTTATGAGATTCACATGAATAGCATGTGTGCAGAATGTATTATTAGAGGATGGGCTGTTAAAGGGGGAGCATTTAAGGTTGTTTCATGTTGTTTGAAACAATCTGCCAAGGGAAGTGATGGATTCTCCATCTCATGAAGAGTTCTGATCAAAATTGGACATCTTTCTGATAGATATACTTTAGTCAAATTATTGGATTCAGTGCTGGGGTAGCCGAATGAAATTCTGTGGTCTGTGCTATGCAGGTTGTCAGACTAAATAATCTAATGGTCCCTTCTAGTCTTAAAATCTATGAATATAGATACCTTAACTCTGTGTTTCCACACATTGGCAAAACAAATTGTCACATTTTACCATAATGCACTTTTTCTTTTCCTCCGATATTTGTTGATTTTCAATCACCCCAATGTTTTGTTGTTGATACATTTCCAATTTTAACTCTGTTACCAAAGTTTTGTTTGTGAATTATATATACTATATAAATATATTATAGCTTAATACTAGAGCAAGGTAAATACTCAAAATAAAATGAATTTCAGTGAATGTTTGTATGAATTTTTAAACATTTGTTTCATCTCTCTCTGCTTTCTGTAATGTTTCTATAAACTAATTTTACATTCTCATTCCACTGCATTTACTCATGAACAAGATCCTCTGTTGCTGTTTTTGTTTTTTTTTGTAAATGTCCTCTCTTGAAGATTTCTTTATTAGCATTTTGCTCACTATACAAACAGGCACCCATACAAGACATACCATACCCAGTACACAGATGACCAGAGAGGGAGATAACCGTCTCTTATCTCTTGCAATGAAAGGAGCCTGTCAATGCGTCACATCCTGGCTACCTGTCTTAAGAACATAATTTTCAGTATAGGCATAGAACTCCTTAAATATTATCCATACACACGTTTCACTGTGTTTATGATGTCCAATGGGCTACTGAATCTCAGTAGAGACCTCACATGCTACCCTTTAGTGAATTAATATGCATGCATCTGACACAAGGGATCACCATAAAACTCTGGCACCAAGAAGTTCCTGCGTCACAAATATTCATAGAAATAGTGTGTGTGGAAATTGGAGAGTATTCAAGGAAATGGATTTTTAATTCAAAAATCATTCTGTGGGCAACAAAAATAAATAGGGGTATGGAATGGCTGCCATGAGGAGAGGTTAAGACTAGGACTTTTCAGCTTGGAAAAGAGGTGACTAAAGGGGGATATGATAGGGGTTTATAAAATCATGACTGGTGTGGCGAAAGTAAATAAGAAAGTGTTATTTACTCCTTCTCGTAATGCAAGAACTAGGGGTCACCAAATGATATTAATAGGCAGCACATTTAAAACAAACAAGAGGAAGTACTTCTACACACAACGCACAGTCAACCTGTGGAACTCCTTGCCAGAGGATGTTGTGAAGGCCAAGACTATACAGGGTTCAAAAAAGAACTAGATATACTCATGGAGGATAAGTCCATCAATGGCTATTAGTCAGGATGGACAGGGATGGTATCCCTAGCCTCTGTTTGCCAGAAGCTGGGAATGAGCGAAGGAATGCATCACTTGATGATTACCTGTTCTGTTCATTCCCTCTGGGGCATCTGTCATTGTCCACTGCCGGTGGACAGGATACTAGGCTTGATGGACCTTTGGCCTGACCCAGTGTGCCCTTTCTTATGAGTTAAGCTTGATTGTTAGTTACTCATCCAGTCAGAAACTGAGGCATGTGACCCAGAAGTCCAATCAGAATGAACCAGCACAGCTTTGCTATTGGATATTCGTGAAGAACTGCTCCCAAGCAGAAAATTTTGAATATTTTTCTCTGATTAATAAAATTGAGAAAATTACAGTTTTTTTCTCTTACAGTTTCCAAGCAGGTGAAACTGATCGTTCTCTTTGGGCATATCTGTACATGGAATTGAACCATTCTAACTTAGATCTGTCTAGTTAAAGCGGTAGGACGCTTTAGTGTGGATGCAGTTATGCCAATGTAAAGGTTCCTTACACCAGTATTCCTTACTCCCATGAATGCCCCGTGCGGGGTTCACTGCCCACACACCGTGCATACGAGGTCATAGTGGGCCAGCAGGAGTGTGCCATTCCCTGAAGTTCCCGAATGTCTAGTTGACTGAGTGTGGCCACTGTAAGAATAAGCCATACCAGTATAAAGCACCTTTATACCAGTATAACTCTGTCCCCATTAAGGGTTGTAGTGGTATAACTATATCCATAAAATAAAATCTCACCCCACGCTGACAGCATTTTATACTGCTATAAAAACTGTGTTGCTCAAATCTTTGTTATGAGTTATTTGCCTAGCTGTGTTTAATACAGACTATTACTGAAATTTTTTTACGGAGGAAGTCTGACAAGGAGCGGAGGGGAAAGTTCAGAACATGTTCAGACTCTTGGAGGGAGGGCAGCGTGAGAGGGGTGATGGAGCTGTGTTAGTTAGTAGGAGCAGTACGGGGTAAGTAGGTCAGTGACCAGCTGGATCAGGCTTGTGGAGAGCTTTGAAAAACTCGAACTTGGAATAGAGTTAGGAGCTGAGCAGGAAGCTTGCTAAGGTAACAGAAGCGGGCGGGGGAGAGATCTGTTTGCAGCTTTTCAGGAACCACAGTGTTTTTTGAGAGGGTAGTTTACTTTAATGTCCGAGCTGCTGCTTTTGCTCTTTTAATGAGTTCTTTTTTTCTTTTTCCTTCCTTTTTTAACCCTTACAGAATGTCCCTGAAGCTCAGTGCATAGCCAATCAGGTGCAGCTTTTCTATGCGACGGATCGTCCAGAGACCTATGGATTAGTGGAGACCTTCAACCACAGACCTAACGAGTTTAAGTACATGGCCGTTATAGCTGAGCTTGAGCAGAGTGGACTTGGAAGAGAACTGAGACCTGGGGGAGATTCTGACAAAGCATAGTGTCTGATTTGCACAGCATCTGGGCCAGCCACCCCTGAAATTACTCCTTGGACAGGGTCCTTGACACAGGAGTTTTTAAATTGGGGCAAACTCCACTTTTTATACGGGGCCTGTTTGCTACAGAGTTGGGCTGGACAAAAGAAAGATCCAGGGAGTGATACTTTGTATCGGTGCAAGGAAATGGGACAGCCTAACGAGAGCCAAAGGGGAACGATGCACCTTAGCACAACCTCATTGAAAACTCTTTCAATACCTTATGCCTGAATGCTGTGTTCCTTTAGAAATGATCGATCCAATGAGAGAAGGGAGGCTACTTACGGGAATACATCTGCCACAGAGAGAGAGAGAACAAAGGATGTTTGTGTTCAGTAAAAGCTTTTTGGAAGTTGCCTTCCACTATAACGACTTTTTATCTTGTATGAAGATTATAAATTTCCCTCTTTCATCCAGCAGTGCAAAGATAATTCAGTCGATGATCTAAGACGGGCTTCTCTTTGTTGATTAACGTCTGGGGTTCCCTACATGGATGGCTGGATGCTTTGCTATCTATTTTAGTACAGCTAAGGACAAAAACCACTCCACTGACTTAGATTTGGCCCTGGGAATGTCAGATTCTTTTTAACTGAGACATGACCATCATTCAGGTGTCCAGCTGTTAGGTCACTGTATTGGAGATTTCACCGATGCCAGGATGTGAGAAACGGTGTTTTCTTTTTGGGTATTGGGCTCTCTAAAGTGGTCCAGCAGATAATTAAATTGTTTTAGAGATCATACTAGTTTATTGTCCGATATCCTCTAGACAGCCAGCCCTTAAACATGTCAGCATTTGCAGGGGGTAAAGTATAGCTCTCCTTTATCATTTGGGAAAGAGATCGTATAAGACGTTAAAAATGGTTGGGAATAGAGAGGTTTGTGATTCTGTTCAGGATTACTATGGGATAACTCACATTCACTCCAGTGCATATATCACAGATGGTATAACTGAACAGCAATTAAAGTGAGTCTGCCTTAATAAACCTTGGTGATCTCTGGTGAAACTAGCGCCTTTCCTGCAAGAATCTTACAAGCATTGTCTGACGTCCTGTTGTTTGTGATGACAGTGGGAAGCAGCCGCTGAATCCTTGAACGAGGGCCGTAATGATTTGCACAGTGAGGATGCCAAAGCTGTGCACAGATCATTGATAATATGATGCTAGTGCGCAGCTAGAGAAGTAAACGAAAGGCAGCCAGTGTTTTTCTGCAGTGGTAGCTTCGGGGGAATAAACAGCAGCGTTTCTCAAATGGATTTCAAAACATACACAGCTGGGAGCAGTAATTACCGTCTTTTGCACATACTGAGTGTTGGTAGTGTCCAGAGCACCTTGCAAACATTCTTTACTCCTTCCAGCACCCGATGAGGTAGGTAAGCATCATTTGTCAGAGTGGGAAATAGAGCTAGGAAGGGTAAGAGACTTGCCTCCAGCCAGAGAGGGAGCAGGGATCGGTGCAAGGATTGTAACCTGTACCTGACCCGTGATTAGAATTAGGCAGAGGTGTGAATGAGTCTGAACTATTGAGTTGTGCACATTGCTCACTTATGTACATAGTTCATTACTGTGATGTGCTTCTCTCTGGATGGACTGCTGCTTGCTCCCTTGATTCATACCGTGCACGTGTAGTTCTCCCTACTGCTGAGGGGAGGAGGTTAATGTATCTCCCTAGAACTGTCTGACCCTCTTTCTAACCCTGGACCCTCTGGAGGCTTCTCCATGTGATCTTGGGGACATGTGAACACTGGTCAGGCCAAGTGGGGGTAGGGATGGGACTGGGGATGTGACATTCCTCCGCCAGCTGAATAGGCATTAGAAAAGAAGACATGCTGGCTTGGTAGGGGTCCCGGTAGGTATCAGGGGCCATGGGAGTCCCTGTGGGAGTAGCTGTCAAGGATTTGATGCCATAGCTCATGGAGCCAGGATGGAGGCATAGAGGCCTCACATACACGGTCCTGGCTTCCCACAGATCCCTGGGCATGTGTTTGCTTTGAGGTGTGCCCCGGCATTCTCTTCTTCCGGGAGTTGAGTGTGAACGTTGTTCCCTAACGGGGATGATGTGGTGGGGGGTTTCTGGAAGAAAAGCCTCATACTCCTGCTTTTTTTCTGCAGGAGAGGATTAGGCCTTTCATAGTTGGTGACCTCATCTAGGCTTTGATTAGGTTTCAAGTTCCTGTGGGTGTATACAGCACAGTAGGGTGGGGGGGAATCAGTCCTTATGGATGCCTGCCTGTTGGTGCTATGATAAACCTACCAGACCACGCCTCTTCACAAAGCTAAGCGGAGCATAGAAACAGATCCCTCCCTCTGCTGGGTTTCTTGTAGCCTTCCTGTTACATTCATCAGCTTCCCTTCATATGCTGAAATAGGGAGGATTTCCTCTGTCTACCACTTCCTGGTTTTGAGATTTTTCCAGCTGTTGCAAAAGTTTTCGCTATGTATGTAGCATGACACCTGCTTGGATCATTGGCAGCAGGAATCAATCCCAGGACTTAAATCTTAGCGTATGTCTGATCTAAAAGACCTTAAGCTCTGTTAGCTCAAGGCTGTAGCAGGTTCTAGTATCTGCAGTCCACCCCTAGCGGGGGACAGAGAACCACACAGAGGAAGCTTGTGTTACCCATAATGTTAAGTCTTTCTTTTAACCAACCCTGGAAGTAAGAAATTGTTCAAGGGACTTTAAAAAGCAGCATATGTAAAGCAAGAGGGGTGGCATTTCTTTATGCCATGTGTAGTTCTCTCAGTAGGATGTCAGTATTGCAATTGCTGGGACAGTATTAAAATCAATAAGGGCTTGATAATGTCAACCAATAATAGCATTTGCAGCTATTCATGTTAAGGTAATAAGATAATCTGTGTTTATGGTTTCAGGGAAAGAGGTGTATAATCAGTTGCAGGGGGGCAAGAAGGAGTTTTTCCTCAACGGATAAAGTAGCTTTCTGGATGCGTGAGCGCACCCACAGGAGGCAGGAAGCTGTGTGGCCAATGAGAGTTGACTTCCTTCTGAAGCATCAATGGCTGCAGGTAGTTGACATTTTTCATGGGAAAAGTAATTTGGAATTGTCCACGTTCCCCAGGAACGGAACGGTCTGTTTTTTGACCCACTCAGTTTGTGAATGAATTTTATGGCCGACTCTCTCACTTTCTGTTGTAAGGCGCAGCTCTTCTCTTCCTGCGTGGAATGGTCTGTCAGGATTGTATTGCTTCCACTGGAAGAAAATGACAATTTCACTTTGTCTTTCTCCCTGGCCCCTTCTGGTGAGTTTCTCAAGGCAATGTACAAATGCAGTGGACTGAACCTCACGCCACCTCTGTGAGACAGGACAATGCTACTGTCCCCATTGTATGTATGGGGAAACTGAGGGTCAGACAGTTGGACTAGCCCAGCAGCTTTTCTTTTCCTGTTACACAGTTGAGAATAAAACCCAGCTCTCCTTCGTCCCGTACTTTAGCCACTAGATTATCCTTCCCCTTCCTAAAATCAAATCAAGTGTAGGGCTCAATCCAGCTTTGAGCAGAAGAGCTGTTTGTTTGTTTGTTTGTTTGTTTGTTAGTTAGAAATGTGAATGAGGAGGAGGATGAGTCATTGTATGGTGTAATGAGGTCAGAATCAGAAGGGATCCAGTCCAGAACAGTGAGGTTTTGGAAGCATTTTTAATATTGAAACGTCTGTGTTCCTGAAACTCTCTGTCAGTGCCAGGTTTTCCCATCCAAAGGCAGCAGGGAAAGGAATTTGCACCTCCAAGGATCCTGCAGAGGGGTCTGTTTCAGAAGGGAAATGGGTATTGAGACGATTTCGAAGGTCCTTCGAGAGGGGGTTGTCATTTTATTTTCTCCATTTGGATGCCTGTCTCATTCCCTGTGTCTTTGCACATGATCTGTCTGCCCATCACTTCGTTGTGGGATCCTTTTTCCCTCTCCCTCTTTCCAGCGTCTGACCTTTCATAAGTGCACCATCTGCTCTCAACTGGGACCTGGTGATTCAGGGCCTCTCCCCAGTAAGGTGAAGAGAAGCGGAGCTGGCTCGTTTTTTAACTCCATGCGACAAGACCAGTGTTACTTAGGGGCTAGAGCATCATGACTCCTGGGTTCTATTCCCGGCTCCGCCACAAACTAGCTGGGAATTTGGGCCAGGCACGTGGGCCCTTTTGTAGCTGTGACCCTGTGTGCCTGAATTTATCCATCTCAAACGGGTGTGACACCATGCTGGCCTGTCATGAGATTTAACTGTGCCTCCCAGAGCACGACTCTTGCTGTGTGTATGTATGTCTCAAGAGCTCCAAGAGAGCTGTTTCATTCTCACCCTACAGCCTGCTGTCTGACACTGTCGGCTGATAAAACTAAAGCCCTTTGCTGGTTAACAACCACCCATTCAATTGTTCAATATTAATAGGCCTCTACTGGGGGTCAGCATCTGATGACCGTGCCTCCAGCTGATACTAAACAGAAAATTGGTAGCTCTTATTCCCTGGAAAGTGCGGCCTGGTCTTCCTGCGCTCGCTCCACTGATTCGGGGTTGAGTGGCCCTTGCCGATTGCCGGGGTGGTAGAAATTGGCATCAGAGTTCTGAGGAGATGAAAGGCTCAGTAGAAATTCCAGGCCTGATTCTTCCTGCCACTTGGGCACACGGCTTGAGGTCGATGGAGTAAACGGTGGGGTTTCATGCCATCTCTGCACCCTCCCTTTGTGCTGTGGGGTTCTCAGCTGTGGGTCTGGTAAGGAGCGGGGCTAACTTAGCAGCCTGCTTATGAATCGCATAGAGGATTTCTAATGAAAGTCTGTAAATGTCAGGTCTCATCCACTTTAAAGACCCTTTTTATTTTCTACTTTGGTGTATGATTTAAAGCCACAGACACTGATATCAGGTTGAAATTAGATGCAGGTTTCTAGCCATCAGAGGAGTGAAGGTCTGGAACAGCTTCCAAGGGGAGCAGTGGGGGCAAAAAACCCAACTGGCTTGAAGACTGAGCTGGATAAGTGCATGGAGGGAATGGGATGAAGCGATTGCCTATGAAGGCATGTAGCTGATCTGCGTCTGCTAGTGGCAAATTACTCCAACCGCCGATGGTGGGCCACTACGTGGGGTGAGATCTGAGTTACTACAACAAATTCTTTCCCAGGTGTCTGGCTGGTGGGTCTTGCCCACATGCTCCGGATCTAACTGATCACCATATTTGGGATTGGGAAGGACTTTTTCCCCCAGGTCATATTGGCAGAGACCCGGGGGGCGGGGTTCGCCTTTCTCTGCAGCATGGGGCAGGGTCACTTGCAGGTTTAAACTAGTGTAAACGGTGGATTCTCTGTAACCTGAAATCATGACTGGAGGACGTCGGTAACTCAGACAGAGATTAGGGGTCTATTACAGGAATAGGGGAGTGAGATTGTCTTGTGGTGTGCAGGAGGTCAGATGTGATGATCATAGTGGTCCCTTCTGGCCTTAAAGTCGGAGTTATTTCTTCCAGAAGTCATCCCATCTGGATTTGGAGGCAGGGAGAACCCACTGTTTCCCTTGGGAGTTTGTTTCAATGGCGAATCACTGTTGTTGTTAGGCACAGATTCTAATGTGAATTTGTCTGGCTTGATCTTCAGTCCAATGGCTCTTGTTCTGCCTTGCTCTTTTAAATTAAATAGCCCTTTAGTAGCTGGTTTACTCTGCAGTATTTTCCTCACTGTGAAGGTACTTAGACACCATAATCAATCACCTTTTGATCATGTTTTTAATAGGCATCCAGTCATGATATAGCTTTTCTAAAGGGTCTACACTAGTTCAACATCAAATTATCGGACTCAATGCAGGAATCGCACGGCAAAAATCGATGGTCTGTGTTCTGCAGAAGATCATAGTGGATCATCAGAGCGGTGCTTTTCGGCCTTAAAATCCCTGAAATTCCTGCCCTGAACATTGGACGGCTTTTCTGTATCACATACGCTGAGCCTGGAGTGCTGGTGAGAGTGGTGTTTGCAGGCTTAGGGGGAACTGAAAAAAATCCCCGTAACTCAAAATGAAAGTAGCACACCATAAAGTCACCAGAGGGCAGCATCACCTCCTGTTTGGGAAGGACCACATGACCCAACAGAGTAGAAAGGGTCTGGTTCTCTTATTCAGGCACTGAATGTTTCTTATTAAGTGAATTTCACGACGAGAATCTTCATGGCCCACGCACCACAGATCAGATTCGCTACCGTGGAGTCTGCTGCTGTGTATGATGTGGTTTAAATCACTGACCGTACAAAGGTAAAAAGAAAGATCAGTTAAGTTAGGTCAAAACATAAAGAGAAATCTACGGCTAAATGGTCACGGGAGTTGAGAGTATAATCCAATGTGCTGATGCGCAAAGGCAATGTCTCGTTCCCAGCATCACCAACCAAGTAGGATTTTCGACTGATCAGGAAAATGTTTCTGGTGGTGGAGTTGAGAAGATGCCCCAATAGTCCAAGGAAAACAGCAGCATCACATGGATCATATAAAACTAGCTCAGGCGTCTCCAAACTTTTTGAGACTAGGGCCATATTAGATTTTTGAAGGGCCTTTGCGGGCCGCTGCTGTGCCCCTCCCTTCCCCCCTTTGCTCCTCCAGCCACTGCCGCACCCCCCCTCCCCCAGCTTCTCCATCCACGGGCTGCCACGGCCCCCCGCCCTTTGCTTCTCTGGCCTCTGCCATGGTTGCCCCCCCTTGCTCCTCCAGCCGCACTGGGGGGGCACTCACCCCTCTGCACATGGGGCCGCCGGCAGCAGCTCGCACTGTGGGGGGGGGTGGGGAGCAGTGGCAGCTTCTCCATGTGCCTGCTCAGCTGGGGCCCGGGGGCCGGACAAATCGATGCCACGGACCGGATCTGGGCCGTAGTTTGGAGACCCCTGCTCTGGACGGAGGAATGGCCTTTTCAGCAGCGGGATGCGGGGGTCAAACAATAGCAAGCATCTACGATCAATCCCATTTAAACTGGATCAAAACTTGACTTTTGTCTCCTGGCATTTTGAGCGGCCGATGTGGCTGGTATTTCAAACTGTTGTCATTTAGTGATCCATCTGAGTTCCTCAGATCAAAGATTCTTTGGGGGCTCCATTTTATTATCTTTGTTTTCCTACGGTGCATGAGTTAGATCCCATCGGCTGCATCAAATGAACGCTGCAGCCATCCGCAAAGAGAAGTGCTAGCAAGTTGTCTCCACTTCTTCTGGGAACATAATTTTATTTTGGGTCAAAGGCCTGATCTGAACACATGCAATTGAGTGCCTTCACTGAGTTGTAGTCACTTGGCACCTCTGAAATTTAAGCCCCAAAGCCTTGGGTCTCATTACTCCATGTAATGTAGGGTGAAAATGAGGTCTCCATGTTGCTTTAAAGCATGTTCATGCTATGTCAGGATGTTGCCCCACTGCGACGTCACATGGACAAACATGGTGAGCGGCTAGGAAGGTATTTTAGGTCCCGAAAGCCTGGATTTGTAGGACGTATTATCCACCCAATACAACTGGGATGGTCTTGGAAAGCCAGGACAAGTGGCTGGATCTCAGATGTAAGGGGTCAAGTGCAGATCTGAGTTCAATAGAGCAGAACATATGGAATAAAGGGAGAGCCACGTGTAACCCATTGCTTAGTATGTGAATGTGACTCTGTTATATAAAATATATTATTTTATAATGTGTCTCACCACGCTGCTGGCTTCCCATTCATTAAAGTGCTTTTGCTTTTGTAAGTGAGCTAGGATCAAACTTGTGAAAGTGGCATTAGAAAAGGTTCAGAGAAGGGCAACTAAAATGATTAGGGGTTTGGAACGGGTCCCACATGAGGAGAGATTAAAGAGGCTGGGACTTTTTAACTTGGAAAAGAGGAGACTAAAGGGGGATATGGCAGAGGTATATAAAATTGAGTGATGTGGAGAAAGTGAATAAGGAAAAGTTGTTCACTTGTTCCCATAATAGCAGAACTAGGGGCCACCCATTGAAATTAGTGGGCAGCAGGTTTAAAACAAATAGAAGGAAGAAGTTCTTCACACAGCGCACAGTCAACCTGTGGAACTCCCTGCCTGAGGAGGCTGTGAAGGCTAGGACTATAACAGGATTTAAAAGAGAACTGGATAAATTCATGGAGGTTAAGTCCATTAATGGCTATTAGCCAGGCTGGGTAAGGAATGGTGTCCCTAGCCTCTGTTTGTCAGAGGGGAGTGATGGATGGCAGGAGAGAGATCACTTGATCATTATCTGTTAAATTCACTCACTCTGGGGCACCTGGCATTGGCCACTGTCGGTAGACGGGATACTGGGCTAGATGGACCTTTGGTCTGACCCAATAGGGCCTTTCTTATGTTCTTATAAGCTTTGGCCCTCACATGAGCTATAGGGACTCACGCTTTTGGCTCTGAAGGTTGCCAGTTCAATCCCCAGTGTTGGCTAAGATGGTGGCCCTCACACATGCATAGATTGGGTTTGTATCTTCTTCCCAAGGGCCAGACAATCCAGGCTTTCCTTAGCCAGGAATTGCTCGTGGGGAGGAGCTACAAAAATGAGAAACGGTGGGGACTTCTTCAGTCACCTGTGGTTGTGCAGTAAACGCTTCTTGCGATGTAAGTTTGCAGGGCAGGGTGCTTTTGTGCATCAGCTTCAGAAGTTGCTAGGTAACCGTGCGTTGGCCTCCAGCAAGCAATAACCTGTTCTGATGGCACATTCTAACATGTGTCTCCGTAGACTGAGCACTGGAGGGAGGGGGGCTCTCTCGAGCTACTTGGGAAGTTTAATTCCCTCCAGATCAGTCAAATCTCTCACCAGTAAACCAAAAGCTTTTTAAAAACCCAGGATTTTAAAGATGACGTGCAGAGATGGAGGAAATGAGATGGAGCTTTGTTTGTTTCAGAAAAGCTTAAAAGTGTGTGGGGGGGAGGCAAGCGGGGGGGTTGTGATTTTTCTTTAAAAAGACTTTTTACCTTAGACTTATGAAATGAGGAGTATAAAGGGTTCCCCACCCCCAGAGCTTTCCTTGGAAGCTCCAGCCACAAGACACTGACATGGAAGTTTTCTCAGCTGTGGACTGAAGGGAGCTGGTTTTGATATTTTTTTTAAGCAATGACTTTGCTAATCCCAACTGTTTGTTGGGCGTTTGAATAAAATAGTCACAGACAAAACCAAATAGGAAACAGTGTTTTAAAAAGACTGGCTGCAAATTCCTTCCCCTCCACTTTCACCAATTACTCTTTTCATTTTCTCGACTCTTATGATGTCATCATTTCACTAGGTCTCCCATTATCCATAGTGTCTACCAGGAAAAACAGAACAGACCTGAGTTTCTAACATAATAAAGGGGAGGAATTCACTATAAATAAGGGGAAAAGGGGGGCACAAATTTGTTTTCCCCTTGCAAATCACCTTTAAAATACTCCACTCTACAAACAACAATCACCCCCTCAACCTTTTCCAGTCTGAGTCTGAGGAGTTGCTTTGAATCTATGTTTAAATTGGGACAAAACCACTGAACATTGGAATGAAAAAGGATAGAATGATGGTATTTGTAAAGAACACTGTTACTAATTAAGCCTGCAATAAGATCTATATTCCCCCCTTATATTTATCTGCAACACTGATGCTTTCTTTACAAATATAGATCCTCCTATCTCCCCCTCCCCCCCAATACAAAGGTCCCGCTTCATATTTTTCCATATCTGCGTCCTGGCACATGTGGTATTGGATATATATTGGGCTGAGGTCCTCTGTTAAGTGTTAGAGTTACCTTCAGTCAGGCAGTGGTGAGCCTGAGGATTATGGGAGTTTGTGGTCGAGGCCCGGGCACTGACCATGCATGTCTATGGCATTGTGGTAGGGTGGAGGTGCATCGTTGCAGTCTATTTTGCTCTCTGTGTTTAGGTGAAGTTAATGGCTCCCCATTCAAACCAGGTGACGAATTTCCCAGCTATTGCAGTCACGGACAAACTATATAGTAATGCCATCATAGTCTGTCGCTCATCAAGGCAGTGGTTTCTCACTAGCAATCCCAGCAAGGGCAGAGTCTGTGTGCTGCACTGGATGTGGAGACCGAGCGGATGGGAGGGTTTCTGTTGATTGTGTGCGTGAGTGTGTTTAACCCACTGTAGGTATTTTATGAGGACCAGCCACAAGAGGGTTACAAAGTTACACAGTGGGTTAGCATCAGAGGCAAGGGCTGAAAGGAGTCGGGTTGCTGATGAGGGTGGAGAAAAGCAAATGTCACACTAATCCCCAAAGAATGGGATGGTGAGCGATCCTGGTGATTACTGTCATGGGTTTAGCTCGTCTCCTAGCAGGGAATGTGAGAGGTCCTTTTTGGCATGGCTAACTTCCTTTTTGGCTCTTTACAAGCATTTGCCTTTATCCCTAAAGTGGGATGATAACAGATGGAGAAGACCTGTTTAGCTCAATGGGGGCATTTCCCTGCAAGGGAGGGGCACAGCCCCCTGCTGCAGGGGGTGTTATTGCACCTGCTACCCATCCTGGAAGTGCTGTACTGCCCCAGCCCCCACTTGGCCCTTCCCCTTTCCCAGCCTCCAGCCCTGATACTGTCCTGGCAGAGGGATTCACAGTGGTACACTCCAGTATCGCCCTTTACAGGGACTAGCATCTGCTATCTTACCAGTATTGACCAGGCACTGGGGCTGAGTCATGGACCTTCAAACATCTCCCTTAGCTAGCTGCAGTGATGTTACATGAGTAATTGCGTGTCGTTACTTGGATCAGGCACCGGGAGGCAGCATAACTTTGAAAGCCCTGTGCTCTCTGACTACTGACACGCTGCAGTAGACTATTGTGTTTCATGGCAGCCCCGTGGCTTGTGCATTGTGTGGGGGTGGGTCACTGGGTGGGGTTTCCCCGTGACTAACTCCAGCATTATGCTGACAAATGCCACGTGTATCGGTTTCATTATTTCATCTCGGTCTTACTCTGATCTTAGTCACGTTGTGGACTCCTTCCTGAGAGCCAGACACAACTGTGACGCCCCACGGCTGTTTTGTATTTCTATAAAGCGAGGGAAACGAGTGGTTCCATTAAAGCACTGATCTGGGAATCAGATGGGCTGGCTGTCACTTAAACGCTCGGTACCTCAGTCTCCCCATCTGTAAGATGGGGGTAATACTGTTTCCTTCTTGGCTGTGGTGGCGTGAGGATAGATACATCAGTGATTGGGAAGGGCTCAGATAGACGCTGCTCTCCCCTGCTTTGTAGTTGAAGGGCTCTTAGAATCCGGGCCAACCTGTCAGATTCCACCCTTTGCCTCCTTTAAATTTATCTGTGTCTGGGGAGGTGCGTGGAGCTGTCGTCTGCAGCCGCAAACAGCATCCAGGCAACCTGTTGCAGCGACTCTCAGACGTTCAGCCCTCATAGCTTGATATGAAATGAACACTTGGCTCACACTGAATAGCTTTCCAGCATCACTCCTGTCGCTGCGGGTTGGCTGGCCTGGGAATAAAGGCGGGACCCAGGCAGGCTAGCAGCAGCCTCCTGGGCCGTTTGCCAGAACGGTTTCCTGTCTCCCAGGGCCCCGCAGGTGTGCTGTACTCATCTAGGCCATCTGCCCTGCCCCGATCCCCTGAGTGTTACATCGATGGCAAATCCACCCTGGCCTCCCGGTTTCTCAGCGTCTCTCCCAACCCACGCACAGAGGACAGGTGGATTTTTTTCAAAGAGCATCTCAAGCCTCCAGTTAACCCTTTGGAGGCAGTTCTTCTGCACTGATCGCTGGCCTGTTTCTGGGCTACCCCTCAGCCTGGGGAGCCTGACCGCAGGGCCTTACGTTGCTACCACAGTGACAATGGGCAGCAGCTCTTGGTTAGGGTGACTAGATGTCCCGTTTTTAAACGGACGGTCCCGTTTTTGGGGATTTTTTTCTTATATAGGCACCTATTATCCACCACCCCCAGTCCTGTTTTTTCACCGTTGCTGTCTGGTCACCCAACACTTGGTGCTTCCTTCCAGCTGGGAGTTCCCCTTGAATTTGGCCATCAAGAGCTGTCTTCCTTCCCCTACAGTCACGGCCTTTCCATTTCTTCCCATATATTCCCTCCCGCCCCCGGGCCATCTTATGAATGCCCCATCCCCTCCTACCCCTACAGTCACACAGACCCCTACCCACTCCTCCTCCCGCACACGACGCAGCGATTGCTGGGGTTCTGTAATGCTGAGCGGGCCCGAGGGTCAGGTGGCAAATCCTCAACCCATTGCAGCAATCTGACCCATCCCCCTCTTGAACCCCTCGTCTTCCTGGGGAGCGGCTCTTTGGGCTGCTCCACGTGGGTGTCTCTGTTGAGGGTAGAGATCTCCTGGGGTCCGTGCCTCTCCCCACTGCTGCCAGCACCCCATTTGCAGTGCTAACCACCCAGTGCTTAGGACGTGGACCCCATCCAGCCAATTCTCTCCTGTCCCGGAACTTGTCCGGGGCTCCCAGCGCGGATCACGTATATCCTCTTCCGCCGGCTGATCAGCGCCAAGATGGATGCCCTTGATAATGAGGCTAGCGGTCAGCCCTTGGCGTCTTCATTGGTCCCATCCATGCCGCAAGCGAGACCGGGCTTCTTGGTGACTTGCGTCTGATCCGCTTACAACGGACACAGTTACGTTGTGTCTGCCGGCACTTCTTCCTCGTAGGCTGCTGTCAGCCATGTTTGTTTGCTCGCCCCTAAGCTTTCTGGGTATTCTCAGTGGGAGAGTGGCTGGTGGATGCTCGTAAAGAGTGGCTGCCATCGCATGTGGTGTGGTGCACTCTGGGAAGGAGGAAGACTGGCCCAATCAGTGCAAAAACCTGGTTAGGCATAAGCACCGACTCCATGGGTACCCTGGAGCTCAAGCATCCATGGAGAAAAAGTCGGGACTGCTCAGCACCCACGCACCCCAAGGCCCCACCCCCACTCGGCCTCTTCCCCATTGGCTCCGCCTTTACCGCACCTCTTCCCACTCTGCCTCTGTCCCTAAGGCCCTGGCTGTTCACTCCCCTCCACCCCCTCCCCCTCACTCACCCTTAAGGCAGGAGGGGGCAGAAGGGAGCGAGCAGTAGGCGGGAGGTGCTCAGGGGAGGGGATGGAGTGGGGGGCAGGACCTCTGCGGAAGATGCGGAGTGGGGGTGAAGCATTAGGCGCTTGCTCCGGGTGGTCTGATTGGGTTGGGTGAAGGCACCCGGCTTGGGGCTCTGTTGGGCGAAGAGCAGATTTTTCTACTCAAAAAGTAATAGCAAAAATTTTTTAAGTACATCAGACACAGGAAGCCTGTTAAACAACCAGTGAGGCCACTGGACGATCGCAAATCTAAAGGGGCACTCAAGGATGATAAGGACATTGTGGAGAAACTAATTGAATTCTTTGCATCCCTCTTCATGGTTGAGGATGTGAGGAAAATTCCCACACCTGAGGTATTCTTTTTAGGTGACAAATCTGAGGAACTGTCCCAAATCGAGGTGTCATTAGAGGAGGTTTTGGAACAAATTGGTAAACTAAACAGTAATAAGTCAGCAGGACCAGATGGGATTCCCCCAAGCATTCTGAAGGAACTCAAATGTGAAATTGCAGAACTACTAACCGTAGTCTGTAACCTATCATTTCAATCAGCTTCTGTACCCAATGACTGGAGGATAGCTAATGTGACGCCAATTTTTAAAAAGGGCTCCAGAGGTGATCCTGGCAATTACAGGCCGATAAGCCTGACTTCAGTTCCAGGCAAACTGGTTGAAACTGTAGTAAAAAACAAAATTGTCAGACATAGAGATGAACATAATCTGTTGGGGAAGAGTCAACATGGCTTTGGTAAAGGGAAATCATGCCTCACCAATCTACTAGAATCTTTTGAGGGGGTCTACAAGCATGTGGAAAAGGGGGATCAAGTGGATATAGTGTACTTAGATTTTCAGAAAGCCTTTGACAAGGTCCCTCACCAAAGGCTCTGAAGCAAAGTAAGCTGTCATGGGATAAGAGAGAAGGTCCTCTCATGGATCAGTAACGGGTTAAAAGATAGGAAACAAAGGGTAGGAATAAATTATCAGTTTTCAGAATGGAGAGAGGTAGTTAGTGGGGTCCCCCAGGCATCTGTACTGGGACCGATCCTATTCAACATATTCATAAATGATCTGGAAAAAGGGGTAAACAGTGAGGTGGCAAAATTTGCAGATGATATAAAACTACTCAAGATAGTAAAGTCCCAGGCAGACTGCAAAAGGCTACAGAAGGATCTCACAAAACTGGGTAACAGAGCAACAAAATGGCTGATGAAATTCATTGTTGATAAATGCAAAGTAATACACATTGGAAAACATAATCCCAACTATACGTATAAAACGATGGGGTCTAAATTAGCTGTTACCACTCAAGAAAGAGATCTTGGAGTCATTGTGGATAGTTCTCTGAAAACATCCACTCAATGTGCAGCGACAGACAAAAAGGCAAACAGAATGTTGGGAATCATTAAGAAAGGGATAGAGAATAAGAGAGAAAATATCACATTGCCTCTATATAAATCCATGGTACATCCACATCTTCAATACTGCATGCAGATGTGGTCACCCCATCTCAGAAAAGATATATTGGAATTGGAAAAGGTTCTAAGAACAATGATTAGGGGTATGGAACGGCTGCCTTTTGAGGAGAGATTAATGAGATTGGGACTTTTCAGCTTGAGAAAGAGATGATTATGGGTGGATATGATTGAGGTCTATACAATCATGACTTGTGTGGAGAAAGTAAATAAGGAAGTGTTATTTACTCCTACTCATAACATAAGAACTAGGGGGTCGCCAAATGAAATTAATAGGCATCAGGTTTAAAACAAACGAAAGGAAGTATTTCTTCACACAACAGTCAGCCAGCCTGTGGAACTCTGCCAGAAGAGGTTGTGAAGGCCAAGACTATAACAGGGTTCAAAAAAGAACTAGATACGTTCACGGAGGATAGGTCCATCAACGGCTATTAGCCAGGATGGGCAGGGATGGTGTCCCCAGTCTGCCAGAAGCTGGGAATAAGTGACAGGGGATGGATCACTTTGATTTCCTGTTCTGTTCATTCCCTCCGGGGCACCTGGCACTGGCCACTGTCAGAAGACAGGATTCTGGGCTGGATGGACCTTTGGTCTGACCCAGTAGGGCCGTTCTTATATTCTTCTCATTTGTTTCCTCCTCTGAAAGGTTTTTACTGGGGCTGTGGGATCCAGACAAACTCTGTGGGTGTCTCTAGCTCCCACACAAAACTTACCCTCTGCTGCCAGCCTATGGTGTTACAGGGGTGTTTGGATCAGAATAGTTTCCTCTGCCTTGCTTAGCTACCAGAGCTGTGTGAAATGTTTGTATTGTTAGAGGTGGAGACCCATCTCAGTCTCATCTGAGCATCCCTGAATTTTGGGAAGGATAGCCCTTCCTGTTTCAGAAACAAGGGCACAATCCCAATTAAAAAAAAGTGGTTGCAGGCCCCTTTAAGAGTTAAAGGGACCAGAATTCTGGATATCTGTCCCTCTGCTGGCTGTTTGCTTTGGGAGGCTGTGGGTGAAACAAACCTGAGTTGGTTAGAGGTGGTTAGAAGAGTCTTGCCACCTCTGTGTTATAGTATTATTACTGTTGTCAATAGCTGTCCCTGTAGCTGGTACCAAAAGGAACAAGATCCAACAGCAGCTGAAGTGGAGTCCTTATTTGGGGGACTAGGGCCTGGTCATGCTTAGGACTTCTGGAGGTGATGTGCAGAATGTTTGTGCGTAAGGCTGTGCAGGGTTGGGCCCTCTGTGTGGAAGGTGGAAATGTACATCAGACACTCTTCGGTCGGACATTTTCTGTCCTGGTGGCCCCTGTAAATGCCAAGCCATCTGCAGAGGATGACAGCAAAATGTGAAAAACATCTGTGCCACCAAACCACCTAGTTAATGCAAAAAATTAACCGCCCCCGGCTTTGCGCCTGGCAGCAGCAGAAGGGAAATCCCTGAGAGATTGGAGACAGAGACTCACGATTTAATGCAACTCCAAAAATGACTGCGGAGGAAGGTTCAGAGGCTCAATGAGCGGGAATTGACGTGACTGTGTTGATTTCAGTGGAGCTAAGCTGACTTGCACCGGTTTAGAATCTGGCCTAGGACCGATGGCCCGGAAAGGGGACAGATCAGGAGAAGTTTGTCTTGTTTCCCATGCGTTTCCTTTTCTCGAGGCCCGGTTTAGCATTCAGAGCTGCGGAGGGAGGGCGGGTGGCTCTGTGATTTTTGCAAGCTGACGGGTCTGTGACTTCCTGCCTCCTGGATGACTCATGTTCGCTCAACTCAATTCTCAAGTGTGATAAAAAGGGAAAGGCAAATCTAACTGTTCCTCTGTCTTGCTCAGCCAGTGGCTGAGATGGCAGGTGAGGAGAACTCCATACCAGGAATGGACTGTGTCGTGGACAAGGGCAGAGAGACTGCCTCACCTCCAGTTGCAACCACTAGCCATAAGCTCTGATGCATGGCCCATTGATGTCAGTGGAAGGTCTATGAATTTCAGTGGGCGTTGGACTAGTCCCACAGTGCTGAGAAGGGGCAACACTTGTGATGCAGGTATGGGGAGGCAGTGTTCTTGACTAAGCAAAGTCTTTGGCGGCTGATCCGGATCTCTCATAGTGGTGTCACTCCGGAGTCTTCGGTGGAGTTGCTCCTGGTGTGAACCAGTGGAAGTAAGATCAGAGTCTCTTCTGTCTTGCTTTACTACCGGAGCAGTGTGAAAATTTAGTATAGTTAGCGATGGATTTAAAGCAAGATCCTGCCCAGATCTGAGCATCCCTGAATTTTGGGGAGGAGTCAGATTTCAGTGAGTGTAACTGTACATTTTCTTGCAGTGTATTATTCAGCTACTAGGTCACCCTGTGTGCTGTATAGAGATCCAGGCAGGGCGTGACTAAGCTGGTAAACAAAGGAAACAAAGCTGGGACTCAAGCTTCATGGCAGTCTGTTTTTGTCTTTAGCTGTGGTTTCTTGAATAAATGCCTCCTGTTTAAGAATGACTCTGATTCTATAAATCACAATAACGAGGAGATGACCTGACAGAGGTATATAAAATAATGAACGGTCTCAAGAAGGCCAGTTGGCAACATCTTCCTCACAAGGGGCATTTATTAAATTAAAAGTTATTAACTTAAAATTAGTGAAAGGAAGTATGTTGGGAACAATTAACTTGTGGAACTCACTGCTACATGATATCATTTTAGAGAAAAAGATGATCTAATCTAAAGTAAAGTTTGGACAATTATATGGGTAATAACTAGCATCTGAATTTATACTAACCAGGTTAAAAGCATATGAGCTATACCTACCATTATGCTGCATGCTAAAGGACTCCCATAGGGAGATGCATATAGAAGCCTATTGTTGCAAAACTCTTAAAGAATTTTGCATCTAACTCTGAAGCCTCTTTGGTGCTGATCTTTGTCAGAGGAAAATTATTGACACTGTGGATCTTTGGTCTGAGCCTGCCTCATCCTACACTGGCCAGTCTAGCTTCATTGCCCAAGCAGAGGGAGAATAAAGTAACGTAGGACACCATCCAACATACTCTGGCTGAATTCCCAGTGACTCTGTCTAGGAAGGCGTGTGTCCCCTGGGTTCTAAAGGGGCCCATAAATAGTGAGAAATAGTTGAGACCTTTCACAGTCTTTAATTTTAGTAACTGAAGCTGCCACTAGTAGCAGAGAGAAGCAGAGGGATTTGATTACATACATGTTGATGGTCCCCTTTAAGAAAATCAAAGGATTGTTAGTAGCTACAAGTCAGTCTTGGGAGGGCGGGGGAAGAAGCTTATGTTGCTAATAGCTAATGGGCAATGTGGACAAACTTGGCCCTAAATCTCCCTTATATAGAATAAGGATTTACAGAAGCAAAGAACAACAGAAATGTTGCCATGGCGTTTTTCCCCCAATAAAAATCCCTTTTGCAAACATTCCCCAGCAATGTTTGCTACCCAAACACTGTAGCTTTGTGGCAATACAAGGCAACCTGATGGTGAAACTGATTATAAGCAAAGGGTAAGCTGCTGAGCTGAGAGAGAGAGAGGCAAAAAGTAAACCTACAGAGCAAATGGTGATGGAAATTGGATGCACAAAAGCCTTTGTCATAGAAATTGAAGGTTTCGTTAATTACACAAGTACATAAACTTGCCGTGTAGAACTGGGGGAGGGGGAGGGTCTTGATTCTAGATTCCTAACACCCCTAAAATGTCTATAGGATTTAGAGGTAGCTTTGGGGGCCACCAGGATTGCAGGTGTTTACCAGGAGTTCTGGTTCCCTTAAGGAACTTTATCATATGCAAATTTAAATCCCCAATCTTGCTCTTGGAAATAGGTGGAGTCAGGATCAGTCACACTAAGCAGCAGGATCAGACCTTTGTTTTGAATGTGACATTTAAAGGCAGCTACTTGAAAACCAATTCGCTCAGGAGACTTTTTTCTTTTTCTGAATACTGGCACCGAAAGCTAAAGCCGTGACTAATTTTCAGTGGCAGAGGGAAAGCAAATAGTAAATCTTTCTCTCCTGCTTCTCTCTCCTCTGCTCCCACCCCTCAATTAACTTTTTCATTTGGAGAGCTATAGTGCCACATGGAGCATTCCTTTGTAAATCTGTGGGCTGGAGCCAAGGAGGGGAAGCCCAAGGAAAGACCCACAGCCAAAGGAGATATTGCAGCATCAAAGCTTGGTGTGTGCTTGACGCTTTCCCAGAGAACATGCTACACAGCAAAAAAAAATGTTCCACAGAGTGGAGACACAAGGCAGGTGAGGTCATCTCTTTTATTGGACCCACTTCTGTTGGGGAAAGAGAGACGCTTTTGAGCTACGCAGAGCTCTCCTTCAGGGCTGGGAAAGGTACTCAGCATCTCGCAGCTAAAAACAAGGTAGAACAGATTGTTTAGCACAGGTAGTTAGTTGCATAAATTCTAAGGGAGCGTTCAGGCCTGTTAACACCTCTCCAGTCATTGTGGGTGGGGATTTAAAGGGTTATAGATCGTTGTAAAAGGCAAGAAATCCCATGTGTCTGTTTGGCTCAGGATTTTTAGCCTCTAACAAATGAAATGAAGCTCCCAGTCTCATTTTTTGAAGGGATTGTGCAAGTTTCCTTTGAGGATGAGGACTGAGAGGTCAACTCCAGGGCGATGGCTTTGTGACAAGGGCTCTCCCATGGGTGATATGGGTTTTTTGGTTTATAATTTTTCAGTGTGAGCTTGTTCAAGAGTGTGGTGATTGTCTGTTTTACCCACGTGATTGTTATTGGGGCATTTAGTGCACGGGAGAAGGTACGCCACATGTTGTGATAGGCGTGAGTGGGGCCCCTGGATCATGAAAGGTGTGTTTGTGGGGGGTGTTGGTCATCGGAGCAGTTCTGAAAGGAAACCTGCACCCCACCTTCAAAAGACCAGCCTGGGAGCTGAAATTCATAACTCTGCTAGATGCTAGAAATCACGGACTGAATACAGAGACTGGATTTATGGTTTATTACAACAATCTGTAACCCACTAAATCCCCCCCACCCCCAGCTTTCCTGCCGCCTGAGGACTGGAGAGTGATAACTGGCCACTTCACGGTGACCAGATGTCCTGATTTTATAGGGACGGTCCCAATTTTGGGGTCTTTTTCTTATATAGGCTCCTATTACTCCCCACCCCATCCCGATTTTTCACATTTGCTGTCTGGTCACCCTACCTGGAATGATCCCTTCTTGAAATATATGTTAACTACTTATACAAAACAACCTGTTCCACCACGTATTTAGCTGTGACTCACTGAGTGATTACCAGCCCTGAAGGAGAGCTCTGTGCAACCTCAAAAGCTGTTCTCTCCCCAACAAAAGTTGATCCAATAAAAGTTACTACCTCACCCACCTTGTCTGTCTAATATCCTGGGACCAACACAGCTACAACCACGCTGCTACCACAGAGGGGAAGCAGGAGACAGAGAGATTGAGGCGTAGGGGGCAGGGCCAGCTACGGGATCTTTTTATTTTTTTTTAGTCAGTTATTGCTAAGGCAGCTGTACTTCTGGACACACTCAGGATATGACATCACTGGGGGGGTGGGGGGAAGATCAGGCAGAGTTTCTTTAATGAAAACCCCAGCAAGCGTTGGTGTGTGTGAGAGTTTTTTCCCGACCTCGGGATCTCATAGCTAAACCCAGAAGGAATCTGGAGGATCTAGCTAGCTGACCTTTCCATACTCTCGGGAGGGATTTGGTCTCTAATTCAGATCAGTTCTGGAGTTAGGTGAGTGTTTGGTTTGGGGTTTTCTTTAAACTTTCTTTAAGAAGTTTCTGGCTTGCTCTGAGAATAACTGTCTCCCAGCAAAGCCCGCTCCAGCTCCAACCTCATGCTCGTCTGTTGTGTGTCCCAGTCCCGCTGGGAACAAGAGCCAACACAGCCAAGTGGATTGATTTTCCCCCAACTTCAGACTCCAGCAATGAAGTTGCAGCTGGTACATGGGAGGGGGAGGGGGCATTTCAGGAGCTGGATGCCACAAACTAGTCAGCTCAGCCGGTGTGCGCTTGTAAATATTTAGTGGCCCCGTATTTTGTGACATCCGGGGCGAGCGTGAGGAGCCAGCCAGAGCAGAGGGGGAATGAATGTGGCTTGCCTAGCCGACGAGCGGAGGAAATGCCACTTCCTGGAGCAGATGATGAGCCAAAACAGCCAAAGTCTTGGAAGCAGTGTTCTGTGCTCAGCAGAGTTTGGACAGTCGCCAGTTGCCACTGAGGAAACTGACAAGGGTCTGGAAGCAGAAATGTACTTTGTAGGGTTGTAGCATTTTGCAGTTAAATGTCCCATAGCTAGTGGCTTGAGCAAGGCAATTACATGTCCTCTGTGGATCAGACACAGAGTGGGACGTGTAACACATGCTGGCTAGGGAGCCACACCTCCCTTCTGCTTTCCAAGTAAGAGGATCGGTCCAGTGAGAGGAAGGCCAGCCCGGTGGTGAAGGCGTTAGCCTCTGACTTAGGGGTGTGGGGGGGCATTCCCTCCTCTGCCACAGACCCCCGTGTGACCTTGAGTGAGTCACTTAGCCTCTCTGTGCCGCCGTTCCCAGATAACAGGACCACCCTGCCTCACAGAGGTGTGGGGAGGAGAAAGGTGTGGATTGTACGGTGATGGAGGCCAGATAGCCCGACGCTGTCTCCTTGCCCCTTGGAGAACAAACACTCCAAGGAGGTGTGATCAGAGGCGAATTCTAAGATGGTGTTGGAGTAGCAGTAGCTGAGGTGCGGGATGCCAGGCTCTCAGTGGGCAGAGTGATGGCCCAGCCAGTAACACCAGCTTGGGGCAGGGGGATTGTGGGGCAGGCAGATGTGACGGTGGAGGGAGTGGCAGGCGGGCTGTGTGGTACCGGGCAGTGGCCAGCAGATGGGGACTGGCTGGCAGTGGGTAGGGTGAAGAGGGCAGTGAACAAAACCAGGCATGGGGCTAGAAATCTGCTTGCCCGGTTGTAGTGTTTTGCACTAGGGAACGGACGGGGGTTTCCAAATCCTGAGCGGATCTGGTGGGAAATGCCACCGTGGTAACCTGGGCTCCACTCTCCTGGCTGCAACTTCCCAGGCTGTCTCCTGACTGCCGCAGCCAGATGGGTGATTCCCTACTTGGGTTTTGGTGCCTCGTTGCTATGGTGATTGGTGCTGAGACTGTTCCAGCCCCATTCCGGCTGTGCGGGAAGTTCCCTTCCTGAGACCCACAGACCGATTGCCAGGACATCTCGGGGGTAAATGTTGCTCTGCACTCCTTGGAGATCATCTTCTCTCAGCGGGGGCTGATCTTCCTCTCCCGGGCCAGTTCGCTCGGCCTCTCCCCCAGCCCTACACGCCCCAGCCAGCAAGCTCCCCCTCCCAGCGATTTTCTTGGAATGTCTCCTGGAATTTTCCATCGTTCGGGATCTGTAGCCAAAAACCCCCTTCCTCCAAGGCAGTGCAGCTGGGGGCTAGCGTCAGATGCAAGGGAAGAGAAACCAGCCCTGTTTGGGGAACGCTGTGGTCGAGTGCCCATTTTTAAATATAACAATGTTGTGTCCCCGTAGATTAGTTAAACTCCAAAGGCTGTATAAAGGACAGGGTGCAGATGGTTGACTTGGACATAACGCTACTGACTTCTGCTCTATTTCCAAACATACGGCTCTTGGTATCAGGGCTGCACTAAACAGTAATGAGGCCCCGAACCTGCAAATGCTTATGCGCAGGCTTAACTTTAAGCATCTTTGTCCCATTGGCTGCAGTAGCGTGTGTGTACGTTTATGCAGGATCAAAGCCCAACTAATAATAGGGAATACAGTTGCGGGTGCCTGATGGGACAGCTGGCTGGAGAGGTTAGTATCCAATCGAAATAGCTCGCTATTGTCCTTTTTAAGCTTCAGCTAGCAGCTTCCTCGTGACTTTCCCAATGCTCGTCTGCTGTCGGAGTAATGTGTCAGCAGGGGACTTTCCTCTTGTACTGTTGAGGGAAGAGAGGAATTCCCTAAAGCATGAAATTGAAACAAAGACTCATACTGTCAACCCATCAGAGGAGCAGAAGTCAGCCGCTGAGACAGGCCTCTTTATTGTGTGCCAGAGTCTGCCTGGCCGGAGTCTGCACACACGGCCGTTTCGGGTACACCCGCTTGGCAGAAAAAACCAAACCCACCCCAGCGAGTCTCAGCGCCCTAGTCGACCAACTCAGGCTTGCAGGTCTCATTCTACTAGGGTGACCAGATGTCCTCATTTTATAGGGACAGTCCTGATTTTTGGGGCGTTTTCTTATATAAGCTCCTATTACCCGCCACTGCCCCTGGCCTGACTTTTCACATTTGCTCTCTGGTCACCCTACACGCTACGGGGCTAAAAATAGATGTTCTTGTTTGGGCTGGCATCACAGGCACCGACTTTTTTTATTCCCTGTCGGTGCTCCACCCCAGCTCTGCTCTGAGGCCCTACCCCCGCCAAACCCTCCCTGCCCGCCCACTGCTTGCTCCTCTCTGCCCCCATCACCCAAGCGCCCCCGTCAGCCGCTCACGGATGGGTGGCTATGCCCGGGGCCCAGGCATGTGGATGATGGGTGCTGAGGACCCCCCCGTGTTTTTTTCCACAGAGTCCTCACCTATGGCTGGAGCCCGGACTCTGAAACTTGAGCGGAAACGTCTGCGCTGCTATTTTTAGCCCCGTTGGCCGAGCCCTGGCAACCCAAGACTCTGGCTCTGAGAGGCGTTGCCATGTTGGGGCTTTTTTTGCTGTGTAGACAGTAGATACGCAGGCCCCAAGGTTGGCCACAAACCACACGCATGTGGCATGAGAGAGGAAATTTGTCACTGTCAGCTCCCAAACCCCGAATGTCGGTGAACTAAAAGGGTAACTGTTAACTAGGCCGGTAGGGAGATCTGGTACATTCATGAGCAGGGCAGGGATGTGGAGTTGAGAAGGGTAGGACCAAGTGCGTTCACTAGAAAGCAGCGTTGTGGGGGCTGTTGTAAACTCAGGCTCTGCGCAGATTCAGACCTGTTGATCCAGGCCTTGATGGTTGGAGGGATGCTCATATTTTGCAGAGAGGCCCCCAAAGGTTGGTTGCTTGCTTCCCCCACACAGGACTCCCCAACCCCCCCGCTTCTCACCCCCTTACCACGCCGCTCAGAGTGGTAGCCGGGTAGAGCTAGACACGCTGCCCTGCAGGAGCGCGCAGCCCCACCCCCCAGAGTGCTGCCCACGCAGCTGCATGGCTGCGGGGGAAGAGGAAGAGTGGGGATGGGGCCGAGAGTTCAGGGGCCGGACAGGACGGTCCCGCGGGCTGGATGTGGCCCGCAGGTCTAGTTTGCTCACCCCTGCATCAGGATGGTGTTAGGATGTTAAATGCCTCGCTCCATCCCAGTGTGAGAGCAGCTGTTCCGCTGCTTTAAAATTTGGATCATGCTACTCAGTGGCTGTTTGAGGTTACCGGAGCCAGATGCTTGTGTGAGTTTTTGACCACTGGTATGCGAGAGGGGACTTAATTCATTAAAGGTTTCAAACAGCCTCCCAGCACGGCATTTAATTGGTGATCAAGTACCAAGCAGTGTTCTCAGCCAATGAGCAGATGGCTACATTTTCCTGGCTCATGGTTTATTAATAATACTTACTTATTAATTCTTTCTGGTAGCACTCACAACATATGAAGGCCCAGATCTTAAAAGATATTTAGTGGCTAACTTCCAGGCATCTGAGCAAGTCACAACGTCCCTGCCTCAGTTTCCCCATTTCTAGAACTACAGTATAGTTGAGGATCTGGGCCTAAATACTTTTCAATGGACAAGAAAGCCCAGTCCTTGCTTAGAGGAGCTTTCAATCTAAGCGCAGCTAAACTGAGCAAGGAGAGGGGTGCACCATATATACGCTATTTCTAAAAATGGGGAAACTGAGGCAGGAAGGTTGTGACTTGGCCAGGTGCCTGAGAAAATCAGAGTCAGAGCTGGGATTCCATTCTGTTCTCACGCTGTGCCCATTTCCTTGCCATCTGGGCACTTGGATTAGAACTCAGAAGCTCCCAGGCCTATCTCTTGCCACAGCCCTTAGTTTATCACTTTCCCCATTTGTGTGACGTTCCTTTCCTCTTTTGTGTGTACCTGTGTAACACAGTGGAGGTGATGCTTAAGAGCCTGTTTGATTACCCCTGTGCCCTGCCCCTTACACAATGTGCTGGCTGGACTTCTCATGTTTAAAGATTGCTGTGCATATTGGGAGGTCTCTGAATCTGGACTGATGACTAGAGGAACTGAAACTTAGCCAGATGACCTGGGGGTGCCGTTTTTGTTGTGGCTTCTTTCCACATCTGACCCTGGATATTCATTTTGCATTTGGCTGGGGTAGTGTGGTCTAGTGAGTAGTGTGCTGAATGAGGAGTCTGGAGGGCATTGGGTTCTATTCAGAGGTAAATGAGTCAGGACCCCATTGTGCTGGGTGCTGTACATACACATAGTAAGAGAGAGCCCGTGCCTCAAAGAGTTTACAGTCTAAATGGACAAGACAGACAAAGGATGGGAGAGGAAACAGGCATCAGGAGGTACAGTGACTGCCCCGGGTTACACACAAACGCAGCCAGGAATGCCCATCCAGGTCTCTGGACTCCCAGTGCTGCTGCTGAGCTGCTCGGTGACTTCGGACAACTCGCATACTCTCCCCCCCGTGCCTCAGTTTCCCCATCTGTACAGTGGAGTGGATGGGACTGGCCTGGAACTTTTGCAGTCTGCATCTGAAAAGCGCAAACCCTCACACCGGTAACGCCTGTCCTTTTGAGGCACAGAGGAACTTGCTCTTGGCAAGCTTTTAGGAGAAGCCCTACATTTCTTCAGTGTTCTACACATATAACTATATTGGACGGGGCATGATTGTTTTAACCGAGATAGTTATACCAGTACAGGCCCTAGTATGGACACCGTTATACCGCTATACAGGTGCTTCTGCTAGTGTGGCTTATTCCCCTTTCCAAACAGGCTGGACTAGACCAGAATAAAGCACTTTTCTCCCAGTATAACTCTCGCTTTAACTTGCTGGTGGAGACAGGCTGTAAATTACATGTGGACAGCTGTTATAGCTTACCCTTGGCTTAGGTGGTAAATTTATAGGCACAGATTAGACAAGTTCAACCAGTTTTAAACCAGTCTGGATTTTCCCTGGTTTAATTAAACCAGTTTAAGCTAAACTGGTGCCTCCTCTCAGTGTAGACAAGGCCATGTGCCTAGAGGAAGGAGCACAGTGCAGCTGGTGCTGAAATTGGTAGCCGAGTCAATGCTGGAGATGGAGGAACAGGGTTCCCCCTTCCTTCCTTCCTCTCCAATAATGTGGCCTTTCTCCTGCAGCTCACTGGCAAAGGAACCCGGGACCCTGGCTGGTGAATGGACAACTTTGGGGAGTGGGGGGGGGGCATCGCTTTCCAACTTCCTGCCGCCCCGGGCGATTGTGAGAGGTTTAATGCATCCTGGACAGGAAGGGCCCCCCTCACACTGGGGGCAGTGCAGCAGGAAAGGCCACCGGGGCTCCGGCTGGGACGGCCACCTGTTGACGTCCCACATCTGCTTCCGCCCATCCTGATGCCGGGGCGAGGACGCTGCTCGCTGAGGGTTGGGAAGCTGGACGGAGCTGGTGCTACGGATGCCTGGGAGACCGCAGGACAGGCTGATTGGCTCAAGCCCTGGGCTGGGAGTCAGGAGACCTGGGTTCTATTCCTGGCTTTGCCATGGGCCTGCTGGGTGACCTCAGACAAGTCAGGTCCCTGCCTGTGCCTCAGTTTCCCCTCCTGTCTGTTGGCTATATAGATCACAAGCTTTCTGGGGGCAGGAACGCTCCCTCCCTGTGTGTCTGTACGGTGCCTGGTACAACGGGGTCTCTAGATGCTATTGCAATGCTAGTTCTAATTCACAAAGTTCACTGCAATCCAGTGAGCGATGGGCCCAAAGCCGGACGCGAGTGTCCCTGGTCTGGGCGGGAGGGAGGGTGACACCCTCCTGAAGTTCAGGTTCTCAGGGTTGATTTGAGTGATTCTGTGGCCCTTCAGTGCCTCTCGTGGACTAGATTTCCATGAAATGAAACGACCATTGGCGCATGGAACCTGGCTACGCCTCACAACACAACATGGTGGTTTCTTCCCACCCCTCAGCATGAACTAATAGCAAATGCCATAGTAAGGTCTCACCAGCGGAAGGAATTCTTGGGGCGATCGAACCCTCTGACAACCGGAAGCCACGAGTGGATCGCTCCATAATCGCCCTTTCTGTCCCCCAACCCTGCCCCGAAGTGCTGGTACAGGCTGTTGTCAGCAACCAGCTACTAGGCTAGATGGATCCTGGTCTGACACAGTATGACACTTCTTATGTATGGAAGGGCCGCTCTGTGCCGGGGTTTGGGTTCTAGATCTGGTTCAGTCTCTTGGTTGGCCACAGACTTCTTGGGCAGCTCACTTTGACATGCTGGGCCTCAGTTTTCCATCCAGAAAAATGGGGATAATGCACTTCCTTACTGCACCGGCGCGTTAGGAGGATAAATGAATTACAGATCATGAGATGCTCCGATACTATGGTAACAGGGGCCATATAAGTACCTTAGATAACCAGACTGGCTACATCATCATTTTTGCCGGTAGGAATCAGCCAGGGTTTCAAGCAAGGGAAAGATGGATGGGGACAAACAGTAGCTCTGTCCATCTGCCCTATGGTTCCGCTCCGCCAGCGGCTGTAACTGGGCCAAAGGTTGCAGGGTTATTGATCTGCTCCAGTGCACGGCCTAGCATGCCCAGAAATATCACCAGTGATGAAGCAGCAGCTGAGAAAGCACTCATCTGTGATTCAGCCCCTTTGTTTTGCAATGGGTCTCCTGGTCGCTGGGACAAGTTAGCGAAAGGCCGTGGGTTCCGATGAGTTCCCTGCTCGCTCCATGATTCAACCCCCGGGGGCATTGCAGCTATGCCACGGGCAATTGGCAGGGCTGACGTTGCTCAGCGGGGATGAGTTCTGGGCCTCCCAGAGAAATATCTAAGCACGTTCTTATAAAGAAAATAACATTTGTATAGAGCTTTCTACCTGCTGGTCTACAGGGCTGTGATGGGGTGTGTTACCCCTTGGCGGTGTTGGCTGCTGGGAGCCCTGAGGTCCTACTACACAATTCCCCAAGACGCAGTGAGCCGAGAAGAAAAGAGCAGCGAAGGTGGGTCCTCCAGGCTTGCCTAGACAGGACTCTCCAGAGCAGCCACTTTGGAAAACCACAGAGACCTGGTCCTTCGAGGGCTAGAGGGGCTAGCAACAACCAATCAGGGCCCTGCTGACCCAGATAAAAGGAGCTGCCTGGGGGTTAGTGGAGCAGACCCTGGCTAGGACTGGAGGAGAGAAGGAGGGAGTCAGTCTCTCTGGCCACAGGGGCCTGACAGGACACAGAGTTCATGGCTGGCTGAACATGCACAGCTGGGATTGCAGGGAGAGTAACCTGGGGACGCTGGCCCTGAGCTGAGGTTGTTGATAAAGGGCCTGGCTGGAAGAAGGCCAAGGAAACAGCGGTGATGGATTGGAGAAGGCAGAACGTGGTTGCCGTGAACAGAGACCCTGGACTGTGAGCAAGGCAGGTTCTGCCACCAGCCACTGGTGAAAACCCCACAAAGGGGATGGGGCTTATCTGGGACTCTGAACAAAGGGCTGAATTTAAAGAGCCCAGAGCTGTGGCTGAAGACCCCAGCGAGGGCAAATAGACTGTTTATTTACTAGACTCTTTAATACCCTGGAAGAGTCATTCGGACTTTGTGATTCAGACGGACGGCCAAGCCGCTGCAGGCCTTGAGAGCGGCCTGCAGGTGGCAGCAGGGGTGAGAAAAGGAAGACAGTACTGCACCCTGCCACTTGGAGGCGCTCCCGAGGTGAGTGCCCCATACAGGATTGCAGATCAGCGGTGCTTCCCAAAGCACCCTGGTAAGATAGAGAAGAATTAAACTAAGGCAGGACGAGTGACTTGCCCAAATGCAGCAGCAAATTGGGAATAGAGAGCAAGAGACTGACCCCAAGTCCCCTTACCTGTCGGCCTGGGGTTTAGACCTCCCGAGGCTTAGATTTATTTCAGCGCTATCCTTGGTAGGGTTTGTAGGCACCTGCTGGAAGGGAACTGACTGCCACTGCTACTTGTTCTTTCCCCCTGTGGATCTGATGCTTTGGGAAGGAGTTTGTTTTGTGATGTGAAAATTAAAAGCAAAGACGTGCCCCTCCGGGCCACGGGGCTGCTCCAGGATGAATTAAACCAAGAGGCGGGGGAGTGTGTCTGATGGCGCGATGCGGCTGGCTGAGCTTACTGCATTGCAGCTCCAGCTAGCCGCTTAAGAAGCCTCTGCAGCACAGACTGATAATCGGAGCCCAGACTTTTCCTCCCCAAGCCCTCCTAGAATGGCCTGAGACTTGGTCATTTTCCTACTGTTTATATGGAGCAGTCCTGAGCACATGGGCACAGCTGGAACATGTGTGTGTTTGCTCTCTATAAATAAGGTTAGATGCCCAAAATCAGAGGCTACTCTTGGGAGGGGGGGGTGAAATTTGGTCCTACACTTTTAACTGCAGGTTTCCTCCCTTCAGAGTCTGTTGAAGTCAATGCAATAGATTTCCAGGCCTTTGGGTGAAACCATAACTGAGAGCGTCAGCCCCCTAGGAAGAATAATACTTGTACAGCAGCTTCCACTGCAAGCACTCCTAATGCCCTAGTGAGGTAGAAAAGGATCGTTGTCTCCATTCTGCAGTCAGGGAAACTGAGGCACAGAGGGGCAAAGTGATTTGCCCAAGGTCATGCAAGGAGCCTGTGTCAGAGCCAGGCATTAAAGTCCCATTTCAGTGCCTTAACCACAAGAACCAGTGTGGTGATCAGACTGCACGGCTGCAATCCCTGGCCTTGTTGCTGTGGAGCGCAGAACTCCTCTGAGTTCAGGGGGGCCAGGATTTCACCCCCTGGGCTCTTAGCTTTGTGCTTTACCCCACCTCCCCCATCCAAGATTCGCGCTGATACTAAACCGACCACTCTTGAGGGAGATCAAGGCGTGACCTGGCTTCTTTGTCAGTTTGTGGCTCTGCAGACGGACTTTCCTTTGACGGGGAACGTTCTGCCTCTACCTTTTTCTAAACAGCTGTATTCTTCCAAATTCCTGGGAGGATTTACAAGGCATGAGCGGTTCGGCAGCCGGGCCAACAGCGGCGCAGGAAGCAAAACCCATGGCCAACAGCTCATGGAGGGGCTGACTGCATCGGGGGTAGACCGGAACGTAATGACCGGGCACATACAATACTGCCTTCGTAGCAGATTAACTAACGGACTTGAGCACTAGGAAATCGGCTCGTTCCGGTGCACCAGCTCGTGTGCGTCTCTCACAGAGACACTGTGAGAAAAGACAGACCAGACGCTTAAGAGCTTCATTGATTGGAATTGGGTTTTAGTAAGACAATAAATATCCAAAAAGGAAATCCACGTCCATTTGCCGAATGATTGAAGAGGTCGGTGTGTATGACCACAAGAAAGTGATACAGTGGAATAAGTTTGTAGGATGAAATATGTCCTGGGCGCTGGTTATTGGCGAAGAGAGAGGGTCCTTTCCCATTGAGTGTCAATGAGTTGGAAAGAGCCATAGACTATAGATGTACAAATAACACCTTTAATGATGGGAGGAACAGGGATTTAAAAGCCTCCATTCTATTGCCAGAAGCTGGGAATGAGCGACAGGGGATGGATCACTTTGATTCCTTGTTCGGTTCATTCCCTCCGGGGCACCTGGCATTGGCTCCTGTCAGTTGACAGGATACTGGGCTAGATGGACCTTTGGTCTGACCCATTAGGGCCATTCTTAGGCTCTTATGGATCACAGCCTTTCACTTGTTATCTGCCAGGCTTTGTGGCAGAGGTTCCAAAACACTCTTGCTGAGCCCCGCTCTGGCGCTTGCTGGCTTGTGCTGAAAACAGGAGTGTAGCCACAGCGGGGCGAGCGGTGGAAGGGGCTAGCAGCGCCATGTACAAGCCAGTCTGAGGCCTCAAGGATGTACTCCGGGCAACGAGTCTGCTTGCACTGCTGCAGCTACACTTCTGGTTGGTTGTGGGGTTTTTTTTAGCACGCTCGCTCCATCAGACCTAGCGGGGGTATGACTCCTCGATCTGAAATTTACCTCTCCAGCTCAACATGTAGACAAACCGACTCAGGGACTTGAAGGAAAGCCTTCCCACCATCAGGGACACTCACAAGCCAAACACCCCTGTTATCCCAGCCCTTCATTCCACCCAGGGGAAAAACCCTACCACAATCAGAGCCTTTACCTGGCATGGGAGAAGTGCCCGAGGCTCCAGAAAGCCCACAAGGGACTTTGTTTTTGCTATTGATTTTACACAGAAGATGCTCAAATGACATGCGGGAGAATAAAACTTTGCTCGATAAAATAAGTCTGTCGGTGAAATTTTCCAGGTTGTGTCCTACAAGAAGTCAGGCTAGAGCAGTGGTTCTCAACCGGTGGGCCGCAGTCCCCTGAGGGTCCACAGCCTATGCCCAAGATTCCCAAAGGGGGTTGCACCTCCACTCGAAATGTTTCAGGAGGCTGCAAATGAAAAACGGTTAAAAACTGCTGGACTAGCTGATCTTCCCGATCCCATCTGGCCTTAAACTCTAGGAGGATGTGACTTTAGTGGAGAGATGCTAAGTTAGCCACGCTGAGGCTCTGGCCCAAGGTGTTATGCAATGGGGACTGAGCTCCAGGTACGGGCCCATGTCGTGTAGCGTGAGAGACTTGGAGTCCTATTTGAAGTGCAAATCTCAGTGTGACCTTAACTACCGTGTCACTACCACGGCCCGACTAGTGTTGTGTGTGTATTTGTATGTATACCAGTTATATTTAAGGCACTGATCTAGTGAAAGTATTGAAGGATCTGCTTAACTTTAAACATGTGACTAGCTCTGTTGAAGTCAATAGGAGTCCAGCCTGCTTCAGGTTAAGTGCATGCTTTAGCACATTGCTGGATGGGGGGCCTAGGGTGACCAGATGTCCCAATTTTATTGGGACAGTCTCGATTTTTGGGTCTTTTTCTTATTTAGGCTGCTATTGCCCCTCACCCCATCCCAATTTTTCACACTTGCTGTCTGGTCGCCCTAGGGGGGCCCCAGGCAGTCCATTTTAGAAGTAGACCTCAATCCTAAATGTCCAGAAAACGTGAGTCACGGAAAGCGTATCGGTATCAGCAGGGTGTGCCTTGAAAATGTGACAGCCAGGCAGGAAAATACAAGATAAGGCTCGTTCTTTATCTGGCCGTAGTTCCAGGCTCGGTATCTGGGTGGATGCTTTGGGTTACAAACCACCAACCTCCCTCTCAGGCCACTCTGTGCTGCGAGGCAGGAAGCCAGGACGTTGCTGGAGTGACCTGGAGTCATAGCCAACAAGCGGGCGGCTACTGCTCCCAGATGCCCCTGCTTCCTCCCCCCGCCCCGGCATGGCCATTGAGTGGCACTGAATACAGCCTCAGAGGGCTTGAGCCCCGTTTCCCATGCCAAGGGGCAACTTCTGCTCTTTAGTCCACAGCAGGAGTGACCGAAGCTTCCTAAAAGCGGGGGGAGGAGGGACACCAGCACCTGAACCGTGGCCCTGTCCCCTTCTCCCCGAAGCCCCACCCTCACATTGCCTCTTCCCCCAAGACTTCATCTCCTGCTCCCTTATTTCCACCTCTCCCCCAACCCTCTCCCCTCATTGTTTGCCTTTACAGCTGGTAAAAAGTGATGGCACTTTGATTCCTGGTCCCCTTTGTTCCAGCGCCTCTTGGCCCACAGATGCAGTTCTCACTGGCATCCGGGGAAGGCGCCCGTCAAGGCTGAGAGCAGCGTTTGGCCTCTCATGTGGGGCAAAAGCCACAGAAACGACTGAAGACAAAATGTAATCCTCTGATGTCTGGATAACTTACCCTCCCCTCCCCGCCCACTCTACTGACTTGTAGCCATACTCTCTGTCTATTGCTGCTGTGTGCTCGTAAGTACCTGCAGAGTTCCACCCAAGAGTCATTTGCTCTTCTCTAGTGGCTGAAGGGATTCCAGTACACCTTGTAACTGAGTCTGCAAAGCACCTTGTAGGATCCTTTGGGATGGAAGGATCTGGGTGTATGTCTGTGACAGTTATTATAGTGACAGGTGACCAGGGTATAAGATTGGTGCCCAGGTAGCCCGGGCTCTGGTCCCTTCTGCTTGAGCCCTTGGGCAAGTTACTTCTCCTTTCTGTGCCCCTAGTTCCTCTCCCACCCTTGCTCTGACTCAACAAAGTAGTTGGCAAGCTTTTCAGGGCAAGGGCTGTCTCTCTCTTGGTGGACGTGCATTGCCTAGCACAATGAAGTCCCGATCTCGTGTGCTTCATAATATTTACGCTGGGAACTGTTGGACGATGCAAAATGTATTTTCGCTGAGCGGTGATGTTTGACGAGCCCCAGGGCTCTTTGAAAACGATGCACAGATTTCAGTTCATAGTCTGAGTCCAAGAGAAACACAGACCCTCTGCTTTCGTGCGAATAAATTCAGGAAGGCAACTAGGGGCATAATTAGCAGTTTATTGAATGGCAAGGAATCCCTCAATTCACAGTAGTGTTCAGGGTGACCTCCAGATAACACCCTGGCCATCCCATCCAGGAGTCACCCTGCCCTCCGCTGATGCAAGGGTGCAGAACCAGCTGCCAAAGCTAGTGTCAGCGGCTTTATTATTTTAAAGCAAGGTGCAGATGAAGCTGATGCAATCCAGCAACGTGGCCAGAGGGGGTGGACTGCGTGTGACTAGTTTGCATTGTGTTTCGGCTGTATGGGGAGGGGAGTCTCTCCTTTTCTATCCCATTGTTACACTCAAACGGTACTTCCCTCGGGACACAATTGTTTGTGGGATTTGGGCCTCCGGGGCTTTAAAGAAACTGAACCCAAACTCCATTTCCGCTAAATAATTGGGCGGCCTGACTGGCCAGCTAGCCATCCTCGCTTCAGAGCCCTGGGGGAATTGCCAGGCAGGCCGCAGGAGCAGGTCCCAGGGAGCACTTCCATGAGCTGGGAAGCTCTTGGGGGAAACGTCCCGTGTGCCCAAAAAGGAAATCAACACCGAGCCATTTGAGCGATGGGAAAAGGAGGGAGGAAAGCTGCCTGGAACGCGTCTGATTTAGAGCTTCTGCCCTTGAGATATCGGTGTGAGCAGAGCCTTTCCCTGTCAAGATCATGCTGCTGCTCAAAGGATCTTGATTCAGGAAGAGACTTTCAACATAAGGTGCCTCCATCCTTCACACACATGGCTTCCTGCCAGGCCAGCCGTGGTAGACCAGCAAAATGTTTATTACCATTTGCATTATGGCAGCACCACGATGCCTCAGGGTCCCCGTTGCCCAATAAATACATCTCTGCCTCCAAGACCTCACCAGCTAAATACACAAGACAATAATCCTGCCTTTGTCTCCATTTTGCAGATAGAGAAACTGAAGTCATGGTCACACAAGGCATCTAGGTAGAGCCAGGAATTGAACCCAGATTCCCCCACTTTACATCCAGTACCTTAGCTACAAGACCATTTAGTCTCTTTAATGTGCCACCAATTCAGCAGCAGAAGCAGCTTCAGTAAGGGAGAGCCAGTTGGCGTCATAAATATTTCTCTCTGTTTTCCTTTCAGAAACCCACGATGTCCCCCATGAAGCTTCCAGGCTAGGAGCCTGCCTTGAGACACGCCACCGTCCTTTTAAACCTGGCCGCCCCAGCCCAGAATGGCTTTGTGCCTCAGCCAAGTGTTCAACAAAGACAAAACCTTTCGCCCCCGTAAGAAATTCGAGCCCGGCACCCAGCGGTTCGAGCTGTACAAGAAAGCCCAAGCCTCGCTCAAATCTGGGCTGGATCTGAAGACTGTGGTCCAGTTGCCTCCCGGGGAGAATATCAACGACTGGATAGCTGTGCACGTGGTTGACTTCTTCAACCGGATAAACCTTATCTATGGGACGATGTCGGAGTTCTGCACCGAGAAGAGCTGTCCCATCATGTCCGGTGGGCTCAAATATGAGTACAGGTGGCAGGATGATCACAAGTACAAGAGGCCGACTAAGCTATCGGCGCCCCAGTACATGTGTATGCTGATGGAATGGATCGAGATGCTCATTAACAATGAGGACATCTTTCCTACCAGGATAGGTAAGTAGGCTGTAGTTCTTACATTCAGACAGCAGCTATTGTGGTCTTCTCATCTGGCCTCCTGCCTAACGCCGGCCAGAGAATTTCACCCAGGGGTTCCCCACATCCAGCCCCAACAGCTTGTGGTTACTCATAGACTTTAAGGCCAGAAGGGACCATCACGATCCTCTAGTCTGACCACCTGCACATCGCAGGCCGCAGAATCTCACCCACTCACTCCTAAAATAGACCCCTAACCTCTGGCTGAGTCACTAAACTCCTCAACTCATGATTTAAAGACTTCAAGTTACAGAGAATCCACCATTTACACAAGTTTAAACCTGCAAGTGACCCATGCCCCATGCTGCAGAGGAAGGTGAAAAACCCCTCAGGGTCTCTGCCCATCAGACCTGGGAGAAAATTCCTTCCTGGTGCCAAATTTGGTGATCAGTTAGACCCTGAGCATGTGGGCAAGACCCACCAGTGAGATACCTGGGAAAGAATTCTCCCCCTCTAGTGTCCCATCATCAGCCATTGAAGATATCGATTGTTAGCAGTCCCAGATCGGCTATATGCCTTTGTAGACAACCTCATCATCCCATCTTCTCCATACACTCATCAAGCTCCGTCTCAAACCGCAGCTTATCTTTTAGCCCATCATCCCATCAGGTTGTAAAGACGCCACGGGACGGAGAATCCAGCACCTCACCAGTACCATGTTGCCATGGATAATTACTTCCTTTGTTAAAGAAGTTGTGTCTCTTCTCTTTAGCATTCATTGGAAAGGCGAGGAAAATATGCCAGCTTTGTCCTGCAACCAGCTTAATGAAGGGACACTATGATCTCACAGTGTGTTGAATCCTTTCCCCCGACATTTGGTGCTTTGTGGAAGTGGGATTCTCCTAGCAGGGTGTGTGGACTGGTGCTACTCAAACTTCCTGTACATAGCTATGGCAATGTACTCCACCCTGATCTATGGCATGCCCTGCTCTTCCACTCCTAGGCCTACCTGTGGCTTTGTCAATGAGGACAAATGTCCACCAGGATGTGGCCCACCACAAACAGTTGTTCTTATAACCTAACCCAGTTCCCAGAGGGGAAAAAGCTTGTGAACTAACCCCCTTCATTGCTCATCCTGCAGATTTAATCCTTGTTACCTCTGTGAGTAACTGTGGTGATAATAGCATACGTACTAATCAGGTTCATCTGTCTTCTTTGAAGAGATCAGGGATTGGAGTCTTCTGGCTTTGCTGATCAGTATTGATGATTCATTGTTGGGTCTGACAAACAGCAAGTGTGAAAAATCGGGATAGGGAGTGGAGGGTAATAGGAGCCTATTTAAGGAAAAAAACCCAAAATCGGGACTGTCCCCATAAAATCGGGACATCTGGTCACCCTATCTGATGGACACATACCAGCAATCCTCTTTCCATACAGATGGCTCTTGCTGTTTTCAGAGTCTTCACGGAGCATCCAGATTCCATAAATAAACTTCCCCTAGATAAGTCGGTCATCTCCGTGGTTCAGCTGTATTGAACCCAACTGCTAAGCCCACATGGCGCTCTTGGAAGTGGTTCCTTTTCCGATGAAGTGAGCAATGCTTGCTTTTTTTTTTTCTTCTTCTTTTTTTCCTTCCTCTTCCAAAGGAAGTTTTAAGACCTAGTGATCCTCCTTCCAGTGAAACATAGTGAATCTTCCTCGCCGTTACTGCTTTCCACAGAGGCCTGGGCTTGTGAATCTGAACCCCATCACTGCAGTTGAGGGTTCCTGTTTTAGTTACCTTGGTGAGAAACTGTAGGCATCTGGGATGGAAAAGATCAGTGCAGGATTATTGATCCTTAGCTGGTGTTGAAAGGCCCGGCTCCAGTGACGTCCTCATATTCTCCAGTCTGGTTTCCAATGACTTAACTTATGAGGCTTCCATGTCTTCCCTTGGGAGACTGTTCCACGCTTTAGGGGCACGACTTGCAGACACTTAAATTGATGGAGCCTGTCGCTGTAATTTAACGCAATGCACGCTAATGCAAGGCAGTGCATCCAAACACAGGACAGCGGCTGTGCCTTTCAGCTGGCCTTGCGCTCCCATGTCTTGGGCTCTTTGATCTCTGAACATGCATCCTGTGGGTCCCAGCACTGCTGCAAACTCTGGCATGCTTAGTGCAGTGTCACAGGGCATTCTGGGAGAACTTGTCTGCCACCTGGAGGATTATGGGAGGTAAGGCCCAAACTGAAGCAATGGGGCAGGACAATATTAACTGGCAGGTGGCTGCCAGCCAGGATCACTGCTTGGCCGAAGAGGATAGGCAGAGGACAAGATAGACGACCTTTTGAGAGGATTCTGGGGGGTTGTGGGATAGCACTGGAGGACTAGCTTGCATTCATTGTTGAATCACAGCACTGCCTCATCTCGACACACAACTGAGCTACGTGTGATTTGGCCTAACCTGGAGTTGATCAATGCTTAATAGAGAAGAGTTCTGTGTTAGAGGGACCAGCTGATCTCTCCCTCAAGCTAAAAATGCCCCTACCCGATCTCTATGGTCAGAGATGTTTCCTGGCTGTTTGGATGTCTTGCTACTGCCTTGAGTGATGGGGATAAAAGCCATCACAGGTTGAACCTCTCAGCTGCTGTTCGGGATTGCTGAGCTCTCTGGCTTTTAGACAACGCTGCTATTGCAAAGGGGGTAAAATGATTGTAGCAGAGAGAGAACTGAAGGCCTCCTGCTTGCCCAGTACAGCCCCCTGAGTGAAAGGAGAATCTCCATTAGCAGTATGGGGTCTTTGACACGTGTGCAGTTCTGATTCCATCCAAACAAGGGCACACCCCAATTAGTTCATTGCAAGAGCTTTGATTCAGAATTTGGGGCTTGAACTTGCTGATAACCAACCTGTCATTATGGGAGCCTGAATTAAGGAAGAAATCAAATTTTGCTCCCAGTCTTAGTGTGTCCTTGATCCTGGTAGGCAGCCATCTATAACGAGCCTTCTCTTCAACATCTCCTTGCTCCAGAGCCTGCCCGTTCCCACAGGCATGTGTCCTCTGGGTTTAGAAGCTGTAGATTTGATCTCTTGAAATTAGAAGTGGAAACAGCCAAGGGAAGAATGGAAATTGTCTTGGAGCAAAAAGATGAAATCTAAGCTTGTAGGTGTGAGTGCGTTAGCCAAAGCCTGCTGAAGAAACCATCATTCTCAACCTCATCCCACAAATATCTCCCGAAAGGGGAGGGAACCCAAACCCAACAGGCAAAGCAAGATCTTTGCTGGCGTGAAGGACGTGGACAGAGAATATCAGGGTTGGAAGGCACCTCAGGAGGTATCTAGTCCAACCCCCTGCTCAAAGCAGGACCAACCCCAACTAAATCATCCCAGCCAGGGCTTTGTCAAGTCGGGCCTTAAAAACCTCCAAGGAAGGAGATTCGACCATCTCCCTAGGTAACCCATTCCAGTGCTTCACCACCCTCCTAGTGAAAAAGTTTTTTCTAATATCCAACCTAAACCTCCCCCACTGCAACTTGAGACCATTACTCCTTGTTCTGTCATCTGGTACCACTGAGACAGTCTAGATCCATCCTCTTTGGAACCCCCTTTTCAGGTAGTTGAAGGGCAAAGAGCCATTAAGGTGAGGACAAGGACTTCAGTGGGGAACAGACCTCGTGCTCTCTCTCTGCAATAGCCTCTGGGAGATAGGGCCTGATGCTGGGAGATTCCTGGCAAAACCTGGAAAGTTGGCAACCCTACCGCCAGCCAGGCTGTCAGCTGGCCCGAGCAGCGCCATGACCCCCCAAGCCACTCGCCGGCTGGAGCAGCAGCCTGAGTCCTGGGCCACTGGCCTGCTCAAGCCACCCCTGGCCACCAGCCAAGCCCCAAGCTCCTGGTCAGAACTGAGCCCCTGCTGCTGTGCGGAGTGGGGAAGCAAAGGCAGGGCATATGGGCAGGGCGACGGCCTGGGTTGGGGAGGCTTAGTCTGCCCTTTGATACTTGCCACCCAGGCCAACAGGGATGTTCTTAAGCCCGGAAGTAGCATTAGGCTAATGGCTGCTCGAAGCATTCACCCACTGTGGTCTTAGCTCGTCCTGGTCCTGCTTGTTCTCAGCCTTGCTCCCGCTCTGGATCCAGCCTTGCCTTCCTCCAGGTAACCCGGCTCCGACCCTGGTCTCCTAATCCTGGCTACTGACTTCTACTCCAGCCGCTAGGCCTGACTGCTCACATCCCAGCCTCTGGCATAAATAGGTAACCTGACTTCCAGAAGTGCTGATCAGCCGGCAGTTCCTTCCAGGCCTGGGATGTGCTAGGGGCTTGGCCCTTCGAAAAATCAGGCTGCTTTTTAGATGCCTAAATGTGGATTTAGGATTTAGGCCCCCCATTATTGCAAACCTTCAGCTGGGCTCTCCAGCTCTTCCGTAATCACACAATATCTAACTAGCCTTTGTTCGTCATCTCCGCAGTATCTGAGGCCTTCCACGTGCGATCGGTAGCCGCAGCGAAGTCTCTAATAGACTACATGAAGTCTCTTGCCCATCTCTCTCTCTGGGGCTAAAACTCTGTTTGGGGGTTAGGGTTATGGGTGACTTATAGTTTCATGTTCGTGTCTTTTATTTCAGGAGCGCAGGAGGGGGTTGGGCCAGAGGGGATCTGGGGCAAGGCAGGTTAAAGCTGGTCATTTAGTTTTGTGGACGATCTTGGTAGTTTAAAAATTTGGTTTGGGTCTGATTCAGAATGAAAGTCAAAATTCTCAGTGGCAAGGCGAAGCCCTGGGGCAGCCCACCTGACTGCTTCCCTACAGCCACAGATGCTGGAAACATGGGGCGGGGGGCAATGAACCTGAGCAGCCAGGCTCCTGTGCTCTTAGCTCCAGCTCTTAGGTCTGTCAGGCGGGCTACCACGGAGCCAGGGTGGGTCATCTGCCAGGCAGGATTCTGTCGGACGGGGCTCGGTAGGAGCCCTGTCTACGTTCCGCCCCAGCTTCGTCTAATTATCTCTGCAAAACAGTTCAACCTAGACGAATTGGCCAATGCTGCTGAGAATGTTTCATTAGGGTTTTCTCAACCAGCTTCTAGGGCCACTTATTTTTTTGCTTCCCAAAAGCTTTTCCTGTGACAGTCATCCCAGAACCACTCTGTACTGGGCTGTTTCTGGGGTTTTTTCCGTCGCCAGCTATTTCCCCCTGGCACCGCTGTGTCCTAGGCAGTGCCATAGAAGCACATGCCGTTCTGCAGAAACCCACAGGGGTTCAGAGGGAGCTGGGATTGACAGACCTCCAGGAACAGGCAGAATGTTCTGGTGTTCAGAGCCCCTCTCCTGTGTCTCCCAAAGAGCGACGTGGAACTGGCTGCGGCGGTCTGTGGACGGTCTTTCTGGCTGAGAATATGGGTCCGCGCCCATTGAGGCTTGCGCGGTGCGTCTACACTGCAATTGAACAGTCCTTCGCTCAAGCCGGAGTCAGCTGGCACGGGCCAGCTGCCGGTGTCTAATTGCAGAGTAGACATATGCCGCCAGGCTGGAGCCCTTCACGGTCACACGCCATCGTCAAGAATTCCCCAGTCAATTCCGCTGACGAGCTGAGGTTAATTACTTTGTAGCTCTGGCATTTCGGAAGACGGAGCTGCCTGGGCGAAAGGGAAATGTCACCGTTATTTGTTTCTGATGAGGGCCCTTCCATTTTATCAGCTCGGCAATAGAACGAGGTTGGGTGAGAGCGACAGGGCCCGGGCATCGGAGCCAGCTGAGGGAATGAAAGCGCATAAACAAAAGCAGCTGCTCAGTGTGTTCTAGAAGGAACCAGGTCTTGTAGGGCTGAGGGATACGCTGGGAATGGATCAAGGGGGTGTGGAGGGAAGGCTGAGATTACAGCTTGTCAAAAAATAGGGTGGGGGAGGGGGGAAATCTGCAGAATTCAGAGATGTTAAAGCCAGGAGGGACAATTACAATTATCTAGCCTGACCTTCTCTATCACACAGGCCGTAAAGCCTGCCAAAACGCCTGCGTCAAGCCCATCCCTTCTTTTGGAGGATATCAGGCCAGGGGATTGGCGGTCTGGCTTTGGGGTTAGCGTTAGGAGCGGGCCGAGGGTCCAGGAGCCAATTACCAGAAATCAGGCCTGGTTGGAACACCAGAAGATCAGAACAGAGGGACAAAGCAGGGGGCGGGGATCATGAGTCAGTTACTAAGCCCACAGGAGGTCAGGATCAGAAGGCAGGACCAGGCAACCACCAGACCAGTGGTCCATGGCAGAGTGAAGCCCAATTGTACAGACAACTGCCTGTTTCCTCCTCTAGCTTAAATAGGGGTTGCAGCCCAATCAGAGCAGAGGGGTGGGGCTTGTGCCCCAGCTGGGCTTCAAGGGTCCCAGTCCCAGTTACTGTCTGAGCTGCCACTGGAGGATTGGGGTGTGATGAAGTCCAGGTCCATGCTGGGAGTCCAGACCCCTGGGACAGAGCGATAGCAGAGCAGAAAGAAATCCCGTTCTGATGTCAAGAATTCAAGGGAGGGCAAACCAATCACAGCCCTAGGTGAGTCGTTACTATGGTGAATTCCCCTCACGCTTAAATATTTGCATCTGATTCCTTGTCGGAATTCGTCTCGTATCAGCTCTCCGCCAGTGGGTCTGGTTACAGGGGTTTTTTTTATGCTGCATTAATGAGGTGTCTGTTATCGACAGCCCGTTCCCTGGGGAGGTACCTGTAGATGGTGATCAAGTCCCCTGTTCGCCGTCTCCTGGTTCAAGTAACTAGGCGTGACCTCCCTTGTAGCTTGTGTAGGCTGCACTCAACACACAGCCCAGGGGCTCTTTGCATCCCTCCATTCCTGCCCTGTCCCCAAGCTCCCTGTGGCCACCCTGTCTACTTCAGGGACCCCTTGCAGTTCCCTGATCTCCCTTCTCCCAGGGGTTTGTGTACCCCCTCTTTGCATACCGAGGTCTCCCATCCCGTGGCTGTGTGTACACCCCTGCTCTCCATTCCCTCTCCCAGCAGGGGTGTTACCCTCTTCCCTCTACTGAGAGGGGCTGTTTGTGCCGACCTTCCTCCCTCTCCCCATACCAAGGGTTTGATGTGTCCCATTCCCCAATATCAGGGTCCCCCAGTCTCCACTCACATTCCTAGATTTGGGTGCATTCCCCCCACCCCCAGTCCCTATTCCCCTTCCCTTCCTCCCCCATTCTTCTCCTTCTTGCTTTTTAACACCAGTGACTAGTTTGCAAATGGCCCCTGCATTGTAAAATGTTCCTACGATTCAGGACAATGGAGTAGCGCCACGTCTGTTTGAGGGTAAATCCCATGCAGACAGAAGGCAAAATTCTTCCCATGAATCGCTGGCTACAGAGAATTAAGCCCCGCTCCGGAAACTCCTCTTTGGACTCTGCCCCAGGGCAGCCGAACAGGGGAGTCCCACGAAGATTTTACATGTCGTATGATTCCCGGGGCAGTGTTATTGGCATGGGCCCCTGTCCTTCTTTATTCTACTGGCCCAGGCAACGCTCTGACCTGAGTCTGATACTGACTAGAGGAGGTGGGTGCTGGCGTCTCATTCTCTCTCATGTTGGTTCTCACATGCTTCCCCTCATGGCATGATATTGCCATGTGCAATAGAACTCAAGGTCAAGCAATCTCTTCTGCCCTCTGGCAAGGGCTGACTGACCGCTGACAAACCAACCTTTTCTCCGAAATGTGAAGTGTTGCGTGAACCACTTGCGGTTCTCCTTGGCCGTCCGAGTCATCCAGAAATCTCAGAGGCAGGGCACGGTTCATCAGGGCTAGTTAGCCAGCTGTATTGACAGGCAGGGAAAGAGGTTTACTGCTCCACAGACCAACACACTTTGTGCAGCTGGAGGTAGAAAACTCATTCCTCCGGCTCGGGGAAATCAGATGGAAATTAGCCTGGAGGGGTGGCTCATAGTCTCATTGACTCTGTTGGTTTTCAGAGCCGAGTACTCAGCTGATGTACGTCTGCAAAACTGCTTTGGCTTCAGTGGAGCTGGCCGTTAATGTCTGTTAGCACTGTAGCAGATAGGACGGGTCGTCAGGGAACTCAGACTCTGGGTCTGCATTGCAGCCCCATAGTTTCAAGGGGCCAGATGTTGATACCCTCAGGCCCTCAGTCTGTGAACCGGCCCGCTGGCTCCCACGGAGGAAAGGATCTGTTCAGCGTCAGTGAGGGTCGCCCAATCTGGCCCGGGATTTGCGGGTGCAACTGTAAGCAGGGAAATGGTCCCGCTATTGTTGAGAACTTTCCTGGCTTCTGCACGACCCCAGTGAAATGGGCTGGCGGAAGGATCTGAGTCCTCACTCCCACTCCCTTGACGCACAGGCCTCCCTGCCCTCGAGGACTCCCCTGCACCCTCCTGTCTGGCAGAGTCCTTGTAACCCCAACAAGGCGGGGCCCAGGATTCCTCCGGGACTCGACCCCCAACCTTGCTGTGGTCACCTAGGTCAGGGGCTAAGGTGTCCCCAGTCCGGGGTGCTCTCTCTGCACTGGATGCTTCCCTGACCCACTGATCATTACATAAGATTTAAAGCAAATACATGTTATTTAATGAACAATTTATTTGAAAAAAGGAATGAGGAAAAAATTGGAAAGGTGAAAGGAAACACATCGCCCCGCCCTGTGGCAGGGAACATTTCAAACAGTGTCTCTGCAATGTCAGGGCAGTTCACAGTCTGGTCCTCGTGGGTCCCAGGTCTCCTTCTCAGGCCCTGGCTGTGCCGCAGGGATGCCGCGGGTCAGACATTTGCTCTGGCGGTGGCCACATGCTCTCCGGCTTGAGGTGGCAGGACCCTTCTTCCCAGCCTCGCCCCCGCCCTGTCGGGGCTACCAATCCCCCTCCAAGTCCGGCCCTGGCTGAGGATTTGCGGGTGCAATTACAGGGGGTTAGACAGATGCAGCTCTGCCTTGGCCAGGGCTTCCCCTTCCTTGCCCCAGCTTGGTCCTGCTGAGAGTGAGACTCCAGCCTTGAGAGTGGAGAGCAGGAGTTACGTATCTGTCACAGCTCCCTGGGAGCGACTGGTGTGTGTGTGTGGCCGCTTGGAGAGGGGCAGAGAAGAAAATCCACGTAGCAGTGGGTCTCCTGGCTTTGCCCCCTGCTTGTTGGTGGGTGGGGAGCCCCCTCCCCCCAGAGCTGAGATCCACTCGAGCAGGGGCCCCACACACCTCCTACTGCCGGGGTACCCTCAGGGGCTGGAGAAGCCCAAGCAGGGTTGGGGCCCCTCAGCAGCAAGGTCAAAGGAGGGACGCTGCTGAAGGGTGGTGATCGGGGCATGTGAGCGTTCTGTTATCTTCAGCCAGGCGGCCTTGGGTGTCTGAAGCCGGGAAGGACTTTACCGCCCCCTGCTCAGCTCTTATCTTATCCCAGCGGAGGAGCTTTTCTGAGGGGAATGCTGAACGAGATACGGCAGCCCGTTATGCTGGGGCCGGGCTGATCTGCTGTGCCTGTTCCTGAGATGGCTTCCTTTCCCAGAGATAGTTGCTGTCTCACAGTGCTATGGGACATGTGCACACAGGAATTATTGTAATTTGCATTGTGATAGCACCTATGAGCACAGGTCATGGACCAGGATCCAGTTGGGCTCGGGGCTGTACAAACTGAACAAAAAGGCAATCCCTCCCAAGAGCTGATAATCCAGGAGTCAGACAAGAGGCAATAGAGGGATGAAGACAGACAGGAACAATGAGACAGTATGGGGGCGCACATATACACACACACACACACACAACTTGTACTGATTTACTATGCCCATATTGTTAAAGCAGTACAACTACCCTAATGTGGATGTGGTTATACCAGTCTAAAGAGCCTCATGGGAAGAGGAATAAGCTATACTGGTAGAAGGACCTTTCCATTGGTCGATCTGCGGCCATACTAGGGGTTGTAGTGATACAACTATATCCATAGAAAATCAGACCCTGAACCAACACAGTGGCACCAGCACAAAACCTGTATAGATCAGGCCTAACGATTGTAAAAGAGCACTGAGCACCCATTTAAATTCCGTCAGTGAAATTAACAAGCTTTGTTCATCGTTAAAATCAACCATGTGATGTGCTTTCTTTCTAAACACAATCTGGGCCGTCCATGCCCTTTCCAAAGAACACAGTTAACAAAACAAAACAAAACTATCTTGATATGTTCCCAGTAATAAAGGGGCGGGGGGGGAGGAAACATTTGGACGCAGCGTGATGTGATTGTAAAACCAGCCAGCTGAGAAAACAAGGAGGAGTTTTTTTGTCTTTTCCCATCTCCTTCCAAAATTAACACCATGTATAATTTGCAGCTGCTGTCCTGCCATTAATTTTAAGTGGTGTTTAAAAAAATTCTTAGAGGAAGGGGCCGTTCTGTTAACAATCAGCTGCCAAAACGGGATTTAATAATAATAATACTAATTCATTGTATTAATACAATTTCATGGGACTGATTAATAATGAAAGAATGCAATTAGCTGCACTAGTGGTACATAGGCAGAATCCTGGCAGGGAAGATACAATTCTGTTTCCATAATTGTGTATACTTTTGGATTTCTCTCATTTTAATGTCTTTCCACAGATTGTCCCACATGGTTTCCATGTTGTGAAGCAATCAGTGCAGTGTGTGGAAACCAGCTCTCCTTGAGCATGTAAAGCACAATCCTTGGTAGGTTTCAAGTAAAACGTCCCAGTAAAATTAAAATTAAAGTGCTCAGCCATTGTACGGCTGCAAGTCGCCCCTAACACCGGGGTCCTGGCCAAATATCAGTTAAGGTAATTCAGTTCTGAGTACTTGTATCCTTCCCAGGGTTTCAGATGGATACAGTTCTCTTCACTCCATGGCCTCACTTACTGTTGTAGTGTTCCTGAGTGCTGTTAAGCAGTTGCTATGCTCCACCTCAGATATGGCTGCATTTCTGTAGAGGGGAAACTGAGTCTTCTAGGTGTAGATTGTCCAATCAGGTTGTAAAGTTTGGAACATAAGAATGGCTGTACTGAGTCAGACCAAAGTCCATCCAGCCCAGTATCCTGTCTACCGACAATGGCCAATGCCAAGTGCCCCAGCGTGAGTGAATCTAACAAGTAATGATCAAGTGATCTCTCTCCTGCCATCCATCACTCCCCTCTGCCAAACAGAGGCTAGGGACACCATTCCTTACCCATCCTGGCTAATTGGCAGTAATGGACTTAACCTCCATGAATTTATCCAGTTCTCTTTAAAACCCTGTTGTAGTCCTAGTCTTCACAGCCTCCTCAGGCAAGGAGTTCCACAGGTTGACTGTGCACTGTGTGAAGAAGAACTTCCTTTTATTTGTTTTAAACCTGCTGCCCACTAATTTCATTGGGTGGCCCCTAGTTCTTATATTATGGGAACAAGTAAAAAGCTTTTCCTTATTCACTTTCTCCACACCACTCATGATTTTATATACCTCTATCATATACCCCCATTATTCTCTTTTCCAAGCTGAAAAGTTCTAGCCTCTTTCATCTCTCCTCATATGGGACCTGTTCCAAACTCCTAATCATTTTAGTTGCCTTTCTCTGAACCTTTTCTAATGCCAGTATATCCTTGGAAAGTGTTTTGGAATCAAAGTCACTATGCATGAGAGCTTGTCCTCCAAAGTGAATTAAACTCAACTGAATTAAGGCCACCTTAATTCTGTATCAGTGTCCACGCCGGGATTTATTGTGGTTTAACAAACTCCTTTTAAAAGTTCATTTGGATTCGTTTTGTTCTGTATCAAGACTTCGGTTAATACAGGGAGAAAAGCAGCAGGCCTAGATTTTAGAATTAGTCACCATCTTTGTGGCTGGAATTATAATAATGGATCATTGTTATTTACATTAGCACTTAAAGGTCATAACCAAGATGGGGGCCTCACGGGGCTAGATAAGAGGGGGCCCATTACTGATCTGCTCCATAACATGATGCCTCTTCAATAAGCAACCCCATTCCGCATTGATAACAAACCTCATTCCCCCTCAGTGTCCTGAGTTCGAGTGTCTGGACGTGCAGGGTGGGTAGTGCTGGGAATTTTTTGGAGCTCTTTTTCAGAAGAGTCTGACTGGGGCTGAGGAAGGAGATTAATGTCTAATGAGCCATCAGTGAGGCAATTATATCCGTGCAGCGAAGATCAGCTGAAGGGAGAGCATGTTAAGCGTCACGCGGGCCTGCCTGACACCAGGTTCGTTACAGATGAATGGCCTTGTGTGCTTCGGGCTCGAGAAATCCTCCCCTTGTCTTCTACTGGGAAGGCTCCTCTTTCTCCTCTTTCGGATGGAGAGAGAGGGAGGCTGGTTTGGCTCCAGATGTCCCTGCCCCCGTGGCAAACGACGCTCCATCAATCTAGGGAGAAGCTCCGTGAAGAGCAGAGATGGGACGCTCGAGGAGCCGACGGGCGAGTTATTTGTGCCGCTCCATGAGGGTTGGATGCGATGTTGCTCAGCGGGGAACATGCCTGGGGTTGGTGTTTTGTTCTCGCCGGGGTGCGGTAGCTGCCGGACCAATGGCTCGGTACCCATGAGAGCATCCATTGAATTTAGATTCAGGGCCAGGGGATGTTCAGTTTCCCCAGCTCCTTGCTGATGTGAGAAGAGAGGCGCGACTGGCCCCCGCTGCTTTGGAACTTGCCACTTTCCGAGGCTGAGCTGCGGGTAGGAGCAGCCGGATGGTAAGAAGCCTTCAGGGCTTTGAAAATTCACAGCAGCACTTAGAGAGAGGGGGGTGGAAACTTATCAGATTTCCACCCCACTTCCTGCCCAGAGGAAGGCTTTTTAATCACCTTGCAGGCCACCATGCTGAGCAGAGCCTGTGTACCACAAACAGACAGCTTGCCTCTTTCCTTTTAAATACTTTGGCACGGTCTGTGTTAAGACTTGCTGCGGAGCATGATGGGGATAGACATTCTCCTGTGTCTGGAGCAACTGCCCGGGAGAAGCTAAGATTCTAGAATGGCATATCCATGCTTCAGGTCATTTCCTGGCCAGCTCGGGAGGGCGGGGGTCAGGAAGGAATTATTGCCTCCCGTGCACGGGCGTGTCGGGCTTCTTTTCCCTTTTCATCCGAAGGAGGGTGGCAGCAGGAATCTGGACTCGATGGGCCGGGATAGCAAATTTTGTGTTATGATGACGAGCCCTCTTCCTAGGACGGGGCGTAGTTCTTCAGATCTTACAAAAGGCTGATGTGGCAGCTTATGCAGCCGTGTGATGGGAGGTAGGGGTGGATGGGAAGGGCCAACCTACTGACATGTCTGAGGAGAGCACGACATGGAGTTTCAAGTTCAGTTACAGCTGAACGTCCAACACGTGCTAATGAGGGACTCTGCCAAATCCGGTGTCTCTGATCTGCCTGGTGTCGCCATGTCTGATCGCTTGGAAACCTTTCTGCCTTCTCCACCCACGGCTGCCTGTCCGTGTCCCCTGCACACTCCAAATCAAAGGCCATACCCACTCCTGTGCCATGGGGACATGAGTGGGCTTTGAGTGTGTGTTCATGGGGAATCGTAACACTGTGACACCATGTGGCAGAAATGTGGAATAACCTCTCAGACTTGGGCCCTGGTGACTGGAGCTGATCAGTTCGGGGCATGGGAGTTCATGCAAACATTTCCCTCCCCCTGTTTTTGTCTCTTTGGGAGTTCATCCCTCCAGAGGGCTGGGCCTTGAGCTCCACAGAACTAGCACAGGCCTAGTGATCAGCAGAAGAACAGTCCTGCAGAAATAATGGCAGCGAGAGCAAAATACATTCTTGGCCATGTGATTGTTGATCTTTTAAAGGGAAGGTTGGGAGTGAGCACACAGGAGGGGACTCTGGCTGGGAAGACAGCAGCTCTGCATTCGCAGTAGTGGACTCCTCCGTCTCCTGGTCTGAACAGGGCACTTCCATTCCTTACCCATCACTGGTTTGGTGTCACAAAGCACTTGAGAATCTGCCCCTCTAAATTGCCCCTTGCCCAGAGAGAATCCTTCGGTGATGTAGCCGGGTAGCACCTCTCTTGCCCCAGTGCACTGGGTATTCTCATGAAAAGGGTATGCGGCTAGAGATACTTTATACCCCAGTGTTCCCCGGCTGCTGGCATGTCCCCTCAGAGCTATGGCAGCCACATGATAGTTAGAGCAGCCCTGAGGCTGCTCTAAAGCACTCATAAGTCTGGACTGGTTCCTGGCCAGATCTGGAACCCAGAGTGATGTAAAGCTATCTTTCCCACTCCCCTTGGTCCTGGTCTAAGTGTAAACTCAGCCAGAGCAAAGAATCTTGTCCTCTGACAATACTAGCTCTGGAAAACAGAGTTTATTTCCCACCTTAGCCCCCCCACCTGCTTTTACCATGTGTTCTAATTTTATAAGTGCCCCCCCCCGCCCACTGGCTGTTTGCAGCATACACTAAAACTGGCCAGTTGGATCAAGTTTCTTCCTTGCTTCTTGTTATGGTCGGAAATGGGCTCAGGGAAGCAGGATGTGTAACCAACACAAGGTCACAAACAGCTGCAGCATTGTCTGCCTCCTTCACAGCAGCCCCTGGCTGAGTCCCTGGTAGTGTTATGAACACCGTGCGTCTCTGAAGTCCCCTTTGGATCAGGCTCAAAGAGCGCCTCAGTTAACCTAGTCCCTCCAGGCTGCAGGGAAACTAAGCAGGCTGCTTGCTTGCTTGGCTATTCTAAAGGGCAAAACTGCTCACCTCATGGAATCACTTCAGAGCCTGGTCCCCCAGCTCACAGACAGGGGGGCTCTGTCTTAACCGTTAAAGGTACAGGATGAAGGGAACAGACTCCTAGTGACACAGACAGACTGCTAGCCTGGGGCAGGGCCCGGCCCTGGCCACATCTTCCCTTTAAAGCACCAGAGAGGGAAACGAATGCCTTTGATCTGACTCCTTAACCACCAAATGAATAATGGGCCAAATCCCGATACCGTCCCTGAGTTTTTTTTTTAACTCTGACCAGATCCTGTTGTCCCCAAGGCAAGGTTTGTATTGCTGTGAAATACATTTGGGTGTGGTTTGGTTTCTTAGAGGCAAAGTTTGTTATATTTCAGATACATTCCTAGTGCCCTTAGTCTCCAGGCAAAATCGGGGCCAGGCACCTGTGCAAGGTGCTGTACAAACACATCGTGAGGGACAATCCCTGCCCCAAAGATCTTACGCTCTTGGTAAGGCAGGATTCTTAGCCCTGTTTTACAGCTGAGAGAATGGAAAGATGAAGGGACTTGCCGCTGGTTACACAGAGTCAGTGACAGAGCCAGGAACAGAACCCAAAGCTCTGGAGTTCTTAACCACAGGCCATTCCTATAATCCTTTAATCCTTTACTGTCCACACACCAGTTTAGTTTTCTCAGGCATTCACTGTTCATCCACCTTCCATGAAAGCAATAAAATATTGGATGCAAAATCCTAGCTGTGCCTTTTCTTACTGATCATCTGCCAGGGAAATCCTGGCTCACTTATAGCGAAAGGGTAAAAAACAAACAACAAACCAGAGCGCTGTGTGTGTTTTAGTTAAAGAAAACAGAGCAGAATTTAGCCTGGTATCTGTGAAAATCAGGTGTAATTCCATTAACCCCGGTGGCATCTCTCTCGATGTACACGGGCATAAGTGAAAGCAGAATCTGGTCTGTTGGATCTATCCATGACATGAATACTATGCAGCTTTTAAAAGCAGTGTATGGGAAGGGGACCCCCTGATGGGTCGTGCTTAGTCATTGTGTTTCCAATAGTTTTCAGAGCTTAGGGGTAACTGTTTTCGGAAACAGACTGTAGTCCGTGTCTCTCCTCTTAAGTACATCTTGGATTTAGCCCAGCGGTGGCACTGGCCGCAGTCTGAGTTCTGGCCTTTGAAGTGCTGACTTTTGTGAATGGAGGATTATGGAAAAATCTTTTGTCTTTTGTTTTTTTAATCTCTCTTGCTGAAGAACCCAGCAGTGGCCCAGGAGGAGAGAAAGCAGCCAGTACTGTTTGAAAACAGAGCTTAAGAATTCCTTTATGAAGAAGTAGCCTAATTCTCTGTCAAGTCTTAGATAGGAAACTGCTTTAAAAAAACAAAACAAAACAGTGATTTTAGTGTGGAAAGAAACCTACAAAGGGCCGTCACAGGACACAGCGCCTGTAGTAGCTACAGTCAAGCAGAGATTATTGTGAATAGACCTGGTCAAAATGTTTCATGGGACATTTTGCTATTTCAAAATTTGTTTGCATTCCAAACAAATATTTTCAAAACCTCCCGCCAGACAGAATTTTTGAAAAATTGGGAAATGTCCATGTCCTCTTCCGAGACTTGTGAGGTATCTTTAAGTGAGGCAGAGGCTTGTCAGGTGGGAACAAGGCTGAGATCGCCAACCTGTTTTACCACCAACTGGTAAACGTTTAGTAACTACCATGCTAGGCTGGGTTTGGCCCAGAATCCTGTAGGTGAAATTCACTAGATCCCCTGAGCCGCTGAGAGGAGGTTGAGTTGTAGGTTAGGGAGAAAGAGTAGATCTGGATTTAGAAAACACCTCCTCAAATCTTCAGATGGAGCCAAATTTTTCAGCTGGTCCCAATTTAACACTGCCTAGTTCCATTTCCTCTAGCTAGCACTCTTTGGTGGTCAAAACAAAACCCATATCAAACTCCCTTGACCCCTGCATCTGGGTTCAAACTTCATAGCTTGGGCCTGCCGTGGTCATTGGACGCACCAAGATCCAACCAGGACACTTCACCTGGTTAAAGAGTAATGCTTTATGCACTAACACACAGAGTGCTGCTGGACTGTGGTGAACATGGCTGTAACTAACACGTGCATTGGGTGGGGGTTCCACTGGAAGAAGCTGCGTTGTGCAGATGCACTCCACTGAGATGTCTTTAAATGCCAGTCTGTGCATTATTAGGCTAGGTGGTTTCATTGATTAAACAGCCTCTTGCTACGTTTCCAGGGAGGCATGACTTTAAAGTGGGGGGACCCAGCAAAGCTCACTTGAAAGCATGGTGCAGAAAACCAGTGCATGGCTGCTGGCACTTCCTTAGCGAGTCTTTGAAAGTGGTGCCTAATAGTGAGTGGAGGTGAAAGAGCACCGTTAATGGAGCTCTTACGTGTGTAGCTTATTAAGACTTGTTATACAGATCAATCTTTGGCGTGGAGCTTGTTTTCAGACATGGTTAAGTGTACACAATAGCTGCCCCATAGCTCGGTCTTTCTTCACGTAGCAAAAGGTTTGCTGCCTTTGCCTTATAATTCCGATCATTTCAAAACTTCCCACGAAAGAAATCGCTTTCCAGTGACTTTAGTGGAGCTACTCACAGTGCAGAAAACTAGCCCCTGTTCTTGTAAAAGACTCACCAACGTGCTTCAGGGTAAGATTCGAGACAACAGTTGGACACTACAAGCAGATGGGAGACGTGCCGGGAAACGGTGAAACAATAATCGTCAGAGTAATAAATAGTGAGGTGGAATGTTCCATATGGTTACTGTGATGACGCTGTACCAAGCCTTTCAAATGTTACTTGTTCGGAAACTGTCAAATGCTGAAATGCTGAAAATGGCCTTTGCTTCTGCCTTGCAGGAGTCCCCTTCCCCAAGAACTTCCAGCAGGTGTGTACCAAGATCCTCACCCGTCTCTTCCGAGTCTTCGTCCACGTCTACATCCATCACTTCGATAGTATCATCAGCATGGGGGCTGAGGCCCACGTCAACACCTGCTACAAGCACTTTTACTACTTCATCAGAGAGTTCAGCCTCATTGACCACCGGGAACTGGAGCCTTTGGTAAGAAGTCGTCTACTTCACGTGGGGGTGAAATTCACCTCTCTGCAGAGAGAGAGCACGAGGCCTGTTTCCCCCACTGAACTCTTTGTCCTCACCTTAAAGGCCCCTCGCCCTTCAACTACCTGAAAGGGGATTCCAAAGAGGATGGAGCTATACTGTTCTCAGTGGTAACAGATGACAGAACAAGGAGTAATGGTCTCAAGTTGCAGTGGGGGAGGTCTAGGTTGGATATTAGGAAACACTATTTCAGTAGGAGGGTGGTGAAGCACTGGAATGAGTTACCTAGGGAGGTGGGAGAATCTCCTTCCCTGGAGGTTTTTAAGGCCCAGCTTGACAAAGCCCTGGGTGGGATGATTTAGTTGGGGCTGGTCCTGCGTTGAGCAGGAGGTTGGACTAGATACCTCCTGAGGTCTCTTCCAACCCTAATCTTCTATGATTCTATGATTGAACTCTGCCCTTCATTTCCATTCTATTATTTTCACATTGATGTACTGCCAGCCGCACCTGCCTTTATCACCCTCTTTTCAACTCTTTCCCATGAGAACCTCCATGCTTTCTCCCTTTGGCTTAGGAAGAACTCCCCATCAAAATTCACAAAACCACCACCTGATCCTCTTTATAAGTCATTCCTTAAACCCTGCCTCCTCCACAGCACCCAGAAATACCTCCTGTTATCAGTTGGGCTGGTGACCATGTGTCCAGTGTGACCACCCTGGTTCCTAACCTGTGCAAACACACTTCTCCGTACCGTTGCCTGGCCCTCGCCCATGTTTGCATGTCTGTTTATTCACCTGTTGTCTATATTCAAGCTTGTGAGCCCTCCTGGGACAGAGTCTGTAATTGTACAACACCTTGTTGAACAGGGCTTGAGCCCTGGCTGGGGTCCTTACATGCTATCATGACAATAACTTAGGTCAGCCCACTTGGTTGGACGCCAGCCATGGTGATGGAAAGATGAGTGCAAAACACTTATGAAGGAAAAATTAAATGTGCAGCTACGAAATGGGGAATAATTGGATAGGTAACAGTCCTGTCGAAAAGGATCTGGAGGTTACAGTGGGTCACAAATTGAATATGAAACAAGAGTGTGATGCAGTTGCAAAAAATGGCTGATATGTATCATTCTAGGTAGGGTATATTAGCAGGCGTGTTGCATGTATGACACTGGAGGTAATTGTCCTGCTTTACTCAGTACTGGTGAGATCTCGGCTGCAGGACTGGGTCTGATTCTGGACACCTCACCCTAGAAAAGATGTGGACCAACTGGAGAGAGACCTGATGAAAGTCTTCAATTATGTTAAGGGCTGATAAAAGGAGGTCAGTTGTTTTCTGTGTCCACTAAAGGTAGGACAAGAAGTGATGGGCTTACTCTACAGCAAGAGAGATTTAGGTTGGATATTGGGAAACACCTGCTAACTCTAAGGGGGGTTGCGCTGTGGAACAGGCTTCCAAGGGAGACGGTGGAATCCCCATCGCTGGAAATTTTTAAGTACAGGTTGGACAAACACCTGTCAGGGATGGTCTAGCTTTATTTGGTCCTTCCGCAGTGCAGGGCACCAGACTCAATGACCTCTTGGAGTCCCTTCCAGCCCAATGCATCTATGATTTTGGAATGCAGAGAAGTGTAATGACATGAAGGATCATTTTGAATGGTGAGGGCTCCACATGAACACAGCTTTCCTCCTTCACAGATCTGATTGCAGGCTCGGGGCCTATATCCATGCCTTTAACTCCCTTGTCCTCCCCCACACGTCAGCTATGAGTGATGTTATTTCCTGACCCAATCAGGGTTCCTCATGCATTTGAGCACTGCACACTCTCTCTGTAGTGCCACATGGCGGATGCAGGGGAGTTCCAGAAAATCTAGGGCTGCTGGAAGTTTGGGGAGAGGTGGGGAAGAAACCTATCCAGGTGCCTAATTAACTCTCCTGCCTCATCACTTTGATTTAGACTCAGGTTATGGTAGCTCAGCTGGCCAAAGACCACTCAGGTTCATGTGATGTCCTTGTCTATAGTTTAAGATGAACTAATTCTGATCTAATGGCCTGGAGTCCTGGCAAGTAGCACCTCAGCCTGATCAGCTCCTTTTCCTAATGACACTAATCATGACGAGCTTGTTCGGTATTGAGGAGCTGCAGCTCAGTAACTATTCCGTCCCATTGTGGTTCATGCTGGATTGATTCCCAGCTCCTCGAATGCGTGACTGGCCCGTGGCTGGACTAGGGGCCTGAAGATGCTAAAAGGGTTTCAAAGCAGATCGCTTATTTGCAGGAAGGGGTGGCTGATGGGTTCCACTGAGGCCATGAGGAACTGAGCTGTTTGGTGCTATGATGCCTGTGTTCATCTGAAGGACAACAGGCCAGATTCATCCTTGGTGTAAGTTCATCTTTCTTGGCTTTTGCAGCATCTCTTAATTGGCATCCAACAGACCCAACCATCCATGATAGTTTGTGTGCTCAGCAAATGGGCTTGCTCTGTGGGGGACCACTTGGGGGCTAAGGGAATGGCTTAGTCTGAGGTCAAATACTCTGACTCAGTGATTCAAACCCCAGCAAGGTACTTTCTTCGGAATCAGAGAACATGAGTCTTGGGGTCGTGGGGTGCACAGATCGCAGGTTGCCATGACCACCAGCTATCTCGGCTAAGGAGAGACTCCTTCAGCAGAAGAGCGGCCGCAAGGCGGACTTCCAGAGAAATGGTGAGTCTGGAAGAGGGTTACAGGAGTGGTGGACTGGGAAGCAGCAAGGGATTGCGAGGAGCCAATCTGCTGCTTAATGAAGGGTCCCTTGGAACTCAGAGGAGTGAGCAGACCTGGCTGGGGTCTCCTACCATCCGCCAGGAATGGGAAGAGTGAAACCTCTTGGGGCCAAGGTGTCTGGAGTCTATGGGGGCTGGGATGATTGCCTTTTTGCTAGAGTCTCTGGGCTCTTGATCTGTCGGATCTTTTACTGCCCCTCAGGGGGAGAGGCTCTAGATGACTCAGCTGGAGTCCTCAGAGGAAGCCACCCTGCTCAGGGCCAGACGACTGATGGTGAGGGGAGAGAAACTGAGGCAGTTGCCGTGACATCATGCACCGCTGTGAGAGGGGCGCTGATGGCCAAAGGCACCCGGGACCCCTGTGCGATTCGTTCACTTTCAGAAGTGATGGAAAATCAAGGTCCCATCTGCTTTGTGCGGGCCATAAATACTTCAGAGCACTTCTCCCATGAGCAGGAGGATCTGTCCTGGGTTCCTTCTCCAAAACTGCCCTCCCCTTGACCGTGTGCTGGCTGGCCGTTGCTCTAACCTGCTCCCAGAGATGGCTGCATTTTGTCGGGGGCAGGGGTGTAGAAGGCCAAATTGCTCAGTAAGATCTAGCTAGTAGTTTTGGTAAAGTGCTTTTCTCTGCTATACCCATGAAAAATATGGCTTAGTAGTGCAGCCAAGACTCCCATGGGCTGGAGGCAGCAGCTGAGCCCCCCAAAAACCCAGCCTCCTTCTGGCTGAGACAGCGGGAGCCGTGCGAAGCTTGTCTCATCTGGGAGCTGCTCCTTTCTGCCTCTGGCCCCAAATGCTATTAAAGACCAGGAAGCTGAAGAGGATGAGAGGAAAAAAGATGTTGCTATAATAAACCACTTCCCCCTCCCTAATGCTCTTTCCTTTAAGACACAATAAGTGGAAGTTTCAGTGCTAACATCCTCGCACTGTTTCAATAGGTCACGGGTCTTTGTTTATTTGATGGGGGCATTTTTTTGCTGGCTGTGTCCCGGTGCCAATTGTAAGAATGGGAAAATAATATTTTGCACCTACATCGCCCCTTTCAGCAAAGGACCTCAGGGAACTCTAGCAAGACGAATGAACTTATCTTGCTTTTCAGAAGGGGGAAACTGAGGCAGACTAAGTGACTTGCTTGAGGACAAATTGCAAGTCAGTAGCAGGAACTATCAGGGTCCTGCTCTAACCACTAGTCTATACTGCCCCTGCTCCACACAGACTGTTAGTCATCTAGTCTGACCCGTATGTCACAGGGCAGATTTGTACACCTACCCATGGGGATATGGATTTCTTTCGTGCACCGTTTCATGAAGCTTTTATCTAGATATTTGTTGTTGTTGTTGTTCATTTGGAATATACACCTATGACACCTTTCTCCAATCCAGGCTGGCTGCTGCTTCCCAGATCCAGCGTCCAAGTTTGTGCGAGGCCCGTGGGAGCCCATTTGCCGTTAGATTAATGCCTGTTTTCATGCGCGCCTCAGAATTTAGCCTGGAGACTATAACACTGAAAATCAACATAGAAGCAGCTGGAATGGCTCTAAAGCAATGGGCCAATTTGCGTGCAGCCTTGACAGCTGCTGACTGTGTTTCCTGTCGTAGCCGCAGTCAGCCCTTTTAAGTGGCAAATTGGGGAATGTCAGATCTTCAGAGAACGGCTGCATCAGAGACCTTCTGCCCCTGCTCCCTCAGGCAAACTCCCTTTTTGCTCCTCTTATGGGGTGGAAGCAGGGTGAAGTGGCTATAACAGAGCCTGGGAGTCAGGAAATGTGGCTCTTTATTCTTAGCTCTGCTGCTCACTCGCTCATGTGACTCACACGACCTCCCCAGAGTTCACTTTCTGCAGCTATGAAGTGGGGAAGATCTATCTAGTTCTAGTGCTTATCTCCCCTCTTTGCTGCTGACCTGGGCTGGATTCATCCTGGTGACCAGTGGAAGAAAGGTTTCTATGTCAGGGGTATGATCAGGAGAATGTGTGAAAACTTTTTTTGTTTAATTGTTGTTATGGGGAGGCTGGTTTTGTTTTTTGCAAATAGTCAAGGTTTAAGCAAACTTTTTGGGAAAAAAAATCTGCAGCCTCTCCCTTTTAAAAAAAGCCCAAGAAGACACGAGAAACGTCGGATTGATTGAGACTCGGGCAGGTCAGTCCTTGCCACATGCTGAACGATCCCTTGCCATTTCTTCCTTTCTGAGCGTTGTGTTTAGGAAGCAGAGGGGTGTGGGGCGGGGGGAAGGGTATCCCTTTAAACAGTTTGGGAGCTACCTCCTTGTCTCCTATTGCAGAAACTCCCAGAACCTAACAATGCATCTATAGATAGATAGATTAGATATGTACTTAGGTCTTTGTCAATAAGAAATCCAGTTCTTTGGAACCACACTCTGTCTCTTTTTTTCTAGCATTATTGTTGTGTCGAGAGCAAAGAGATGACACTGAGCTTACCATTGGGCTTTTTATTTATAACCAATGCCCTGAAATCACTAGCATCAAACCCTGTGCAAATGGGTCACTAGCATCACCCACCTGTGTTGTTTCCGTGGCTTCTGTCTGTTGCCATTGTGGCTCTTCAGTATTTTCCTCTCTCGGTCTTGCTACGAAAAGGGAGTGGGTGTTTATTGCTGAGAAGTAACAGATAAGTGGCTTGTCTCAAGCTTGTTTCTTAGCTTTAAAAGTGTGTGGGGATGTGTTTTGGTGGAGGGGAATAATAGAACAATTTAGAGATCCGGGAGGCAAAAGTTGAGAACCCCAAAGCCCTTGTGGATGGTAAAAAAAAATTGGATTTGTTTTTAAAGGCTGAGAATAACTGGCATCCCCCATGACGTGGATCTCATGAGCAAACTGGAGACAACAGACATAACTGGCAGTGTGGACTCAGAGACAGAGCCATGGACAGAGAACCTAGGTCTCTGAGTCCATTCCTGGCTCTCTTGCTGGGTGACCTCTGGAAAGTCTCGTCACCGTCTAAGAAATGCCAAACCCGTTGCATCCCAAAGCCCCCTCTAAGAGCAGATGAATGCAGAGAGGCATGCATGTAACTTGAGCTCAGGAGGTATGGGCTGTTTAGTTGGGGGGAGGGTCCTAGTAGAAAGGGGGTGCCGTATCTAGATCCTTTCTTCCTGAAGTAAGTGAAAAGAAACCTTCACTGTATCCAGCCCTTCTGTAAGCGAGACTTCTGACTTCAAACTGGGGTTCCACCGGTTTACACTAGGCCTTAACTTTGCCCATGAAGCCCCCGTGGCTGTAACTTGCATCTGGCCTGCCACTTATGAGGTTTCATACTCTGCAAACCAGTCTTGGAAGGGAGCCCCCATCCTAGAAGGGCTACATGGGCCTTCCGGATACTGCACGGCCCATACAAGAGGTATAGAGGTCAAGGCTCAATGACCACAACTGTTGCCATGTAGCCTAGTAGTTGCTCTGTACCAGCTAGTTCTGTAGTGCCACCTTCCTGCCACCCATATCCTAGGGGGCTGCTGCCAGTCTCTCTTTGTTCACCCAAAGCTGAATCCTCCCTGATAGGACTCAGTGCCCTTCTACTTTGTTCAGCTCCGTGGTGGGTTCATCACCTCTTCTTATTTGGACGTGGAATGTTGTTAGCAGCAGCCTCCACTCCTACCTTACAGGGCGTAAATGGAGAATGTCAGAAGAGCCACCACCTTGTGACCATCCAACTCGCTGCAGACAACCGTAGGGTGATCCTTAGATCTCCAGTAGTCAGAGAGCCACTGACCTCAACTCCAAGAATCCAGGGGGACAATTCCCCTGTTGCCCTTTCTCCCTTCACACCCCCTGAGTTCTCCGGTTGATAAACTTTCCCAGTGCATGCAAGGTCTCTGCCAAGGGAGATCTTTGGGACTGTATTTCTTGGGAACAAGCGTGAGCAGAATGTATTGTTATTCTGTACTGACAATGAGGCATCAAACCCAAGGCTTGAAATGGGAAGTAGAGATTTCCCCCCCCCGCTCCTCCTGCACTGTTTGTGCGGGAAACTGTTTAGCAGCAGCAGCTGCAGTTAACTTTCATTGGACAACGTTAATCACCTCGCCGATTTCTGATATGTTTTTACCCATCAACTCCATCCTCTCCTCTGATACAAAGAAAGCTCTTTGAGGCTGAAATTAGATTTTACAGCACAAGCCTTTATGGATTCTAGCTTCTTATGACCTTTTGGCAAAATCACCAAGGCAACTCTTAAAGGGGCACTAAGAAGCTGTCCTGTTTTGCTGCCCATTTCTTGCTTCAGCACGATCCTCCTTTGAGACCTGAAACTTTCAGGGTGTCTTAAGTTAGATCCACTCTAGAAATGAAATAAAACCCTCCTCCCAGCTTTCATCTGGCAGTTTTCCAAGTTCCTCTCAAATACACTCTCCCGCTGATTGCGAACCTAGAGAAAAATCAGAAACTTGCTTTTCTGCAGCAAAATGAATTCAGTGAACTCTTGGGCCAGATTCCCATGTGGTATAAATCTGCAATCGGCTTTGCTCACGGGAAGTTGACAGCTGATGCTGATTTCCACCAGCTGAGAATCTCACCCAGCTAATGTAGCTGGCGTTGAAAGACCGATGCATTGCAAGGACGATATTCCATTTGCCGGAACAGAGCTTGCTTTCTCTAGGGGCCTCGGTCTTATCTTTTCCTGTGTACAACTGCTGTAGCTAAGGGCCAGTGTTTATATCTGAAGGCTATGAAAAAGACATACACTGCTCCCTGTGTGAGAGGAGATGGCATAGAGGGCTGTCGGGCTACTGGTTTGCAGGACTAAGTTGGTGCTAGGAGTGTGGATGTGCGGCTCTCTTTCTTCCTGCGTAGTGGTTAGCACACGTAAAGAGGTTTGAGTTTGCAACTGCCTCTGAGCTAATTGCCTTGGCTGTTTAGCTTAAGCTGTCAAGGCTCTTATGTTTAGATCCAGAGGCTCTGTGTTGGCCCCACAAAGAGCACTTAACTCCTGTCATGTGCATTTCGAGATGTGATATACGGAGGCATTCACAATGCTGAGGCAGCGTTTTCCTGGCCCCTGCAAACACTGCAGCATTTATCCTCTTAGGGAACAATTTCCACTCCTTGTGCTTTTCTGCAACGGGCCCTTTAAATTTGGCACCAGCCCTAACCCTAACCCTTGTGCAACTGGCTGCCTCTTTGCCTTGCATCTGGTAAGCATCTGGGGTGTTTTCCCTTTCTGCGAGGAGATGGCACCTTCTACCACAGATGTGATCTTTTAAACATTTTTATTTCTTTAAACAACTCCTGGGAGTGAGGGGGTGGGGTTGTTTCCAAACTCTCCACAGGATGCCCATTAAGCCTATCATGGAAATAGCCATTTAATTAACAATAGCTAGATTAGCCAGCTGCCTCCACCATGCATTAGCTATTCATGGTACTTTTTCTTTTTTCTTAAAGCCCCAGCTCCTGGAATCACGTGATTTATATGAGACACTCTTCTCTTTTTTTAAAGTTGGTTTCTTGCTCTCACAGTTGGAGAGAAAAACTTGAAAACATGACTCCTAAAGGTGCAAAAGGAAAATTAAAACCCCAGTATTATTTTTTAAGAATTTCATGACTTGTAAGACAATTTTATCAGTTGGGGGTAGGGTGGGGGGGCTGGCTAATGACTTTTTGAACCACAGGGGTTGGCCACACTAAGGCACTGCTGCACAGACGGTATGTAAATCATGGACTAGGGTGACCAGATGTCCCGATTTTATTGGGACAGTCCCAATTTTGGGGGTTTTTTTCTTATATTGGTCCTATTACCTCTCACTCCCTGTCCTGATTTTTCACACTTGCTGTCTGGGCACCCTATTGTGCACTGATGTTCCTGCAGCAGGGAGTGACACTCCCTGTGGAATTGAGTCAGTTTCAAAAAGTCATCTCAGGTTCCCCACCTGCCCCTCAGTCCCTCTCAGTCCTTGTGATTTTTGCAATCACGCTTTCTTTTCTTTGTCCTTTTAAATGTATTTCCCCTCCCCTCTTGTTGTATGGGAGCCAATTTCTTTTGTTGTAGGCCTGTCTGACTGTACAGGGGAAGCTGAAACTGATTTATTGGTAAAATGGAAGAAATAAAGTATCTTTTTCTTTAATCTTTCAATTACACTAATCTTACACTTTCGCTATAATTTAGTGTGGTTTTTTTTACGTTGACACGGCCCCCTCTAAGGATGAATTGAGAGCCTTAAATCTGAGAATGTGTTCTCTTCTGTGATTATTAAATACCATTCTTAAATGATCATTTTATGTCTTTGTGTATGCCCACCATATAAATAACATTTCTTCTTCTAGCTTAATAATGACCCTATTTTAACGATAATAGACCTCTAGCAAGTAATTAGCTCTCCATGCTCAGCATTTATTTCCTAAAAGAGGCATCTCTGCATACTGATTTTTCTTTCCCCCCACAAGTGATTTATTTTGCAGAGCTAATTAGCAGCCCAGCTATGAGTTCTGTCTTAGCAGTGGTACGCTTTGGGGCTTTGTCTTAAAGAAGGCAAATCATTAGCTTGATAAATATGTGTTTTATGATCATTTTAACGACTAGATTTGGTCATGAGACAAAGCTGCTCACCCTCCCCTCTCCCCCAGCTACTGGAAATTCTCCCACCAAATCCGTGCAGCCCTGTCCTAGCTGCTCCCTGCCCTCAATCCTCCATTCACGGGTGTCATCCTGTTGGAAACTACGGAGCATTCCAAGGGTTATAAGATCAATGCCCAGTTGATTATAAAAGTTCCCCAATCCATCACGGAGATTAAATTATTGTGCATGTAGGATCTAGACAAAAACAATGCAACACAGTGCAACCATGTTTTCAAAGCAGCAGCCCAGGTTAACAGTAATTCACAGTTATAACTGTGCCTTCCATACCAAAGTACAGGTTGCTTCTGAGGTGGAGTACAGTAGCCAATCAGTGCACAGGGCCCATCCAGTTCTGATGAAAGTCAATGGAAACACTCTTGTTGACGTCAACTGAAGTTGGATCACGCCCTTTCATGAGCTACACCAAAGTGGAGGGAAAGGAAAGTTTTGGATATGGACTGTAGGGCAAACCCCTTCTCTGATGGAAAAGTGTTATGGGATCTTCAGGGCCCGCTAATCTAGACAGTGTTTGAGGTATCATCCAAGGGACTCTCTGTGTGAACCGCATGCTCCTGTCTGAACATTTCTACGCCAGCTGGTCTGGAAGGCGTCCCCCCACCTTGCAAGAGGGACTCAGCCCTGGGTACAACGGGGCTCGAAGGGCCTAATCCAAAGCCCATTGATGTCCATGAAAAGAATCTCATTGACTTTGGATCAGGGTTTACGCTATTTGGAGCCTGGGTTTGGTTATTTGTTCAGCATATTCCGCACATCATGAACCACTGCAAGGCTAGAAAGATCCTAAACATTACAGGTGTGATTCAGTGATGCAATTCAGCTTCCCCTAGCTAAACCTGTGCTTCGTTAAGGGCTTTAAGTGCTTTGCAAACTATGGGCAGAACTACACTACGTCGAGGATCAATGCTGTGAGGTCGATCTATCATGGGTCGATTTATCGCGCCTAGTCTAGATGCGATAAATCGATCCCCGAGCACTCTCCCGTTGAATCCGGTACTCCACGGCCACGAGAGGCGCAGGTGGAGTCGACAGGGGAGTGGCAGGAGTTGACTCACTGCCGTGAAGATGCCATGGTAGGTCAATCTAAGTACGTCGACTTTAGCTACGCTATTCTCATAGTTGAAGTTGCGTATCTTAGATCGAGCCTGCCCCCAAACCCCCAGTGTAGACCAGGGCTATGTTAAGGTGGTAATCAGAAGTTCTTAGTACACTGCCGTGAGTACAAGTCTCAGGGAGTACAAGAAATTAGGGGTCACCGTTCTCTTTTTAGGGCCCAATTCTGATAGCTTTTCTCATACCGAGAAGCACAGGACTCCACAGGTAATAACGGTGAGGCATAAGGCGTTATTTAGAGGGAGGAAGGGTATGAGAGTGTAGAAAAAACCACCAGACCTGTGCCCACTGAGATTTTTTTCCTCCTCAGAGCTCTTTTATTTCAAAGCCAAGTAAGGTGATTAAAAAATGAATCAATAAAAAGAGGAGCAGGTAAGGCTCAAATGAACTTGTTTGAATGGGATTTCTTTTGCAAGTCGTGTTTTAGTTGTTGTCTCCTTGAAACACAATCCCGTCAGCAAGCCAGGGGGACCAGGCTCCATCTGATCCTCTGGTGAAAAATGCCCGTGAGACAACATGGGCGAGTGATATCATTTTCCTCATGGAGCTTCACCATTGCAGACCTGCCAAGCTAGATGAAATTCCACCTTGAATGTGTCTGTTCTTTTTTTTCCCTGCAGAAAGAAATGACCGAGAGAATTTGCCACTAAGGTGATGTCTGCCGAGAAGTCTGTCCATCTCCCCCACTTGCCATGGGGTGGAAACACAGAACGCTGGACAATCTGACTCCGAGGTCTTGCTGTGGAGATTTGAAATGCACGGAAATATGAGTACTGCTTAAGAGCCTTATTGTGCCAGGGAACAGTGTTTATATTATCCCAGTCGCTGTTACATGGATACTTTATTTTTAGAAATCATTGGCCAGAATGGGGACAGGACAAGTGTGTGTGTGTTGCGGGGGGACTTTAAACCCACAGATTTCATTCTCATCCCCATGAGCCCTAATCACCTGCTTCTTTATTCCCCCTCAATCTCATCCCCTCTACACCTGGTGTGTCCTAAATGATGTGGGTTTCCTTTTGGTTGGAGGGTGAGATCCCTGGCTAAATGCTCCAGTGATGTCATCTGCTTGGAATCTTTGTGCCTGTTGACTAACCCCCCACCTCACCCCAATGTCCTGTCCCAACACTGAGCTCACTGGATTGTGTGGAGCTGGTCTCTTCTTTGGTTGACCCAAAGTTCTGGACAGGAACATAGGGAGGACATCCCTACGGTGGTCTCCAGGCCTCAAAGCCACATGGAAATCTGATGCTCCCTTTAGTGCCTGACTGATTAGTTGCATGGGTTTGTCAATTGCTCGCCACAAAGCGGCTCCCTGCTCTCTTCCAGTCTTGTGCAGCCTCCAAGCCTCTCAATATCTGTGGTCTCCAGGAACAAGTCTGGAATCCAGCCCCCAGCAATTCTGACTGGAGCACTTTGCTGGGGCTTTGCCGATAGTCTCCCTTGCGTTCTCCTTCTCCACGTCAGTCATTCAGAGACTGTTTCCAGAGCTTCCAGTGAAGCTTTGGTTTTAAAACAGAGCCCTGATAGTCTTTTTCATCAGGGTAACATGCTTCCAGAGAATATCCCTTTGATTCCCGTGCCAGTTTTCCCTTTGAGCCTTAAAGGGCAGCTATGGTTTTAAATATCACATTACCAGGTTCCCTATTGGTTCTTCCTCAATACCTTCAGCAGCTAATTTTCTCGCTTTGTAGGTCAACCCTCCCTTTTCCCCTCCTTCCAAACCACCCAGAAGGACATGCCTTGCCAGTGAAACTCGGTTTCTGCCCATCAAGCCGTGGGCCTGCTTCATTTCCAAGCACTGATGTAAAAACCAGTGTGGCTCCACTGACTGGGCTGGGGTTACTCTTGAGTCCCACCGGTGTCCCCAGTAAAGGAGCATAGGCCGAGAGCCATTTTGTGTGTATGGAGGTCAGGGGAGTGGCAGCTGATGGGGGCGGAAGCAGCTGGGATAAGACCTGTGTCCCTAACCCATCCTGCCCCCTTTGAACATCTAGCCCTATTGGCAGGGTTAATGTTCTTTGCCTTGAGGCCGTGTGAGCACAGTGTGCTCCCGTTTGTCCTGATAGCATGGGGAGCATGGATTTGATTTGGATAATTGGGAGTTTAGCTTGTCGAGAGGGCAGCCTCATCCCCCAGTCCCCTCAGCGCTCTCCCTTGCAGTCAGAAACAACTGGCTCCTTGGACTGCATCAGCCAGTACCTGCACTGCAACACCGACCAGGAGAACAGCAACTCCAAGTTGGAGGCGTGAGGAGGAGGCGCGGGGCAGGTGGAGGGGACGTGCAGGGGAGGAGCTGAGCAGGGTGGCTAACTGGGGAGGGAAAGGGGTTGCACACAGGTAGTTGTTATGGGCGCAGGGACGAGGAAAGGGTTTGGATAAGGCAGGGGTTCAGATACTATAGAGTTTTGGATAATCACGGGTTTACTCTACCAGGATTCTGGCTGCCCTGTGCACAGGTATGTGAAGGAAGCTCCTCTTGCACCATTGCACACCTGTGCACTAGCAGCCAGGATCTGGACACTGGGAAGGAGTCGAAGAGCTCACTTCTAAAAGGGTAGAGAAGCCCCTGGAAAAAAGCACCAAGAATCATATTGGCCCTGCACCGTCCCTCAGCTTCAGCCAGGCAGAGGGGATCTGCGAAGCAGCATAATGGCTAGCACTAAGAGAACTGATTTCCTCTGTGATCTCCAAGGGTCAAATGGAGGTGCTCATTATTGGAATATAGAGTTCTTGTGAATCCCAGTTCTTTTGGATTTCTTTAGTTCGACTGTGGAGCTTGTGCTTAATGAAAACTCCTGGGACCTGGTTTGACAGTCCAGTGAAGTCAGTGGTGTTGCACCAGGGAAGAATTTCACCCACACACATCCTGTTATGTCCGGTGATGGGTCACCAAGAGCTCTTCCTCCCAAACGCGGAAGGTTGGCTACAAAGACAACCGTGTAACAAGGCTGGGTGAAGTTCAGCTGACGTGGTTTGCGGTAGGGAAGGCGAGGGGGTTGTAGGAACCAGAGTCAATCTGACTAGAGCTGGTCAAAACTGACAGTTGAAACAATTTTTGAAACAATGGCTTTTTCCTCAAAATGATTTCTCCCCCTCCCCACCCCGCTGCCCCTCCTTGCAGTATTCAAAAACTGAAACACTTTGGTCATATCCCCCCATATCTTCGGTTTTCAACTGAAGATTTCTCAGTTTGTTGTCTCTTTAGTCTAGCAGCGGTGTAACAAGATCCAACGGTTGGACTTTGACACCGGATACATTCAGACTGGAAAGAAAGCAAATATTTTCAGCGGCAAGTGTCATTAGCCATTGGACCGGCTTGCTAAGGGTTGCGGTTGGTTCTACCTCACTGGCAATTCTAAATCAAGATGTTTTCTTAAAAGATCTGCTCTGGTTCAAACAGGAATTATTTCAGGGACGTACTCCGGCCTGTGTTATACAGGAGATCAGACTTTTACAAAACCCCTAAAACTTTTAAAGGAAAATGGAGAGAAAAACAGGATTTTTTATGGGAACGAAAACTGTCCCCAGTAGTTTTGGCTCTGTGTTGCGGGGTCGGAATCAGCGAGTCTGGGGATTGAGCAGAGCCCCAAAACTGAAATCAAAACTCACTCAAAACTGTGGAGTTTTTCACCCGATTTTGACATGAAACCGTATGAAGCTGCGATCCTCCTGCAGCACCTAAAGTAAGTCCCTCCTCCCTCAAAACCAGGCCCAGTTTCCCCAGAAAGCTTTGCAGCTCTCTGGTGAGCCAGGGCTGCATTTCAAGGGCCAGATGCTGTGAGAGGAGCATCCCCAGGCCAGTCCGTGACGTCTGTGAGCATTGAGGGCTGATCCACCTCACGCTCAGGCTCCAAATCTTCATCAAAACTCCAACAACCAGGCAGCCGCTGGCGATGGCAAGAATTGCATGAAGTTTCACCCTGCTCATATCTAGGAATTTACAGCCTAGTAGTGTCTGGTTTCCGGGCCAAATTCACAACTCCCCTGAACTCACTGAACGTGGCCCTTTTTGGGCAAAGGATCGTTAATGCGTTTGCAGTTGCGATATAATATTGCACCGCCATCCCCGGCCCTACATTTCCAGTGACGTGCAATTCCCATGGACTTTGTGTGGTTGAAACTCCAGGACTTTTAAACGTAACCAGTACAGTCATGCAAATCCCTTCTTCCGCACTAACCAGTGCCACAGCTGCTACCTCCCCACGGGGACCATTATTCCAAAGAGCAATATTTCCCCTCCTGTCCCTCAGTGAAGAGAACTTCACCAGTCTGGGCTATTCTAAACGGGTCTTGGCACATCAGGTATAGGTGGGTTTGGTGACAGATGCATTCCAATCAGGCCATTTTCATTTCTGCAGGTATTCTCATGGTTTCGTCCCCCTTTGTGTCTATAAATAAACCCTTCCTTTGAAATGCTCAATGGGGGCCATAGGGCAAAAAAGAAGGATAAAGGATTTACAGAAAGGAACCAAACAGTGTGACACCCAGTGACGAATCATCTTCCTGTTACTGCTTCTGGAATGCTAACAGCAAGCGGCACGTACGTTTCCCCATGTTGCGGGGGGATATTTCACCAGAGAAATGTGGGGTCTGTGTTGTCTCTAACTCTCTGGGAATGTTCCAGCAGAAGAACGTTCTTTGCTTTGGAGATGCTTGTTGCATGATACGCAGCGCATGCCATGATACAAAGTGAAGGCAGGAAATCATAATGGGAAAAACCAACAGTATTTTCGGACGAGCTCTCTCAGCTTCGAATGCCTCAGACACTGCTGCTGGAGGTTGTCTCCTTATCGGAATCAAATCTTGCACCTTGGTGAATCTTACCATTTAAACTCTGATGGGCTGTTAAGATCACGTGTTAGAAACTTCCCATATCATGCTTGTAATAAGTACTAACTAGTGCTATGTTACACTGGCCTTTGGGCAAGCGGTGAAGTGATTTCCCTGTTTTTTTTGTTTGTTATATATCAGATGATCTGAGCCACCGTAGAGTTAAGTTTGTGTCTTCTGGCCTTCCGCTGTAGAGATTTTGTACGTTACATGGTGTCATTATTTATATCGTGTGCTGTACTGTTCTTTTGCTTATGAAACTGAAATGTTAAAGCCAATATTCAAGTGTACCGGCAGATCTGTGTGCTCGAAACACTTATTTTATTTTTTAAGTCTTGTAGACCAGATGTGTATTTTTTACAGAGAAACAAGAAAGAAAAAAAGGAGCAAAAAGAGGGGAAAGTGCCACTCCAATATTTTATATGTCAAATAACTGATACAATTCCAAATGTTCTCATTTTGTTACTGATTAAAGAAACATGAAGAAATGGGTGTTTTTCAGTTTTCACTGGTTAACTTGCAGGAGTAGGGTTATCAGAAACTGGGATCATTCTAACAATGGACCTGATCCAGAGGTCCCGATTCCCTCTGATTTCAGTGAGCCCGGCAACACTTTGGGTCAGAAAAGAAGTATGGTAAAAAAGCCTCCCAAACCACTGCTGATAATCGGTTTGGAGTATTACCTCCACTGATGGAAAATTAGTGCGTGGTGCAAACAAATCACACGTGGGACCGGCTGAGAAAGGGACGACAAACACTTAGGTACACACTCAACTTTAAGCATGGGAGTGATCCCGTTGTCCTCAGGGGAACTACTCATGTGCTTAGTTACTCACGTGCGTAAGCTTTTACAGGGTTGCGGATTGAGCATCGCACCTGTTTTGATCTTGACGGGACTTTAATGGGGTAAGGGTTTCTGGCCCTATATCTTATTTAAAATGAATAGGAGACCAGGCTGGATCCGGATTTCTGTTACCTCAGTGTAAGTCTGGAGCAACTCAACGGCGTTTATACAGAGGTAGCAAACCAGAGGTGGGCCTATTTTGTGTTTCTTGGAATTATCCAGACTTTTACTTAGACTCATAGACTTTAAGGTCAGAAGGGACCATTATGATCTAGTCTGACCTCCTGCACAATGCAGGCCACAGAATCTCACCCACCCACTACTGTAATAAACCCCTAACCCTATGTCTGAGCTATTGAAGTCCTCAAATCATGGTTTAAAGACTTCAAGACTTCAAGAATCCTCCAGCAAGTGAATTGTTCCCTATGCTGCAGAGGAAGGCGAAAACCCCCCAGGGCCTCTGCCAATCTGCCCTGGAGGAAAATTCCTTCCTGACCCCAAATATGGCGATCAGCTAAACCTTGAGCACGTGGGCAAGATTCACCAGCCAGACACCCAGGAAAGAATTCTCTACCAATCTTTTGTAAAGTACTTTGAGATCTATGGATGAAAAGGGCAATAAAGGAACTGAGTATCGTTTAATTCCTCTAATTTAGCTCATTGGCGTGACCCAGTTACAGCACAGTTAGGTTCCATTCAGGCGGCATATGTCAACAATGTTGGAGCTAGGTTAGGAGACAGCAGCAGTGTAACTGGGTCACATAACCAAGCTGAAGCCCTCTGATTTCTAAAATCAACACAGAGTACCCAGGCCTTTACGTTTACTGTGTTCCACTTCTCTTATGTGAATCGGACCTAGAGGCAAATTAAGATCTTGAGCCCGTCAAGCTAACATGCCATCAGAAGTTAGCTCTTACATTATGCCTAGTGGTGAATTTTTTTACATTCCTGGTTAGCTGTATTATTTACCATTGCTCTACTTGATGAGAGAATGTGTTAGGTGTCTCCCAATGGATGCACCCCTTGTCCCGGTGAGCTCATGCATGCATCAAAACCCTGGGGGAAATGTCCTTTTAAAAGAAAAAGAATTGGTGTTACTTTTCCCAGAGAACAAAATTTAGGCCCTGATTGGGCTTGGCTTTGCAGCCTTCCATGGAAGTCCGTGAGATGCCGCCATCTGTACCAGTCAGCCAAGTGCGTAAGTCTTTGTGGAATCAGGGGCCAAACGCTATGTTAGCTTGACTTGCAAAGGTGCGCGGACCGTCTGCAGCGCCTGTTAACTTCCGCGGATTTTGAAGCCGCTCAGAATTTCTGGACCTCAGGCCCTATGCAAATCTTGGTGAGCAGTTTTTCTGGGTCTGGAAAATAGTTTCGTTATTATTTTATTTAGCCACCAAAACCCGTTAGACAATGTCTCCTCTCAGCGACACTGGTGTGAATCCGGAGTATCGGCACGGACGTCAAAAGAGCACAGTTTACCCTGGAGCAACGCAGAAGAAGTTGCGTTGTTGGCTCCCAGTGAAGAGTTCTGTATTGTGTAAATACACATAGGAGAGGGAGATCTGGTTTTATAAGCATATAACTGTCTACCCATCAGTCTGGAGTTCCAATCCCACCTGTGACCTGGAGTCCCTCAAAGGCACCAGGCCAGTCGTAACCTCTCTTTTTTATCTTTCCCGCCCCCAATTAGGGATTTGATGTACCTCCCTGGGATGGGGTATACCCAACCCTAGACCAGTAAGGAAAGGGTTAAGCAGGTGGGCCCTGGCAGCCACCCAGCTGCAAAGCAAGCATGGCTTGGAGGAGGAATTCAAAAGGGGAACAGGCCAGCAGACAGTGGTGGTGAATTGTCCTGGGAAGTTCACTGAGCTCCTGGGAATTCCTCCTGCATGCCTGGCTATAGTGAGGGGGCCAAACCCAAAGGAAAGAGACTTGGGATTCTCAGAAGGGCTGAGACTTTGTCTTTGATTTCCAGGTGTTTATGGGCTTTACTTTACCTGTGGGAGAAAAGGGGGTGTAGGAAGCGATCCAGGCAGGCGGCAGTATAGCATTTGGTGGGGCAGGTCTTAGCTGCTTACACGGGGCCCTGGTTCAGAACCCGGTGGAGAGGGTGGGCCCGGGTTCCCCTGCCGACCCCTGGCGGGTGCTGAAGGCAGGAAGAGACACTTAATATGGGGAGTCTAGGGGAGAAAAAGCCCTGAACACTGAAAGGCAAGACCCTGAGTCTTCAACCCAGTGGGAGACAGGAGACACCCCCCTAACCCAGAGAGTTACCCCACTGCTGGACACTTTATGTACCTGGAAAGGGCCAGACATAAAACACGTGACCTGGCTGGAGAGCTGAGCCGTGGAAGGGGAAGCCTGTGGCAGGAAGAGTGTGGCTGTCAACAAGGGGACTAGGTAAGAAGAAGGCCTGCCATGCCCTGCCTGACCACTGGGCAGCACCAACAGTAAGTGACCCCCTTCACACTCGCTCCCTGGGGTGTTGTTTAAAATACTGTGATTGCTTGTGATTGTCTCCCTTGAGTGGCAGCTCCCAGATACTATATCACATCGCTAGTGGTGGCTTTCTCTAGAGCTGGCGCTAGAGACCTACGATTCTGTCGCTGAAGCTCCCAGATTTGACCCTGACTCCAGCGTGGAATTCGCAGACCACTGCATGGAATCGTCCGGCTCTTCATCTCCGCTGACAAAACGGCAACATTTCCTGGGAGTCCCTCCGCTGTATATAAATATCTTCTCTCTTATACGTCCCTGTGGCAGGGCAAGGGTAAGAACCCTGTGAATGGCCTGCCCCTGCAGGCTAAACCCTGCTTTCTGACAGCAGGGCCAGGGGCAGAGGCTGGGAGCAGCCTGCAAGGAGCCCAGCTGGGAGCCCTGATGAGGGCTAGCTCGGAGCATTAAGCTGGGCTAAATGGGGACAGCTGGGGCTGGGAGCTGGAAGGGCTAGAAGAGCACTGGGCCCTACGCAGTAGAAAGGCAAGCCAGGAGGGAGACGAGGCTGCTGCTCTGTCTCCTCACAGTGGGCAAGGTGCCTCGGACTTGGAGACCCTGGAAGCAGGGCAGTGAGCATAACGGTTGGGGACGTGGGGAGCACTTTGCTTGCACCAGAATTACTAGACCTGCACTGTAAATAAAGGACACTTGGAAAACACCAGAAAAGGGTGTGGAGACCTTCATTTTGAGGAACCAGAACACACGGCACAGGGGGAAGCTAGAGAACTCTGTGTGGACCCTGTGACAGTCCCCCATTCCCAGAGTATCTGAGCATCTCACCATCTTTGAGGCATTTAGCAATAAAAAGCCCCTCTGACCGAGTAGTGGTTTATGGAGCAGAAAGTGTGGATGATACTTGTGTCTTCTTTTACCCTTTACATGACAGTAAACAGGCCCTGAGAGACTATCCCAATCCCAGCACAATAGCGGTACGAGTCTCAGAGCAGGTCGCCGTCACTACAATTTCACTTGCATCGTGTTTTGGAGAGATCCACAACCCTCTAGCCTCCGAGTGCCAGTCTCTTGACACTCCGAATGATTCACCAGCTTGGTTTTCCTTGTTATTCAACCTCTGGGGCTTGCCCACAGGGATACCTGTCTGTCAAGAGTTTAGCATGGCCTCCTGCTGGAAAGGAGAAATGGTGTGTTTTGGTTTGTGCCACTGTTATATTCGTTAGTATTATCCTAAGGCCCCAGCCATTGCTCACCGCAGTTGGCTATTTGGGGCAAATTCACAGGTGATATGGAAGTGGGGCTGAGTTACACATTGGTAAACAGACCTCACTTGTTCTCTAAAGGCCTGGAAAAAGGTGAAAATTACCTTATAAAGCAACAGTCGATATCTCCACCTTACAGAGAAAGAGGTCATGACTGGCTTAAGGTCACACAACAGGTTAAGACCTTAGCTCTCTTACCTCTCTAGGTCTGTGGTTTATCATTAGGTCCACACTGCCCTGCTTGGCTAGGGGACCTCAGACTCCCAAGTGCGGTAATGCCCGGTGAATACTGGTATGCTAATGGCAGCCACCATGATGTGTGGGGCAAATTCCGCTTATTTTTGCGCCATGGTGACGGGGTTCAGCCTCTCCTGCACTCCTGTGGGAATCTGACTTTTTCCTGACGGATGAATTCACCACAGCTTTGTATAAAAGCGGTTCGGTGTTGGCTTCTGGGGAAGCGGGATTCCACGGAAAGGTGTTGGATGAAGCCTGACACCTGTTTGGTTCAGGTCTTACGGATCTGCGTCCTTCGCAGCCCTTCCGCATGGAGCTGGGAATCCCAAAAAGCAGCGGGAGTGGAAAGCCGGAGTAAAGGCTGAGTTCTCCCTGGCTTCCACCCAAAGCGAAAAATTGGCCTCGGGGAGCTTGGACTGAGGCCCAGGCCTGACATAAGAGTTCGTGAACCTTGGCAAACCTTTCTCTGAACCTGTCCTGCGTTTGGGGGTTGATTGTGGAATCTGAAAGCAGCCGTGCACTGGGGACTCCCCATTAGCTGGGTGCTGTCCCAGGAAGTCATGTAGCGTGGAAGGGCTGCTAAGGGTGGGCTGAGGATGTGGCCGCTGGGTCTTCAGTTATGAGGGGCCCTCATGTCGGGTGTGCACAGACGTCAGGAGAAACTGCGGGGGGATTGGAAAGTTACCATGGGCCCTGCCTGTAGATTAGGGACTGGAGTCCACACCCTCCCCAGCCCCGCCCACAACCACTGCAGAATTCCTGACACTCAAACCCCATTGACTCGGGTTTTGTGTTGGTGGGGCATGAACGTCACCCCTAGTGGTCAGCGTTAGGCCCAGGTGTCAGGAATGGGGGCCTGCAGCTGAGTCTGGGACTAGTTAGCCAGGTCTCCAGGCAGGCTAATGAACACAGCTGCCCTGCTGGCCACACTGCCTGACTGGCCGGCTGTCTCTCTCCGGTCAGCTTTTACACTCCAAAGCAAGTGGCTAGCGGCTCCATGCTTATGCCCGCAGTTATGTTTGCTCCCGGGCCTGCCTTGCCTCCCAGCCCTGCTCCTCGCCTTGGAGTTCCTGACGCTGACTCTGACCCTTGGCAACCTGTCTGATTCCTGACTACTCCAGCCACTAGGCCTCACTGCCCCCACCCCACTGACCCCACCGGGAGTGCAGTTGTTCAAGTGGTCAGACATTTATTCCTCTGCTGGGGTACTATCTGGGTGCAGCTGCATTGCATTCACTAACTACGAGCCTAGGAAAGACCACACTATGTTACTCTCGGAGAAAGGCAGTCTTTGAGCATGCCCCCCTTGTGCCATGGCATGCCACTGCCATCCCCTGCCTCGATTTCCCCTCTGAGTTTCACGAGTACTCCCCTCACATCCAGAGACTTTAGAACAATACTGCCTTTTTCCTGGGTTCTAGCTTAGTATGTATCCCCGCTCCCCTTTGTCCCCCACTTACACTGGGGGCTCTACAGTTGTCCCTCTCGGGATTTTCCAAGGCCTCCCTAAACCAAAAGCTCTCTCCTCTTACGTTCAAAGTTTTCACAGGGGGAACTGACTTGGCTAAGTCCTTCGTCTCACTCTCCTTGACTGGGCTTGGAGCCTCCTCTTTGATTCACACCTTTACCCTCCCTAGAGGGGTTTAATTACCCCAAACTCTTTCTGAGAGTTAGAGAAGCCTGCATCCCCCCTTCCTGGTCCTGGTCCCAGTCCCTTTCAGCACCATGACCTGGGTTTTCCTTTTCCTCCCCCTCTCAGACACCAACCGCTCCCTGCGACCATCTTCCTCTTACTCATTGTCTGTTTCAGTTATTCCTTTGGCCTTCATTTGCCTTCCCGGATATACCGAGAACAGAGCAACTGGCCTCTCAGATTGCCTCCTCTGGCCTTAAAAGATCAGCACCCTGTTACAAGTTACTCTGCTAGAACACGGATTTAAGACAATCGTAGAGGGCCACGATTAAAATTGTCTTGGCAAGCATGTATTTATTTAACCGGTGGTTATCAAGAGTTAAAATTCCAGCCCTGAAGTTTCTGGCATTCACTCCCTTCAGGGCAGAATGGAAAAACCTGCCTTATAACATCTGCTGCAATCATTATAGGCTTTCTGCTCTGCTTTGCAGCGGTGGTGGTAGTGGGGATTTTCTGGTGATTGATTACCTTTACTCCTGCCGATGAGCAAACAGAAGTCAGCGGGAATTTAGAAAGGGCTTCCAGGGAAATGAAGGGCTGAATGAATGAATGAATTAGCAATAAAGAAAGGGAAAAACTGTTACAAGATAAAGAGCCTGTGTCTTCTTGGGGGTATATTATGATGCAAATACCTGCCTGTAATATTTAAGCTCTTTATTGTTGTGTTATTTCACTTGCATGGTTGTCTTGTATTTTTCTTATTGCAGTATATAAAATTATGCTTAAGTCTTGCTTTTAGGGTAGATGAAGAAGGCTTCTGATTTTAGGTTTTAACAAAAAAGAAAGCAGATAAAATACTCCCAATAAAAATAATCTGTGTTTATGCAATAAACACTGGACAAACAGCAGAAAGGGTTACTACAGTCATGTTGACTTCATCCCTTTTGCCATTCAGTTTGTTTCTGTAAGTGATGTCACTGCTTCCTTGCTTGCATCTAAGGGTTTGTCTACATGCAGCAATAATGCAGATTACAGGGGTATGCTTTCTAAAATGCACTAATGTGTTATGCATTAATTGGGCTATGTAGATCCTGCTGGTGTGCTCTAAAGATTCCCTAGTGTGCTTTAATTAGTGCTGTTTGAAACAGTACATGTATGTGTAAGCCATGCCTGCTTGGTGTGGTGCTTTGTCCCGCTCTAGTGGCCTCTAGTTCAGACACAGATTGATGAGTCTGCTATAGCTTTAGCTAAGAGCCATGTGGCTTTTAGCTCATACAACAGAGGCTCATACACAAAGGCCTGGTCTACACTGGGAGGGGGATCAAGCTAAGTTACGCAACTTCAGTTACGTGAATAACGTCGCTGAAGTTGATGTATTTAGATCGACTTACTGCGGGGTCTTCACTTCGGTGAGTCAACTGCTGTCGCTCCCCTGTCGACTCCGCTTGCACCTCTCCCGGCCATGGAGTACTGGAGTCGACGGAAGAGCGCTCAGAAGTCGATTTATCGCGTCTACGCTAGACATGATAAATTGACCGCCGCCGGATCGACCGCTGCCCTGCTTTTCTAAACACAAAATTTCCGACCAAGTGCCTTTCTCATGGAGAACTTCCATGGTGTTCAGAAATGAAATTCTGTCAGCCTTTGGATGGGCAGGTTTTGACCAGCTCTAGTTCGAAATAAAGCACAAAGAAGGAAGGTCCAGTGATTAGGGAACTGAAGGGGCCTCGGGGATAACTCGGTTCAATTCCTTGCTCTTCCTGTGGGACGGTGAGCAGGTCCCTGAATCTGCCTGCGTCTCCATTCTCCATCTGTGCAATCATAACAGCACTTCCAGGCACTCAGATGCTATGGTACGGTGGCCATAGAAGAGGCATAGATGGTTCCTTAAGTCCCTTTCTTGGTTCTATCACAGCAAATTTTCCTTGCCTGGAGGTCACACCATTCTTTGGTATCTTGAATGGACCGGAAAACACACTTGATAGCGATAGACACAAAGTCCTCTGTCTATTCAGCTTAACACAGACAAGGTCAAGTGGGGACTTGATCACAGCTTAAGTACCTACAAGGGGAACAAATATTTGATAATAGGCTCTTCAGTCTATCACAAGCCAGGGGCTGGAAGTGGAAACTAGACAAACTCAGACTGGAAGTAAGGTGTCCATTTTAACCATTGGGACAGCTTGCCAAGGGTCGTGGTAGATTCTCCATCACAGGCAATTTTTAAGTACAGCATGGACGTTTTTCTAAAAGGTCTGCTCTGGTGAAAGAGGAACTATTTCCGGGAAGTATCCTGGCCTGTGTTATATAGATGGTCAGACCAGGTGGCCACAGTAGTCCCTTCTGGCTTGATAATCTATGAATTTTCAGAGGGAGCTGGGCTGAAAACGCTCTACCCCAGCTATTCTGTTCCCTCTCTCTCCTCAGCAGCGCTTCTTACAACCCTTCCGGTTGTAAAGGTGTTCAAGTGAGGGGCACGGAGAAGGTGGAGTTAACTCTTTGTGTACTGAGGACTAAGCACTGCTGAAGATGGTGCACTGAATGATCACTTCTCCCTCAGACCTTCTACGTCGCCACTTATCAGGTTCCCTGCCTGCCAGCAGGCCAACCAGTGAAAAGGAGGATGCAGCCCTTTTGTTCTTCCTCCCTTTCCCAACAGGCCCTTGGTCAGCAGGTTCTACACCAGCAGAAGCCTCGATACTATTATTATTATTTAATATTATTTGTTTCACCATGGGATCTAAAGCCCTGCACCAAGATCAGCCTCCCAGGACAGAATCTGGCTTTATAACTGTAGGCACCTGTTTGACCATGTTTGCATGTATGGAAATGCCCAGGTTTTACTTGGGGGAAATCAGTCCCATTAAGGATGGTCTAGTTGTCTTAACAAGGCAAGCTGCCTCCAGTCCTGTGGCTAATCAGAGGAAATGGATAAAACTTCCCTGGCACTTAAGAAGTAGCTGTTCCATCGAGAGGTGAAAAGATCCCACTTGCTTTAGGGCTAGATCTTCCTGTTTGGGTGGAGCTGTCTGCAGGACTGAGATGGGCATGGACCGGGGGTTTCTTTTCCGAGAGGAAGGATTGTTCAGTGGTTAGGGCAGTGCCCTAGGAGATCAAGGTTCAATTCCGTGCTGTGTCTCCTAGGCTTAGGGCTTGTCTACACTTACAATGCTACAGCTGCGCTGCCGTGGCGTGTCCATGTAGACGCTAACTATGCCGACAGGAGGGATTCTCCCTTTGGCCACCTCCCCAAAAAGCAGTAGCGGAACTGCTAGAAAAATTCTTCTGTTGCTCTTGTGCCGTGGACCGATGTAGTGAAACCAACCGAATTTTCTAACGTAGATCAGGCCTTAGTTACCTAGCCTCACTTCCTGCTCTGTAAAATGGACACAGTCGCCCTGCTCTACCTCACAGGGGCGTTGGGTGGTAAAGATGTTAAATATTGTGAGGTGCTCAGATACTGTAGAAATGCGGGGGGTGAGGAGGGAAGCATATAATACCTTGGATAGACTTTATGCTTGTACTCTATCTAGTTGGCACTACCAGAAATATGGAATTGTAGTTATTTGTGTTTCTTTCTTGAGCGGAAACAACCCAGGACACTTGTCTGTGTCTGCCTAGGGTGTTATTTCCCGCAGTGTCCACTCACAATTCTATTCTATGAAACCCCTTTTATTTCCCTCTGAGCTACGAGATACGTTGAGAACAGCCACCGGTGTCATTCTCTGATCGCAGGCACACCGATGCGAGGAACCTCTGTTGCTAGGGAAAAGGGGGCTAGGCCTGAGTGGGTGGGTGCTGGGCTCATGGAGAAATGCAAGCAAAGGAGGTAGCCTGATTCAGTGAACAGAGCCCAGGACTTGGAGCCAGGATGCCTGAGTTCTCTTAAGCTCTGGGCCTCAATTTCTCTCCTCTGTAAAACAAGGATTATGCTGTTTACCCACCATGGTAGAGGGCTGTGGGACTGCTGGATGAAAAGTGTTCATCTGTAGGTCACTGGAGTGTTTCCATTGACTCCAGCATCCTGAGGATTCCTGGCTCGCTCTCGGACTGTGTGAGTTTCAGACTCAGTGGCAGGTTTCGATTCCCTCTGCACGGAAGCAGCTGCCAGATGCCGAGGGTGAAATCATAGACTATCAGGTTTGGAAGGGACCTCAGGAGGTCATCTAGTCCAACCCCTGCTCAAAGCAGGACCAATCCCCAACTAAATGGCAAGAATGGAGCCTGCCCATGCCTTCGCTGGAGTCTGTTTCCCATCTAAGAGTCATTCTGGAGAGTCTGGGCACTACACGTGGGCTTTCTCCAGTCTTCCAAAGCAGGGTTCTGTTGCCAGGAGTGGGAGATTTAACTGTTGACAGCCACACGGGAAGAACAGTTCTTGCAATACCTGAGGAAACTGCTTTTCGTTTCCATGCACCATCCCCCAGAGGATCACAAAGCGCTTTACAAACCTCAGTGAATTAAGCTTCGCGAAACCCACTGGAGCTGAAGGATCTACTTATCTGGTGATAGCCCCTAGAGGCCCAACCAGGGTGAAGTTCCATTGCACCTGGTGCCATAGGCGCCAACTCCATGGGTGCTCCAGGGCTGGAGCACCCACAGGGAAAAATTGGGGGGTGCTCTGCATCCACCAGCAGCCAAGCCGGAACTCACCCTCTCCACCATAGCTTCCCTCCCCTCCGCCTCCTCCCCTGAGTGCGCCACATTCTTGCTTCTCCTCCCAGCACCTGCCACCACTAAACAGCTGTTTTGTGGCATAACAAGCTCTGGGAGGGAGGGGGAGGAGCGGGAATGCGGTGTGCTCAGGGAAGGAGGTGGGGAAGAGGCAGTGCCGGGGTGGGGATTTGGGGAAGGGTTTGGAATAGGGGCAGGGAGGGGGTGGAGTTGGGGCAGGGACATTGGGGAAGGGGTTGGAAAGGGGGTGGGGCAGAGGCAGGAGGGGCAGGGGAAGGTGGAGTCGGGGCAGGGCTGGGGGTAGGGGAGGTCGAGCACCCACAGGTGCCAGCAGAGGTCAGCACCTATGCCTGGTGCAATACAGGTATTATAATAAAAGAGGATATCTGTCCTAAAGAGCTGAGTATTGTTATCCCCATTTCACAGATGGGATGCAGAGGGGTTACAAGATGTCCTCAGCTCAAACAGCAAGTCAGTAGCAGAGTTTGGAATAAAAAAAAAACCCTAGTTGTCCCTGACACCTCGTTCCTCTGCTCTGATTACTAGACAATCTTTCCTCCCCCGTTAACAGACTGCTTGGCTTCTCCAAACAAACTTCCTAGCGCTGCATGTGAGAAGGAAAATCTGAAGCCCTGGGCAAACGGCTGCTCTTACTTTTCCCACTCGTATGCTGAGACAGAGAGCGCAGCAAGCAGATCGCTTGCCAAGACGGTTCAAAACCATGACATGGTGGACTCCCCCCACCTTTCCCATTCAGGCGTGAAGGATGCATGTCAATTTGCATATGGGAAATAAGATCATTTGATGCCCACTCCCAATTGAGGAACGATAAAGAAGCTTTGGGAAGGGCTGATCCAGCGATGGGGTGACTCATCTGTGTTCTTGCCGTCAAATTGGGGATTTGGCCTGATGTCAAATGCCTAATTGGTGTTTGTTTGCAGAAGCTCGGATGGGATTGGTTTAATCAGTAATGTCACCGTGTTCCAGGAAGGTCACCATGACCCAACGGACACGTTTGGGTCAGGCAGGGCCACAGACACAACCACAAAGTGCGCTCCATGGTGTAGACAGAGTAAACTGGAAAGGAAGCCGGCTTTCTTAATGTGAGGAGATGCATGAGGTGATGGGTACCTGGCTGCACAGATCTCTGCAGAAGGCCAGCTGCTAATGTAAGATGGCAACCCTGTGAAAGAGAAGAAGGACAGGCTAGTGGCTTCAACAGGGGACCTGGGGTTGATTTATGGCTCTGTCCTGGGCTGCCTGGCAAGAGACTTAGAGCGGGCTTTGCCAAAGTACTTAGGCACCTGAACCCCAGATTTAGGCACCAGAGGCTGGAGTTTAGGTGCCTCCATCCCAGTTTTGGCTCCACTGTGATCCGAAAAATTCCCATCAAATCCTGGAGGTGCCTAAATGCACTCAGTGCCTGAGAGTTCAGGGTAAAATTCCCCCAGTGCCGATGATTTGACCTCTGGACCTGGGCACTGTACCTTACCTCTAGGCTGGAGTCCTGCCTCCCACTTAAACCCCTGAGCCATCCACGAACCATGTACGGAATCCTATCTGGTAGGATTGGGTCCCATTCAGAATCTGGGAGAAGGACACGGTGGTAGTGGTGTTCTTTTAGACCAGTGGTTACAGCGCTCACCTGGGCTGTGGGAGACTCAGCTTCAATTCCTCCTCTCTTCTGGGAGGGAAGAAAAGCTTTGGTGGGGGGGGTCTCCCGACTCCCAGGTGGGGGCTCCAACCGCTGAGCTGTGGGACATTCCGAATGTGGGGTGGGGGCTCTCTGTCTCTCCTCTTGAAGCTGTTCTGCTGTGAGTAAATCATGAGTCAGTAGGCCGGACAGAGAGTCTGAGAATGATGGTGTAGCCTGGTGGTTAGAGCTCCCACCTATGAGTGGGAATCCCCCTGCTCCCATGGCTATTTAATTATTTATCCAGAGTGGGACAGCTTCAACCGGAGAGACTGACGCACCCCCGCCTCCCCATCAGAATATCCCACAGCTGAGAGATCCCACTACAGAATACAATCAAAAATATAAATAAATCTAACTGGTGTAAGAACAGGTTAAAAATAACCTACTAAACAAAGCCTTGGGGCAAATACACCTTCTTTTTGCAGAAACGTCCCTGTATTACCAGGACTACTGAAAAAATGATCGTCTGTTCAATGCTGACCTTTTAATTTTCAATCCCAAACCTACTTTCCCCTTCAACTGAAACTTCTGCAGCTGACAAGCTAATTTCACTTGTAGAGAGATCTGGGCCTATTTTCCACCTGCGACATCTATCACAGAACAGTTACATATGCTGCTCTTTTGGTAGGCGTGTTCGCTGAAGAAGGTGACACATTAATGTGAGAAATGAGCTTCTCTTTGAGAAAGTGGAAAGTTCTGATGTTTCTGGAACTGCTGAAGAAAACAATCTTTTTTTAAAAATGTAAAGGACAGTAACTTGGCCCCATCTTTATTATTCCTTTGTTTCCTACCTCAGAATATAATATTTTTTTTTGGCAAATGTACTATTTGCTGAAAAAAATTCACCCAGCTCTAATTAGATTATAATCAGTGATAATAAGTCACTTGGTTGCCAGATCAAAGTTACCCACTGATAACCAATAAGGAAGCTTGTTTCTAAAGGAAACAGCTCACCTTCTGAGGGATTTTCTCCTTGAGAGGGGTCCAGAGGGGAGGAAACCCTGGATTTTTTTTCTTTCCAGAATGCTCGCTTCAGCTGACAGTGCTGCAAATTAAGAACACTTCTCTCTTTATCTGACCACGAAATTCTTCTTTGATGGAAGGGCATGCACTGGGGCATATGTAGGGTGACCAGATAATAACTGTGAAAAAATGGGACAGGGGGTGGGGGGTAATAGGCACCTATATAAGAAAAAGTCCCAAAAAACAGAACTGTCCCTATAAAAACGGGACATCTGGTCACCCTAGGTATACGAGACATGAACTGCATCTGGGCCTGTGATGAGAGCCAGAGGCCTTTCTTGTTTCTCAGCATGCAAAGAGTTAACTTTTATTAGCACTGGCAGAGGAGGTTTATAGAGTGGAATGGTGACGGGGACTGAAGGCTAGTTCAGTGGAAATTCAGGGAAGCCTATAAGAACATGTAGCTGGCAACTGGAAGGTTGGAAGCTGCACAATATGTAAAGAACAATATCCCCTATCAACAGACTGGACCTGGATTACACTCTGGAAAGACTTTCCCCATTGCTGAATGAGAGAGTTCCTCTTAAAAATATAGTGAATTGCAGCATTCAAGCCATATTTTTTTTAAAAAAAAGAAGTAACAAACCAAGAGACATGCTTGATTTTTTTATTTCACCATGAGCATATGGAAGGAAAAGTAAGCCTGCAAAGGCATTTCAGGGCCAAAAGGATTGAAACCTATTACATAGCCAGAGTCTCAAATTGTTGAATGCTTCCCAGCAAATTTAAGATCAAACTTTGCTATGGAGCATATTAAGGGTATTTATGTGAGTTGTATTTGAAATGGGAGATAAAGCTCCATAAATAGGGGGAAAGCAAAGAAAAATTATCCTACGATGAGCACTGAACAAGCTCCTGTCAAGTCTAGCAGAACAGAGCTGACATATCCTAGGCAATCAATCATAAATTTAGCTCTGAAGACTACCCCATGAGGCAGGAGAGATGGTGAAATGACAAGAATTCTTTTTCATTCCCTGTAGAAAACCAGGCCAAAACTATTTACGTGCCTTATTATGGACGTAAGTGCTTTTTTTTTTGGCAGCAGAGGTTTGAAAATTCTGGCTATCCATTTTTTTTGTATTCATTCTAATCATAATAGGTAGGCGAATACGCTGTGATCGCTGCTGTCCATAGTTTAAAAGCCAACAGCTACCTGCAAAGCCATTGACAGAATAAATAAAAAGGAATGGCCCTGTGAAAAATTAGTTATTTTACTGTGCTTGTTAGATGGCACCTTAGCAAATGACCATAATTGTTCTTTCTGCTGCCATTTTATACGATTAGTTCCTGGAATATCAGCATAATGATTTCCTGGAAGAGGAATCCCTATTTTTAGGAGGGAGCGTGCTTTGAAAAGCCACTGAAAGCAAAAAATAAAGCCAGGAGAAGACACCAAAGAACAGTTTCATTCTTTTATTTGTTAGAAAGGGTTAGACCAGGCGTTCTCAAACTTCATTTCACCGCGACCCCCTTTTGACAATAAAAATTACTGCAGGACCCCAGGATGGGGGACCGAAGTCTGAGCCCACCCAAGCCCCACCACCCCAGGGTTTCAGGGGGGAAGCCAAAACCCCACCTCCCCAGGCTGGGGGCCCAAAGCTGAAGCCCAAAGGCTTTAGCTCCAGGCAGGGGGCTTGTAATCTGAACCCGGCTGCCCACGGCTTGGATTTGGGCACCAGCAAGTGTAAATTAATCCTGGTGACCCCATTAAAATGGGGTCATGCCCCACTTTGGGGTCCTGACCCACAGTTTGCGAACCGCTGGGGTAGACTGTTGCAGCGTTGTAGCGGTGCTGCTGAAGTGCTGGATGGTAGACACTGCCAACAGCGATGGATGGGGTTTTTCCTTTTGATGCAGATAATCCACCTCCCCGAATGGCAGTAGCTAGGTCCAAATTCTACCATCGACCTATCTGCCACTACACTGAATTTTTCACACCCCTGAGCAATGTGGCTAGGTCAATCTAAATTTTAAGCGTAGACCAGGCCTGAGACTAATTTAGCCTTGTGTAAGGGATGGAGGTGCAGGTGGGTCATGCCAGAAGGAGCTCTGGGAAGCAACCAGTCACAATTCCCTCCGTGCTTCTGGGAAAGGAATGCTCTGCTCCTTGGTTCCTAAGTCCTACTGACTTCAGTGGAAGCTAGGAGCCGAACTGCCTTTGAAGATCTGGGCTGAAGTAACTTACTGGGTCCCTTTATATTGATTGGGGTGTGTAAGTACCTTCACAGGGAGAAAATTCTGGGCACTAACAGGCTATTAATCTAATGGAGAAAGACAGAACTAGAACCCATGGCTCGGAGTTAAAGCCAGACAAATTCAGAGAGAAATTAGGCACCAATATTTAACAGGGATGTACAAAGTACCCAGGGAACTGGTGGATTCTCTTGAGGTTTTTGGATCAAGACTGGATACCCTTTTGGAAGTATGCATGAGCCATGTTTTGGGGCTCAGTGCAGCAGCAACCAGCTGAAATTCTCTGGCCTGTGCTATCTGTAGAGGAGCTCAGATTAGATGATCCAATGGTCCCTTCTGGCCTTAACCTCTATGACCAGGGTGTAGCTTACTTCCCCCTTGTGCCAGCTCCATGATGCTCATTGGGCATGAGGGGGGATTAAATGTCTACGCCCACTCCCCCATCCACATACCTAGGGCAGGCAGAGGAATAAGTGGTGTGCAGCCCCTGCTGACACCCTCTCCCGTGTGTCTGAGCTGCAATGTGGTGAGTGCCAGGGTAGCTACACACGACAGTGGTGTGGGATTTTGCTCTCTTGTATGGTCCTGTTAGGTTGCGTAACAACCTGGCACAAACTATTTAAAGGGGGAAGGGTGGAATAAACAAGAAATCTACCATATATACCTGGAATTAATGAATTATTTTCTCCTGCTAATCCTTCAAAATATTGTTGGGGCACAACCCTCCCAATAAAGAGGGGCCAGCACAAACCCTATGCACCCCTGAAGAGCCACTGAAGTCATGACTGATTCTTGTGCACAGGGCACCACAAAGCCTATGCATTGTTTAAGCTTCAACTATTGAACCTGCAGCATGGGGGGTGAATTTCACCTCGATTCCCATTCACATGACAGGATATCTCTATGATGTCTGTGGAACGCTCGACCACCGTTTTCCCATAGGACTGTGAGAAAGTCATTTAACCTCTGTCAAATGGTAACGTTTTCCTCCTTACAAGAGTGTTGAGAGGCTTAATGTATTAATGTTCCTAAGATCATTGGATGGAGGGTGTTTTAAGGCAGCCAAATAGTGTTTCTTGGCAGTTGCTTCTTGTTGCGCCTTACTTTAATCTGTTTTTATGTTTCTTTTCACTTCATATGGACGTTAGCTCTACAAAGTTTGCGTTTAGTTGTTTTACCCCTCTGAATGGCAGATTCTGTAATGTTGCTGAAGCTGATGACCTTCGTAAATGTCAACCTGAGTGAATAGTAGCAGAGCTTCCTAGCTCCAGTGCTGTTTGTCCACAAGTCATCCAACTTCCCTGATTGTTCCTACACTGGGAACTACTCACCATGGATAACTGTGTTCCCTCAGGTCTTTTTAACTGCAGAGAGGTGGACTGGAGCTTCTTAATTTAGAACTGGGTCACTGCATAGCTCAGCTGCATTGAATCAGGACTTGCTTTCTGGCTGCATAAACACAGTAAGTGCTCTTCTGATGCTTTTGATATATACTTGACACTGGTTATTATCATTTAATGATGCCCCTACATGCAGATGTGAAGCCTTCATATGCCATCTGTTTTGCAGGAAAAGAATATCTTTTTCATCTGTCAGGAATTCCCTGTCGTTCAATGGAATTCACCCTATAACGTAGAAGATTTGCATCAGGCAGGTAGAATTTCAATGAAGAAATGTAAACTATATTCTATGTAGATCACCTAACACAATATGGCCTTGAACCTTGTTTTATTAATATTATTTTATTAATACTCGTTAAAAAGGTAAAGTCATCAAAACAAAGTCCTTATCCCATAGTATTTATACAATAAAATCAAAAGCAGTTTGCTTAATTTCTTCTGCCTTGGCTCACCGTCACTGTGATTCTCATGTCCTATGGTTGCAGTGATCACAAAGAAAGAGTTCATCTTGATCTATGAATGGAAAAAAGATTGCAACTCTGGGGAGATGAGGAGGGATCTTTGGGAAATTAAGAAGTTTGGCAAATTAGAAGAGTGTAAAATAGAAAAACTCTGCCTAATAAAATGTCTGTGATTATATTAGCAATGGGTTAAGAAGGTGAGGTTTGCCTGCTGATTAGTCATTGACTGCTGTTCAGGCTTGAGGCAGCAGAAGGTGCAGGTTTTAGATGTGTAACCTACAGCACTGAAATGTCATGGTGTCCTTCTGAGATTTTGGCCCAGAATGAGATTTCACTCATCACTGTGTGTCTCAGTTCCCCTAGACCTATCCTGACTCAATCCCCTCTTCATGCTGAGATGACAGGCCTAGAAACGTGCACCTCTATGGTATGCAAGGGGTGCAGATGTTGACATCTTGCCCCCATTTCCATGCAGCGTTGCTGCTCTGGTTGCATTGCTGTCAAGGTCCTACATGCCAAAGGAAGGGATGGGGGGGGGGCAAAGGAAGGGGGAGAATTTGGCCTACTAGAAGTAAATCTAGAACAAAAGGATTCTTGTCACAATTGGTGGTATTGCACCAAGAAACTGGGGGACTAGAGTGGTCTTGTTCTCTTCAGAGGAGTTACTCTGATTCAGACACTTAGATGCACTATGTAGTATATGGAGATTTAACAACAGTGACAATCAGATGCAGAACACAAAAGATGGAGAGCTTGTGACAGAACACAAAAGATTTGTCAGTTGGCCACAATTGCAGCTCGCCTCATAGTTTTAGACTGAACCCAAGACTGGATGTAGCTTGCCAATGAGGATACGCTGTGCTAATTTTATTTTTGTTACTTTATTTTTCTTCTTGTTCTTAATCTAATCTACTGGAGGGATATTTGGTCTACATGATTTCTGGAGACACAACTCAACTCCCACTGACTTTAGCCATTCAGCTGTGCAAGCAAAGATGTGGAACACTTGTGCTTTGTGTTATCTGACAGACTGCTGACATATGCAAACACCTTCCTGGATCCTGAGGCTAAACTGGAAATTGCTAAGAAACCTGTGGTTTATGTAGCACACCAGCTGGGATTATGTGAAATGAGGTAAAACAGGTAAAGCAGATATGTTTCAAAATATCAACTGTATGATGTGTAGGGGATGCCACAGGCATAAATACAACACAGTATTAACTTTATGTGAAAGTACTTGAGCTAAATAGATGTTCTTGAATAAAAGATTTTCATGAGATAAATGTCCTTGTTATGCTCTATTGCATAACCAAAATACACATAGAATCATTGACTATCAGGGTTGGAAGGGACCTCAGGAGGTCATCTAGTCCAAGCTCTTGCTCAAAGCAGGACTAATTCCCAACTAAATCATCCCAGCCAGGGCTTTGTCAAGCCTGACCTTAAAAATCTCTAAGGAAGGAGATTCCACCACCCCCCTAGGTAACCCATTCCAGTGCTTCACCACCCTCCTAGTGAAAAAGTTTTTCCTAATATCCAACTTAAACCTCCTCCTCTCCAACTTGAGACCATTACTCCTTGTTCTGTCATCTGGAACCACTGAGAACAGTCTAGATCAGGGGTTGGCAACCTTTCAGAAGTGGTGTGCCAAGTCTCCATTTATTCACTCTAATTTAAGGTTCCATGTGCCAGTAATACAGTTTAACGTTTTTAGAAGGTCTCTCTCTGTACGTCTATAATATAGAACTAAACCAGGCGTGCACAACTCGGAAAGCAGTGAGGGCCATATTACTGCAAAAAAACCAGTTGCGGGCCGAAAAGCCCCGCCCCCATCCGCTTATCCCACCCCACCACTTGGCTTGCCCCACCCCTACTCATCCGCCGCGGGCCGCACAGTGATCCCGTTCGGGCCGGATGTGGCCCCCGGGCCGCATGTTGTGCAGGCCTGAACTAAACTATTGCTGTATGTAAAGTAAATAAGGTTTTTAAAATGTTTAAGAAGCTTCATTTAAAATTAAATTAAAACGCAGAGCCCCCCAGACCTGTGGCCAGGACCCAGACAGTGTGAGTGCCACTGAAAATCAGCTTGTGTGCTGCCTTCGGCACCCGTACCATAGGTTGCCTACCCCTGGTCTAGATCCATCCCCTTTGGAACCCCCTTTCAGCTATCAAATCCCCCCTCACGCTTCCCTTCTGCGGACTAAACAATCCCACTTCCCTCAACCTCTCCCCCTACGTCATGTGCTCCAGACCCCACATCCTTCTTGTGGTGTCGGCCCCAAATCTGGACACCGTACTCCAGAGGAGGCTCCGCACCCACCAATTTTTCTCCCTGGGTGCTCGGGCCCCGGAGCCCCCACGGAGTCGGTGTCTATGCCCCCCGCCCAGCTGCCAGGGGCTGGTTAAAGGAGGCGACACGTGCGGGGCAGAGCCCCGCCACACGTCCTGGGGGCCCCAGCCGCCCTGGCCCTGGGGAGCGACCCCCCCCACCTCGGCTCTGTGCCGGGACGGGCCCTCACAGGGCGGGTGGTGCCTGAGCAGAGTCCTATCACCTCACAGCCCACTAGGCCCCACAGCCTGGGGGGGAGGGCGTGGCCTGTGGCTTCGATTGGCTCCTCCCCCAGCCTCTGTCCCGTCCCAACCGCGCGTGCGCGCAGCTTCCGCACTCCCCTCCCCACTCTCTCCCTCAGAGCGCCTTGCGTCGAGCAATCCCCTCCCCCGCCGCTGCCAGCCACTACATCCGCGCACGAGCTCCCCGCCTGCCCGCAGTGCGCTTGCGCGCACACCCCTCCACTCCCACCCTTCGCCGACTTCCGCCGCCGCTGCTCTCCGGGCCGCAGTGCGCCTGCGCTAAGCTTCTTCCTCCCATCCTCCTCCGCGGCGGTGTCCTGGCCTTAGGGCAAGCGGTGCCCCTCCCCCACGGTGAGGTGCCTGAGAGGGACGTGCTGCGGCAGCGATGGAGGTAAGGGGGGCGGGGGAGCGCTCCGGAGCCACTCACAGTCTGGGGACCCCTCCCCCACCTCTTATCCCCCTAAATTGGGGTGCCTTAGTGCGGGGGCCGGGGTCCTCCCCCCTCATCTCCCATGGACCCCGGGGTGTCCTCCCTCACCCTTTATCCCCAACGGGCCTCGGGGTGCCCTCCCCCACCCCCTATCCCCCCTAAATTGGGGTCCCCTAGTATGAGGGCTGGGGTTCTCTCCCCCACCCCTTATCCCCCATGGACTCCGGAGCACCCTTCCCCACCCCTTATCCCCCTAGAGGGGGGTGCTCTTCTGTGGGTGTTGGGGTCCCCTCCCCCACCCCTTTTCTCCCATAGGCCCCAGGGCGTTCTCCCCCACCCTATATCCCCCCTGGACTAGGGTGCCCTAGTGTGGGGGTTGGGGTATCTTCTCCCATCCCTTATCCCCCCGGGGTGCCCTCCCTCACCCCTTATCCCCCATGGGCCCTGGGGTGCCCCAGTTTGGGGGCTGGGACAGTAAATGGGACTCCAGTGGGAGTCTTGCTTGAGTAAGGACAGAGTGGGTTTGCTTTCACTGCCACTGCAGAGGTTACAACATCCTAACCACTGACTGTTGTTGGGCTTGGCCAGTGAGGAACAGAGCTAGCAACTGTTCTTGGGAATACTGGGCTCGACTAGCCAAGTTAAGGTTTTTGTTTTTCTTCTGATCTTGAAGAATTTTGGCTTTTGTTCTTGTGTTAATCACACCACTTAACTGTGATTAACACAAGAACAAAAGCCAAAATTAATCAACAGCCCTAATTTTAAACCTTGCTACTTGGAGTTCAGTATTTACTATACTATATTTTTCTTCTGTCTTAAAAATAAGAATGAAACATGTTGAAAGGCTGTCTAGTTTCAGTGCAGGTATCTCTTAGAATGTTTACCAGATACTATCTTTTGTGTTCTTTTAAAGCAGTGTAAGACAAATCACAACACGTGCATGATGGATCCAGTATACTGCTAACAACTCCTGCATGGAAGTATGCACCTATCTCAGAAGGGTGCTCAGTAGCCAAAACTTAGCCCTATCGACTCTGATGCTATGAGCTCTTGTACATGTAATTTAAAACAGTAGTGATTAAAATATTTGTGCTCAATGAAGTGACCTTAAAGCTTTTTCCTAATAAAGGAACTACGTGTAGAAGCTCATCTGAGTTTTTCAGTATATGTTCTGGTGACTGAGGAAGAGTAAGGAGTGCACTTTGACAATCTTCAAAAATAAGTTCTTCTTTATCCCTTCTAGATGCTGGATATTGTGAGGCAAAATAAAATTACAGAACTGAAGAGCTTCCTCTGTTCTTCTAAGGTAAAGCATATAGAGTATTGACATCACTCTTACTGCTGACAGGTTTCCCATTGTGTTTGATCCATGTGCCTTGACATTTACATGCATTCTGAAGTTGGATATTCTCAGTTTTGGGGAAAAACTTGTTCCACTATGTGGACAGTTTAAGAACTCTTAATTTTAAAAGCAGTGTTTTAGTTAACTTTAAAAGCAGTCTTGAGAATTCTTCTATCAGCCTAGCTACCACCTCTGGGGGAGATGATTAACTATGGTGAGCCGGTCCTGTCACTTTAGTGAGTGGCTATGCTGAAATGCTACAGCAGTGCCACTGTAGCAGTTTAAGTGTAGCCAGAACTTGTGCCTTACTGGAAAAATATTTTTGGCATTGCTACTCTTACATGTCTGTAGTTCTGATTGCCCGTGGAAAGAATTCTATAAATGCAAACAAGTTGTACTATGAGAACTGTCTCAAGGGTAACAAGTCTGTTTGTACATGTGATGTGGGATACAGCTTGGATTAACTCTAACTGAGTAAAGACTTTGAAAAATACAAATTGCAGAAGAGGCATCATCAGTATTTCAGAGTTTGAGTTGGCTCTCTAGTAAATTTAGACTTAATTTTAAAAAAATATATTTCAGTAACATGTCTGACTTTCTCCCAGTTCCAGATGCTTTGGGGGCTTTTTTTAAAAAAATTGGTGACTAAACTGCAAATGATTGGAACAAAATATGAAATCTTGCTGGTTGGTCTTAAACTGAAAATTTTCAGCTCAAATACTAAATTAATACTCATCTTTAAATATTAACTTGATTATTGATTAGCCATTATGACTCCATAGTTGAAAATTAGTTATGACAAAGGTAAAGTGGTGTTAGCCTGGTTAGGTTACAAATTAGGTTACAAATTGTCAAATATAAATGGTTATTTGGCTATTAGTAATACTTGTATTGAAATGAAATACCATCTATCTTTACTAGTTTATGTACATGCAAACAAAGCCAGTAGTGACTCTTCTCTAAAATATCTACTATTTTGAAAACTACAATACAGCCGACCCTCGCTCGAGCGTGCGTCGCTATAGCGTGGTCGCGGCGATGAATTCCAAATTTAATTAAATTGGGATCCATTGCAACACAGTCCCCATCTTAATGCGATACCGTGCATGGATCCCAAACCCCGCATTCTAGTGAGGGTCTGGTGTATTTTAAACTCCAGGATTGTCAGAGAGGAACATTACATATTGTTTCAGAGTTGCTCTACTGAAAATAATGGTAATTCTATTAACTTGTTACTTTCAGGAACCTGTATAATTTCTTGTCACTGTGCTAAATTGAAATTGTTATATCTACAGCGAGTCTAAACTTCTGTGAATATTTTAGTCACTGCTTACTGCTAAACTAAACCTCTCATTTTTTGTAAAGAACATTGAACTTCCATAGTGTAAAACTATTGGACTATACAAATGATAGAATTTCTTTTTAGAAGAAGAGCCTAATTATGGTAAGGGAGAATTCCTTTACACCATAGAAAAGATCATTGCTGCTTAATCGAGGCAGTATACCCTAAGCATTCAAGATGGAGTTGAACATGGTTCACTCTTCCTAAAAAATCAGAATTAAAAGTACAGAAAGATAATGCAAGGAAAAATCACTTTCTGTCTTGTAGCACTTAAAATATTTACTGGTTGTAAATTACGAACTATAGGTAGGGCTGTCTACGGTACCACTTTTTGTTGATGTAACTCTGTATTGTGAAAAAAAACCACCCCTCTGCAACACAAGTTACACTGATAAATGCTGGTGTGGACAATGCTATGTAGGTGGGAGAGCTTTTCCCAGAGCCACTACGGAGGTGGTTTTATTATGCTGATGGGAGAGCTCTCTCCTGTCAGCATAGAGCAACTAAACATGCGATCTCACAGTGGTGCAGCTGGTTTGGTTCCGCTGTGCTGCTGTAAGCTCGCTAGTGTAGACCTGGCCTAAGTAACAAAGTATTTTGTATAGCTTAACTTCCGGTAAGAAATATCATATCTGATTTGAGGCAATCTCTTAAGAACAGGAAATAAACTACTCTTGTAGATGCATGAAATTTTAAAAAGTAACCAAAACTCCAAAGTCCACTTCCTAGAAGGCTTCCATCTCTGGTTATATTTGAGTAAAGGGAAATTAGCTGACCACATTAGAGTCTGATGATTCATTCTGAGATCATGAGGAGAGTTCCCTAAGCAATCAAATGGAGAAAAAAAAATCATAGTGCTAGTCTTGCATAAGCAGTTGTCAAAACTGACTTATCCTGTATATTTTTTCTGTAATTTAAAACAGTTCAACAACGTTCTGATTTGAGAATCAGAGAAATTGACTTGCTTAAGACAAATTAAGTACTGTTATCTTGTCTTTTTGAAATAACTCCTCTTGAGTTCCAGAATAATTTTGCAACTTAATTCTTACTGAAACATGGTGAAGGCTGCTTATCAGTGAGTGCTTATTTCCCTTGATCAGTAGCATTAAGTAGCCTTTCCTGTTAATCCAATGTATTTACTTCTCTGAAGGAAACTGGAAAGGAGGTGATCATCAGTGCATTAAGCAATTGATATGTCAGGGAACCCTTGCATGAGACTTGTATTTATTTTCTGCTGAATGAAGCACTGGCTGCCGTTGTGCCTTTTCGTCCCTAATATTGATTTGCCGTTGAGTGCAGTTAGGTCACTGGTTTTCCCATTTTTTCCACTAATAATAAACTTGATTTAGTTTTCAATCTTATTTTTAAGTTGCCGCAAGTCTTGCTTGTTGTCCTTTTGCTAACTGACTTTTTGTATTATCTTGTGCAAGTCACTTAACCTTTACTTTGCTTGCCTCTTCACCAGGCCCATGGGAATAATTACCCTTGCCTATCTGTCTGATATTCTGAGAACATTTTGAAAAAGCTGTATAAATGCCTGTGTTAATATAGGTATATCTCTGCCACAGAAAAATCAGTGGCAATAGATTTTGTGGCAGAAGTACATGACCTCCTCCCAAAAGGAAACGTAAACTTTAAAAGCAGCAAATATTCTGTTCTATATTTCACTGTGTTCTCTAACAGTGTTCCAGTTGTTGTTATCATGGAGAAGTAACAACAGATTTGAGATGGGAGAAATCTGTTTTAAAAATCAGTCTATACTAGCCTGAAACGTGTGAGAATGACCTGTTGTGACAGGACTTGACTCTCCATACCACAGAAACCCCATGGTTACCGTGCAAGAGAGCTGGGTAGCTGAGCAGTTGGCCTCTGCATTCAGTGTACAATTGGAAGACGGCTGATCAAGGCAGTGTGGAGTCTGTTGCAGAGGAAGTGTGGAAGGCAGGCTACTGGACTCATTCTTACCTTGATGAAGTAGCTCAAAACCCCCTGCAGTCAGGGGCACTAGACTTCTTTAATGGCTGTGGCTGGGCTGGATTGCAGCTGGCCATGGTAGTCTTTATCACATTTACCTTTTCACAGAGCCAGATTACTTAGACTCTATGTCGATTTTCAGAATTTCATCCTAACATGTATTGAACTCTTACATTTTGTCAGGAATGTGTGTGGTATGGGATATTTTTCTGTCTCATTTTTCATTTTGGTGTTTAGGTCACCAAAATCCAAAGCTAACTATGATAGCTGAGGCACTTCCTACACCACCCACTGGCAATTTTAATTACTAGAATGATTAGTCAAATTATTAATATAGATAAGTGACCAATAGCAATGCCTTTTCTTTGTCAGAATTTGAAACTAGTATCTTCCCTCCTTCTGTGTTTTGATGTTGCCCTCGATAATGTTTTATGGAAATATGCTTATGAGTGTGAATATGATGTAACTAGAATGTGCTTTTATGCAAAAGATCCCTTGTAAAGTAGCGTTGTTCTTCTGTGGCTTCACCCAGTTAGCGTGTTCCAGCAAGATCAAAACCTGTTAAACAAGTCCTGTTTGGTTGACGCTTGCAATTGTGGCTTATGTACGTAACTTTCTGGGAAAGAGGGTCTTGTCTCAAAATTCCTGAGAGATTTAATTCTGGATGCCCAAAGTTAGGCTCCTCAGTGTCAAAATATGGCTTGACTTTCAAAACTGCTGAGCCTAAACAACAGTGGTGGAATTCTGTGGGAGTTGCAAGTTATTCAGCATCTTGTTGAAAATCAGGCCACTTCTATTCAGGTGCCTAGTTTTGGATTTTAGTCTAGCTGTGGGGTTGGCAGCCTTTCAGAAGTGGTGTGCTGGGTCGTCATTTTTTCACTCTAATTTAAGGTTTCGCGTGCTAGTAATACATTTTAGAAGGTCTCTTTCTATAAGTCTATAATATATAACTATTTTTGTATGTAAAGTAAATAAAATGTTTAAGAAGCTTCATTTAAAATTACAATTAAATTAAAATGCAGAGCCCCCCCAGATTGGTGGCCAGGACCCGGACAGTGTGAGTGCCAATGAAAATCAGCTCGCGTGCTGCCTTTGGCACCCATGCCATAGGTTGTCTACTCCTAGTCTAGCTGTATGCAACTTGGCTTGAAAATGTCTGGACACTGGAAACAAACCAAAATCCCAGGAAGAAAAGTTTTTATTCTATTTGGAATCCCTGGACTACTCTACCAGGGAGGGCCATCTGCTTGGTGCTTGTTGGCCAGTGGAAACAGGATATGAATTTTTAAGCCTTGGCTGGGAAAAGTCTTAAGAAGGGTCTTAAGGCCTGGCTACACTGGAAACTTCAAAGCACTGCCGTGAAATGCTCCCGCTGCAGCGCTTTGAAGCGCGAGTGTGGTTGTGCAGGAGTGCTGGGCGAGAGCTCTCCCATGGAGGACTTTAAATATTGTATGTGTTGAACATTGACTCTAATGCTAGCACTTACCCTAGCTCTCCCAGTGCTCCTGGTAATCCACCTCCATGAGGGGATTAGCTCTGAGCGCTGGGTGCCTGTCCACACTAGCACTTTAAAGTGCTCAGAGGGATGTCAGTGTAGCCAAGCCCATAGTGAGTTGAAGTTCTGGAAGGGAGTCTTCTCACTTGTTTCTACCATTTACCTATGACTATAGTGCGATTCTGTTGTCCAATGTGTTGTCATGCTTATTTAACTCCTTACCTCAGTGGGCTGAGTGTGTGATATGCTAGCTATTTGTTCTCTGCATTTGGCTTTTGATTTATTTCCAGGTGAAATTCAGAACTTTGGAGTTTCATAGATTATAACCAATGAGTCCGGGTCCAGAATACTATTTGTATTCCTCTCTTTCTCTCAGTGCGTTGCCATGACAGTTGTTATCTGGGGATATTTTACTGTTGATTGCTCGGAATAAGTTGTTGAGCATTGGTGGCCCCACTTTTGAATAGAAGATCCCGCACTGTAGAAATTGCTTCATCACTCTCATGGTCTGTCAGAGCCTTCAAGATTGGTTGCAAGGTATGTCTTTACGTGATCACTTTGGAGACTCTTGTGCCTGCAGCCAGACCATTTTCAGATGGGAGGTGTGATTCTCCTTAATAATTATCCCTTGATGCTATGGCAATTGGAATATAATGTTAGGACTCCACTTAATTGTTTTGTCAGTAATGTTAGGAATGCGCGGAGTGTGTGGGACTGATCCTCAGCTAGTATAAATTGTTGTAGCTATGACAATTTTGTGTCCGCTGAGGCTCTGCCCCAAAGTATGCTAATGTTGCCTTTCTGACTCTTGCCTTTCTCATTTGTACATGTTTGTGGAGAGTGAGAAGTTCTACTCGTAATCTAAACAGGATAGTAACTTTCCTTGGAGGAAGTTGGCTTTGTGCTTGAGGACTGGCCCAGGGCTTGGGAGATCTGTGTTCATTTCCCTGGGTCTGTCACTGATTTCATGCGTGCCCTTGTGCAGTTCACTTAAGCTCACCGTGTATTAGTTCCCCGTCTGTAAAATAGGAATGCAGTCTCTTTCTGCCTGTCTTATTTTGGGATTGCAAGGTCTCCTGCTGTGTGTCTGTACAGAACCTAGAGCAACAGGATGCCAATCTCCGGAGCCTTTAGGTACTATTGTAATATAAATAACAAAGATAAATGTTTTGTGACTCTAAATGTGCTTTTGTTTCTTTCTAGTTACAAAATAATCCTACTTCAGCAAGTCCTAGTTTTGAAGCAAATGGTAATCAGCCTGTCTACCCAAACTCCCTTCTTCCAGTGAAGTCAATCCAACACAGACCAGGTATCCATGTCTTCTCTCTCAAGTTCTTATGCTGGCATCCATCATTGTAATACTCAACTGCCCTGCAGGATTTTTAAAAAAGGATAATTATATATCCTTGTCTTTCCAACCTAGGTGATTAGAATTAAGGCTTTTTTAGTTTGGGCTTTTTGCATGTGTGAGAAGAGTACTTATTTGTGGGGAAGCTATGTCAACAGGTAGGTTTCACTGCATCCAGAGCTTAATGCAAAACTATGGTCATTTTACCTTTTCTGGTGGTGTGTTCTGTGATCTTGTTCCCTCTTCTCTGAAATTCTGGGTGCTGTTCTTCTTATCTGTGGATTCATTGATTCAGTGGAATGTAGGTGTTGTAGGAAGCCATAGTTGTGAAAAGAGAAGGCTTTTCTTATGTATCTAGGACCTGTCCCATGGAGACTTTAAATATTGTATGTATTGAACATTGACTCTAATACTAAGCAAGTTTACTTGTGTGCAGGCACTTACTAGGGATGTGAAAGGTTAACCGGTAAGCATCAGTCTTATCGGTTAACACACCTTAACCGTTAACCTCGGGCCAGCCAGCTAGCCTGCCAACCCTAGCACTTACTAGAGCAGCAGTACTTGAGGCTCAGGCAGAATTGCTGCTACAAAATGGATTCTCCCTTTAGCTTGCTCCATTGTTCCTTGGTATTACACCTGAGGAGGAGGGCTTCACCTCTTTGGCTCCGAGGAGAGCTGCAATGACTAGACCTAGCAGAAGGGAAAATCAGAGTTTGAATCATAGCTTCTCTCCGATTCTGTCATCTCTTGTTAGTGGGCATAGTATGTCTTTGTTTTCACTGTTGACAGAAGGCCTGAGAGTGCTCCAGCTGAACTCAGTGGAAGAATTCCCATTGATTTCAGTTCGAACCAGGAGCTATTTTACACTGTAGTCAGGGTTTTAAAAAGTCCTCTTAATGGTGAGTAAGAAGTTGTGATTTGATGTTGTTAGCTTCTGCTGAAACTAAATAAACTCTAGCCTTTGTGGCTACGTGTTGTGTAGGTGTTTTAAGTGTAACCTGTATGTAGGAGTGGCCAGTATATCATACCAGTGGTCCAGCTAGTTCAGCATCCTGGCATTGACTGTGGCCAATACCAGCAACTTCAGTGGAACCCTCCAGTAGGCAGCTGTGGAATATCCTGCCCCCAGAAGTTTCCTTTTAACCTTGATAGAGGCTGACATGCTCTGAAGCATGTGTCTGTATGTCTTACAAAACTTATCCATGCAAATGCTTAATCCTTTTTTAATCCTGCTAAACTCCACAGGCTAATTGTGTGTTGTATGGAAAAGTGTTTGCTTTTGTCAGTTTTGACTTTGTTTCTCTGAATGTCGCCTCATATTATGAGAGAAGGTAAATCCAGAACTTCTCTTCACCCTATCTATTCTGCTATTTTCTGTTTACTTTCTAAGGTAAACAATCTCAGTCTCTTAATCTCTCTTCATATACATTTTTTCATTCTCGTTACCATTCTTATCAACAATCGCTGAACCCTCTCTAGTTCTGCTGTATCCTTTTTGAGATGAGTCTACAAGAAGAGAACACCGTAACACAGAGGAGAGCAAACCTTTGACCTATTATTTTCTATCCCATTCCATTTGCATCTAATGTTTTGGGTTTATTTGTTTTTTGACTACTGCTGCACATTGAGCAGAGGCCTTTATCGAGCTGTTTGCAGTGATGCCCGGAGCTCATTCTAAATTAACTACTAACTCGGGAATTATTAACTACTGATTCAGTGTAAATTATTCCCTCCAAGGCATAAGTTTGCATTTATCAACAGTGAATTGCATCTCCCATGATGTTGTCCTCTCATTTAGCTTGGTTAGGTTCCTCTGAAGTTCCTCACTCATCTGATGTTGACTAGTCTGGGTTTTGTTAGTGCTGAAGCACTGAAGTCGCAAAATTCACAGTTGCCAAATCATTGATAATTTATAGTAAACACCAGGCCCAGTATTGAACTTTTTTTTTGGCACCCTGAGGTTAACTTCTTGCCACGATGAAAACTAATTTCTTCTGTTTTTCATTTCTTAACCAGTATATAAACAATCTAGGCAACCTCATTCAAAGACAATTCTTTGTGTACCTGACTGGAAAATGACTGGTTTATTTTTACTTACCCATTACTCTATCAAGTGGTCAAATATTCTGCTAAAAATGACAGTTAAAAAAATGAGTGAATGAATACACTCACTGTATTAACTTATCATTCGTGTTCTAGACCAGCAGTTCTCAATCTTCCTTTCACTGTGACCTTCTGACAACAAAAATGACTACACTACCCCAGGCGGTGGGACCGAAGACCAAGCCCCACCACCCTGGATGGGGGAGGGGCCAAAGCTGAAGCCCTAGGGCTTCTGCCCTGGACAGGGGGCATCTAACCTTAATCTTGGGCAGTGGGGCTTGGGCTCGAGCTTCAGACTTGCTAGGGCCCAGAGTCAACACCTGCCTTGGCAATCCCATTAAAATAGGGTTGCATCCCACTGTTTGAGAGTCCCTGTTCTAGGCCCTCCAATACCAGGCCCAGGATGAACCGCTGGGAAGATGTGGGAGTCATGGCTGTAGGAGAAAGTTCAACCTCTGAAACTAATATTAAATTACCATTAAGTTGGTGATAGAGTTGAATGTTCCCATAACTGTCCAGTCTTACAAGTGTAAAGGCTTGTTCTTGTTGACACTTACTCCAAAGAATACTTCATTAAGGAGACGAGCCCCCAAAACAAGTGGCTGGGATAAAGGAGTTTTCTCATGTCATTCAAATTGCTACTTGGGCCTGAGCATAGAGGTGGTTTAATGAAACAGAGTGACTAATGAGAACAAAACTGCACTGAGCTTCCTTCTCTCTTAAAGTTGTTTCAGCAGAAAAGGAAACTAGGTGGAAAAGGACTAGAAAAGGAAACTGCCATCATACAGAGGTATCCTAATCAGATCACAGGCCAAACAGAAAACTAATTAACAAATCTTGTGTCCCTGTTTGTGCACAAATTTAGTACAGAAAGCAAGTTGAAAGTATCAACTTTTCACTAGGTTCAACTTACATTTAACTAGTTCACTTTCTAGTGTGAGGAAGCATCTCTTTGAAGCTTAGGATTTAGTCTCATTAAGGCGTATCTAAAGTAACACTGATCTGAAGATGTGACTGAGAGATGATGGTGGCTTTGAGTGATACATTAAGTATTTCAGTGAGTGGCATTAAAGGGACACAGATTTTTCACCAGTTTCTTAATCACTCTAATCTGAAAATTTTGTACACAATATATAGCAGTTAAGTGACTCCCATAATTACTATCACTGAAAGGTGTTGACAGGAAAAATGCTTTTCTCTGTATTTCATCTTATTTTGTGCCTTTGACAGGACTTTGTGTAGTCTTTCTTACTCTTAACTTGCATAGCTTCTTATTCTGAAAAGACTTTTACAAACTTTACTGGAGAGCAGAAAACCCCTTATTTTAAAATCAATAATAATTCACAACATCTATTATTTATTGGGTACTTCATGAGAAACTGGAGTCTTTTTAAAAATTGGTTAATTAAGAGAAAAATATTTAAATTGGCAATATCCCCTTAACTTCTATTCTGCTTCCTTTTGCCAGTATGCTCAGAATACCTTTTTACAGGGATTTCTGTTTTCTGTGGCACAACACAGCAGCATGTTATGTTTTTTTTTAAAAAAGGTAAAATAGTGAATTATTTGCATTTCATTCTTTAGAAATCCTACCTACAAGAATTCTGGAAAATGGTTGACAAGGTTATGGCAAAACAGTGCTTAACGGTTTGAACACTGATTTTAGCTAGCAAGGTATCTGTCAGCATGGATAGACATGATTAGAGGCATTGAAAAGCTTACGCATGCACAGACATTGAAAAGATTAGGCCTGTTTAGAGGGGAGACTAATAAAAGGGGACATGATACAAGTATATGAAATAATGAATGGCATAGAAAAGGGAAATTGGATGCTCTTAGTTACCCATTCTCATAGTACAAAAACAAGAGGATGTGTAATGAAATTGAAATATATATATTACACAATGCAAATTAATGGCGGAGAGTGAGTGAGATTATTGAGTCCAAAGAGAGGAATAATAAGAATGAAATGAGGACTAAACACTGATGGGGATAAAATCCTCAGTTACATAACATGAAAACAAAATATATAAAGGGTCTGAACACCTGTTTAGAAAGAAACATCTCCATTGGACAGGCTATTGCATAATTGTTAGTTATGGTTTGTACGTTTCTGAGAAACATATCCACTGTCAGAACTGGGGAATGAGTTGAAATGGAATAGTAGTCTGATTTGGTATGCTAATTGTCTTGTTTACAAGTCTAGTGTACTTTCCTGCATTTTTCCCACCAATCTGAGACTCTGTACCTTGCTGTTCCTGGACTCCCTCACTTCCCAATTGCTGCTATGGGAACCCCTTTTCTTTTTAAACAGAAGGACTTGAAAAGGTATAAAATATGTTGTTCTCTCTGCCAACACCTGTGTACTTGCTGTAAATCCTGCTAACCCACTGGGATCTTTGTTAGGTAATGGAAGCATGCAGCAGTCTGAGCAGTGCTGCTTGCAGGGATAGCTTAGTATACACTGTGGTAGCAGGAATAGGAGCTACTTTCCCAGTAGCTGCATGATAATTGCTTGTATTTTTGTCCTACTTATCAAACCAGCACTACTTCAGGTGTGTGTTTAATTAGCATCCAAATGGCCTTTTTTTGCTTTCTTCTCATTTTGAGGGGGAGATGTCTACGCCTATAATGATGGAGAAAAGCAGTGAACATTTTGGATAGTTTAAGAGCACACATGCAACCCATGTTGATTTCCTCCTCACATAGGGTAGGTTTGTTTAAGCTCCCTTTGTTCTGCCTCACAGAGATGGTCAGCAGTCAGTCTCTTACCATCGTAGATAACGGCAAAAAGAAAAGGAAGAAAAGGAGGACCAGAGCTACAGACCATCTCCCAGGGAAGTTCGAAGGTTGGTGTCCGTTTTGCAGTGCCTCTGATCTGTAGTGTCTATATCCTCTTGGCCCCTTTCAATTTTCTAAGCAAAACAATGTCTGTTCGCCAATGCAGTGAAAATTAACACTGCTGCATCTTTTTATTTCTTCATCACTGGTTTCCTTCAGTCTTCAGTGCCTTTATGCCTGATAATGAGCTCTTTGTATTTCCATTGTACATTTGTTTTAAGATGAGGCAAGGTGCAAAACAGCACAGCAGTTTGGTTTTTGAGAATATTTGCATACAAACTGTTTCTAAGTAACATGTACCTGTAAACATAAACCATTTTAGAACAGCTCAGTGTAACCGAACTGATAATTTTTTTTAAAAAAAACCTGTGCAGAAAATAGTGCTGAGTGAAAACCAGAAATTCAAGGTGGTTAGCCTAAATATCATTTTAGCTTTAATATTTAAGGAGCTATTTATTCTGTAGATTTCTAAACCTAGAGCATTTCCTGATTAAGAAATGATGAAACATTTTCCTCTTTAGAAAATGAGCCCTCTGTTTTCAATCTTTGAATCTCTAATTAGATAAGAAATTGAGAACATAGGAAAAATAGTTGAGATTCCAGCATTCATTGAGTTAGAAACACTTTCTAATATTAATAGGATTGCTGTTTCACTCCTACAAGGAAATCCAATTCTGTTTTTTTTGGGTGGTGAACAGAACAGATAAAAATTGAAGTGTAAGTAAAGCTGATGCATCTAAATGAAAATGTTGCATAAATGCAACTTCCCCAGTTTATTACCAAGGGAGTTCTCATGGTGACTGTCACATTACGGTTGTTCTTCAAAACAGTAGCTTGTCTTTACAATTCACCAAAATACTTCTGCTAATGTTCGTTTTGTGCTGATTTTTCTGGCAGACTTGTACAAGCTGACTGCTGAGCTCCTTGGTGAGGGAGCATATGCTAAGGTTCAAGGTGCTGTTAGTCTGCAAAATGGGCAAGAATATGCAGTAAAAGTAAGTATGGTATCCAAGGAGGGAGTGCGTTCATTTGTATCTGCCTATCTTATTCCTTACACTGCATCAGTGATAGACTACCTGCAATAATTGAGTAAGGAATGTGGAGGGCGTTCTCTAAAAAACAAACAAACAAAACGCCATCCTCCCTCCCCCCAAAAAGGAGAAAAGGTCAGTTCTAGTGATAAGTAGAATTGATAGATCTTATGTACAATGCCCTCTGGAATGAACTGAAATATTTTAGCAGTGAGCAGAGTTCACACAAAATAATATACCATATAATGGTTAGACTCCTGTCTTTTCCTTTCCATCTTGATTTGAATGGAATTCTAATAGCTAGTGTTTATAAAAGTGGAAGCATTTTTCTTCAACTTATTTGAATAGCTTGTTATCTGCCAGTGCGTCTCTATTTCTGATTGTCAAGTAGCCGAGGGTGGCCTATTAAATAGCTATGAGCTTTTGACCAAGCTTCTCAGTGAACAGCGTGCACCACTAACCACTGTAGTTACATTTATTGCTCTTTCCCATTCAAAGTATAGGAAATAACTTGGTAAAGGTAAATGCAGTGATGCAGCAAACTCTTTAATGGCACCAACCTTGGGATTATAGAGTATCTGTGACCAACTTTTAGAAAAAAACATTTTGTGCCTGTAGTTTTGAGGCAGCGATTAATTGCAAGTGTAAATGACATCTCACTACCTGATTGTCTAAACATATTATCACTAGTGACACAATATTGGAGACACAAAAATGAAAGCTGTTCTGAAGCCTCTTTAAAAATCTGACCGTTGATATTGAAAACCCTTATCTTTTGATTTGTTGAGGTTAAAAACTGAGACTATTCACAAAACTGTTAATGCTCTAAATTATAGTAAGGTACATTGGCTTCTGAGCTTTCTTTTTTTTATGGGTGCATTTTGTGCTTGTGAGAGTGAGAAACTATAATATTGGGTACAGCTAATGATAGAACTTGTAGCTGCTTCACAAGCTACCAGCCCACCCATCTATCATTTAATTGCAACTTTTTTGTAATGCTCTTGCCTTTCCAGTCCTCACCCTTTTGTTTTTTCCCCCTGAGCAGTGCCTAAAGTGCAAAATTGTATTGCAGCTTCCTGGTATTGACAAAGATTTGCTCAGACTTGTGAACGCATCACACTTGACAAAGTTATTGAATTAACTAACCAACTCGCATCTTTCAAAGAAGTCAAAACTGCGTCATTGGATGCCTGTACTAACCAGTTCTTCTCTTTTGATTGCTAGATTTGAGTCATGTAAAAACTGAAAAGGATTTCCTTTTCCAGCTGCATAAAATTAAAATGCGGTAACTGGGTTTTGAATGTCTTTCTCCTCTTTTCTAGTTCGTAGATTGCCCTCATTATTGTAATATCTGAATGCCTTCCAGTACTGCATTAAGTGCTGTGACTAACGCCTTCACATGTGAAATTAGACAAACCATGGATATTTCCCTGGGACAGGGCATGACTGGGATTTGAACCCAGGGCCACTGAATCCAAAGCCAGAATTGTACATGTGGGCCATAGAGCCATTTTCAAAGATAGATTCCAATTCTTTTAACAGATAATTGAGAAAAATACTGGACACAGTCGGAGTCGTGTTTTTCGTGAAGTAGAAACATTGTATCAATGTCAGGGTAACAAGTAAGTATTGCTTATTTTTGTCTTTACCAGGTATCTCTCAGAGCTGGTGGTGTAGGAAGGGACAGAAGTGCGTTTTTCTCCTTATATCAATTATAATTTAGCCTTAGTGTGTTGGGTGTGTAACTCGCATGCCTCCTACATTTTATGGGAAAGTTTAAGAAAATATTGAAGAAAAATATGAAATTTAAAAACTTTTATTAGCAGCCAGCTAAGCATGGAGGTAATATGCTTGAATGTTAAATGGCTTTCATTCCAATATTTTTTTTAAAAAAGTCCCATATTTGTCTGAAATCACCTTAGGTACCATTATCTCAATATTTGCATGTTTCTTATTATTTATTCTGCAGCAGGATTATAGCTCCACCGTGGCAGGCTCTGTACAAACACATTTAACCATGGAAATACTGTAGGGATGGAGATAATGTTGAGTTATCAAAGGCAGTTGAAAGAATGACCACCTCATTAAGCATCTCTTTCATACTGCCTGATGCTACAACTGCTTTTGTTAGGCCATTTCTAAAACTGGTAGAACTTGTTAGATTCTTTGAGGGACATGTCATTGTATCTCCATTTCTGCTATGCACCTAACAAAGCATGTCCATCCATTTCATACGTGATTAAAAAATGAAAATTTCATGACAATGTGCAAAGTACAAATTTCATACTTAAATGCAGACTGATCTTGGGTGTTGTAATTAAGGCAACAAGGGATGTCTATACTTTGTGCAGCAATGAACACAGCCTAGCTAGGCAGCATTTAGTTGTGACCTGCTGGTTATCACACTGAGCCCAAAGTCTACCAGACAGATGCTGCTGTCTCCTTCAAGCAGTGTTAAGTTCCACTCTGTGACTTTTAGAGGAGAAGAATGGCGAGTAATTATTTTTGTTCTTGCATGTAGGACAGACATGCTATTCCAAATTATTAACTGCAGACTATTACAGCTCATTTTTCTCTGTTACCATTCAGTTGTTCTCTTATTATAACCAACCCTGCCTAGTAGACTGCTTTGTTTCAGTGATGTGAAATTTAAGTACGGTAACTCCTCACTTAACGTTGTCGTTCTGTTCCTGAAAAATGTGACTTTAAGCGAAACGATGTTAAGCGAATTCAGTTTCCCCATAAGAATGGATGTAAATGGGGGGGTTATGTTCCCAGGAATATTTTTTTGCCATACAGTACTATAGTTGGAAGGTTCCCCTGCCATACTTCACAGAGGCACAGCCCACTGGCACTGGACACAGTGAGGCAGGCAAGGGAGCTGAAGGTGTTTTAGGCTAGGAGAAGCATATTGCAGAGCAGCAGCGGTGGCAGCTTCCCCTACTCTGCAAGTATCAGGGGCAGGGGACTCAACTCTGGGCCTGCCCACTCCACCCTTCCCCCAAGCTCCCAACCCACACCCACTTCTTCTCCCCCACCCCCTTCTCTGCACACCGCATCCTTGCTTCTTCCCCCTCCCTTTCCTGCCTGCGACAATCAGCTGGCTTGTGGCGTTCAGAAGCGATGGGGGAGAAGCAAGGAGATAGCTCCTTCCTCCTGAATGCCGCAAGCCAGTTGATTGCCACGGGCAGGAGGAGGGGAAAGGCACTGATCTGCAGGGTCTGCCGGTGGGCGGGAGGCGCTGTGTGTGGGGGCTGCATAGGGGAGTTACCAGCTGTGGACAAAGCAGGCAACCAAGCGAGGACATAGCGAAGCATTGCACAACTTTAAATGGAGCATGTTCCGTAACTGAGCAGGGACGTAAGATTGAAACAACGTTAAGCGAGGGGATGTTAAGTGGGGAGTTATTGTAGTAGAATCTGACCCAGGTAAGGTGAACGTACAATTTTTTTTAATCCCACAGGCTACAAACAAGCTATTTCCCAATAAGTACTTTCATTTTTGGTTACTTCTAGCACTTCATATTTTTAGCATAAATATATAAATATATTTAACAATTTTTTTCCATTGTTTGCTTGTTTTTATTTTCTCTTTAAGGAACATTTTGGAGTTAATAGAATTTTTTGAAGATGACACAAAGTATTACCTTGTCTTTGAGAAATTGCGCGGAGGTACTGTACATCATATTTGTGTATTTTTATTAAGCGTTAGCTTGATCTGTCATTGCCTCGGTGTTTTAAAGAGATCTCTCTAAAACAGAGGATGAAGGATTTATTTTAAATGCATGATAAGGTGCATATTGATGTAGCTGATCATACATTTACACATCTTCCACTTTATAGTTAAATAATGAAATTTTCAACTTTGTTAGTCTGGAAGATTTGGACTATAATTATCAAGTCAAATAGTATCAATAGGGAAAGGTGGAAAATAGGATGAAATTTCAGAAATGTTGCATGATCTTAGGAGATATAGACACCTCCATATGTCACATTGTCACGCTGTCACCTAGACACAGCACACTCTGTGGCAGCATTTTACCTCCTAATAATATGATGTGGGTGTTCAGTGACTTACTATTTTTCTGGAAAGCTATGGGGAACTGTTGCAAATAATGGTTTGCTTCTGGCTTATGACACTGAATTGTAGCAGCTTGCTTATGAGTCTTTTGAGGGCTCCTCCAATTAAGCATGCTTGGTCACTGGTTTTCAGCAACATGAAAACTGATGGGTTAGTAAGGGAGGCGTGTTAACCATCTTACAAGGGAGTGGGCTTTCTGCTACTGCTAGTCAGGCAAAAGTGCTTCTTGACAGGAGACAGTGCTAGGGGTATCTAGTGTTTTGCTAAAGAAAAACTCTAGATGAACACAGACACAAATTTTCCCTTGAAACCTCAGTAGTAATGACATATTTCAAAAAGTACCATCCTCTCTTGTCCTTTTAAAATGCTGCCTGATGATGTCCCAAAACTCTTCGATATTGAATTATGTCTTTTGCAGGAATTGCAGTCTTCCCATATGACTTTGTTTAAATAAGGCTTATCCCAAATAGAAGATGGGAACAGTCTTGCATTAAGTTCATGCTTTGAAAGCATGAGTCCCCTTTCTGTTTGCCTCCCTCCTTCCATGCTCTTCCCAAATAACTTGTAACCCGTTATATCAGTGTAATAAAGGGGCTGTGTGTATAGTCCCTGTATCGGGTGTGTGTGTGTACTTATGAGTTACAAGAGGGGCTCTCTTCTTCAGCCCACATCCCCAGCTGAGGTTGAGATCTGAATTCGGTGTCTATGTGTAAGTATTATATCTGTGTATTTAAACTATTAACACTGAAACACACTTGAAATAATTTTATTTGGGCATAATTTTATTCGGGAGGGAGGGATAGCTCAGTGGTTTGAGCATTGGCCTGCTAAACCCAGAGTTGTGAGTTCCCCCCTTGAGGGGGGGCCATTTAGGGATACGGGGCAAAAATCTGTTGGATAATTTAATTGGGGATTGGTTCTGCTTTGAGCAGGAGGTTGGACTAGATGATCTCCTGAAGCCCCTTCCAATCCTGATATTCTATGATTCTGTAAGCTTTCATCCATGCACTTCATCCATGTATCTGATGAAGTGGGTTTTAGCCCATGAAAGCTTATGCCCAAATATATTTATTAGTCTCTAAGGTGTCACAAGTACTCCTTGTTCTTTTTGCTGATCCAGACTAACCAAGCTACCACTCTGAAACTGGAAATAATGTGAGTTAGGGGTGAAGCTCTAATTTCCTATGCCTGACGTGCAACACTACATGTATGCCATCAGATATTGGTTTTGTCCTCAGCAGTGTGTCTGGCACCTCTGACTGTAATTTGGTTTACGTGGAAGGTTGTATTCAGCTCTCGCATCACTTTGAAAATATATTTGTATAGGACTTCATTGCACAAGCTGTGTGGCTGTGCAGTTAGCCAGAGGGTTGCAGAACTTGCACTTTCCTGTGACAGTCATGCCTTACTATAACCATGGTAATTGGTTATAGACTCTCAACTACCACTAATCTCTTTGCCCTGGAGCTTTTAAACAAAATGTCTAAATTGCTTATGATTAAATCTAGCTTTTTTCCCCTTAATTTACATGATGAACCCACCTGAATGTGGAACAAGATTGAATTTTTAATACATATTATTAATTCCAGAGGATCTTAAAGGTCTTCTCTCTCCATTCCCAAAAGTCACTTTTGAACAATGATACAGTGTACATCACAAATTTTATCAGTGATGATGCTGATGATGTAAAAATGAAAAGGACAGGTCACTGATATGGAAGGACCTGGATCTCTTGGTAAAGCAGGTGCAAGCAAACAAATATATCAAAAGGTAAATATACACATCTAAGAACAAAAAATGGAGGCCATACTTATAGGATGAGGGACTCTATCCACCACAACCCACAAATCTTTTTCAGGCTCACTGTAATCAGCTGAGCACGAACACCCAGTGTGACACTCTAGCCAAAAGAGCTAATGCAGTCCTGCGATGAATAAACGGGAATATTGCATAGGGGTAGATAGGTTATTTTATATCTGTATTTGGCACTAGTGTGGCTGCAACTGGAATACTGTGCCCAAGTGTGTTGTACACAATTCAAGAAAAGCGCTGATTAAATTGGAGAGGGTTCAGAAAAGAGCCACAAGTGATTAAAGAATAAGAAAACCTGCCTTAGAGAGAGAGACTCAAGGAGTTTAATCTATTTACCTTAACAAAGAGAAGATTGAGGGGTGACTTAATTAAAATCTAAAAGTACCTACATGGAAGACATTTAAAAATGGGCTCTTCAGTCTAGCAGAGAAAGATGTAACCAGATCCAGTGGCTAGAAGTGGAAGCTAGACATATTTAGACTGGAAATAGCAGTTTAATATTTAACATTGAGGGTAATTAACCTTTGGAACAATTTACCAAGGGTCATGGTGAATTGTCCATCACAGGCTATTTTTTTTAAGAGATCTGCTGTAGGAATTATTGTGGGGAAGTCCTATGGCCTGTGCTATACAGGAGGTCAGAGGAGATGATCACAGGGATGCCTTCCGACCTTGAAATCTGTGAATCTGAGTATGTAACATCTGGAGGATGACCAGGTTACCACAGGTGTGGTGTTCCCTCAATCACGCATTCCATGTGGACTGGATCTAGGACCTATCTAATTGTGTTCTCACCACTATTCACTCTTATTCCTCTTCGAGAAGAGCTGACAAACTATTTGTATAACGATCTAAAATAAACTGTAAAAAAATAATTCGGTGTTCTGCTGAATGAAACGGATACCTGAAATAACATGGACCGTTTCGCTTATTGGCCTCCTGCCAGGTTTTCAGAAGCTTTTCCACAAGGTCAAAAAAGACAGGAAAGCAGATTTGCTTTTTTAACATATATCTAACAACTCTACAGGGATGACCTTCTGAACAATAGGCTAGTAAGGGGCAAGGCTTAGCAAACTAGAAGCCCTCGCCGTTAGCAAGGTAAAACTTGTAATGACTGAAATCTATACTGAGAGTAGGCTTCCTCGGGCCCTGCGATGCTACTTCAAACACTCTAAGCGTCTTTGTGTCCTTCTATCAAGCTAGAATAAGGCTTGCTTACTCTGTAGATGTTGCCTAGGTATCATAGGCTTAGTTTTGCCTGTGTTCACCATTGATCAGCCATGCCCCTTTCTCATATGGGTTGCCACTATGCAAAAGTAGCAGCAGCTGCCTAATGGATAAATGAGGAGAACACCCTCCACATACTATATTATGTGAGGTTTTCTTCCTGGGCATCTACCAATTCAAAATAATAGGACTGAAGTCACTCAGTGTATAAACATCCACGGCCTCAAGGATTTCATATCAGCAGGTGGCAATTTGTCCTTAGTCCTCAATACCTGATCTTTCTGGTAAATATAACAATTATGCTGTGTGTGTGTGCGGTGGTGGTGGGGAGGGAAGAAAAGGAGTTTAGGCCGTTTAGTACGGTAGGAGCCTAGTGAGCAACATTTAACTGTAAGCCTTGATTTTATGTTTGAGGAAAATCTAAACCTATTTGGGGAAAAGTCTTTATCTTATGTTAAAGGGACACTAATATTGCCTGAAAGGTGATCTACGTTCACTAGTGTTGGGTCTGAAAGGTCTTGTTCAGAATTCCAAGCACAGAAGGGGACATTCTGCCCAAATATGTAAGCTTCTCACCTTGGCTTGAGTGAAAATTTTGATGCACATCTAAAAGAAGAGGTTCGGGTTTTGGTTTTGGCACTGAGGGACAAAAAGTGTGTGTGTTGACTTCTACAGTAATTTATTTATCAGTCGAGCGTAGGTTACACAAAGCTAGATGACACCCAGGTCATTCTGTATCACAGCAGGTATAGTCCCACTGTGCTGTAGCAAACATTCAGCAGCAGTCCAGGTGCTGGGCCATGGTTAGATGCATTTTTGAAATTCACTGCCAGGCCTGTGGTATCTTATACACACAGGATATTTGCATATCTGCAGTAATACCCTCATTTGGTAGGAAGTGGGTGCAATTTCTTCTATGGACTTTCAGTTCATTATAACATGCTAGATTTTCACTCTCGCAAAACTTTGTATTAAGTATGCCCTATCCTTTTTCTGTCATTCTGAGTTTTGTCCAGATGTGCTAGTTACCAACCAGCTAATCCAAAGAATAATCAGACATGCAGGATTTTAATGTTTGTTACTAGTCATATTTACATATTTCCAATACAAATATAAACTAATACCTAATGAAACAAAACCCAGGTAACATGTTAATTGAGCAAATGTGAAATCCTATTCTAATCTAATTATGAATAGTCTTCTGAATTTTCGTACTGCTCACACTGGGATCATGCCTGTGCTAGTTACAAAGAGGTTGAAACTAACACAACTCCAATCCCAATATATGCAGGGCCTTTGGTGTTTGATACGTGCAGTATTTACATTCAGTAGCTCTGCTTCAAATAGTCTCTTCTTCTGTTTGCCTATCACTTTCACAGGTTCGATCCTAGCCCACATACAAAAGCAGAAGCACTTTAATGAACGGGAAGCCAGCAGGGTGGTAAGAGACATTGCATCTGCTCTGGATTTTCTGCATACAAAAGGTAAAAAATTACCAAAAAACCTCAACCCTTGACTGAGGTTCTACATGTTAACAAATTACAAAATTAATCCATAAATATTCAGAATTAAGCATTAACTTTGCTAGCCTTTCCAGTCATGTCAAATTTCCTTTATCTTCCCAAACATTTTCTAGTAAGAGTTGTGTTTTAAATGGATAAATCCTGTTGGAAATTTTAAATCACCAGCCTGGGAGAAATAATATCCAAAGTTAGGTCTGTTTTTGTTTGGGGCTTAAACCAGCATGTGATGGCTATTGGAACAGAACTACTTTTACTTTTTTACAGTCTCCTTTCAATCTTACCGGGATTCTTTTCAGAATATTTATCCAGAATAGCTCTATTCAGTTAAGCAGCTGATTTTAACAGCAAGATCTGTTCTCCAGCCTAAAGGCTTCAACCATGCTGGTAGCTGCATGCAAGCGAATCCTCATGTCTGCTTGAAGACACACTGATTTCAATAGAACTTTGTGCAGGAGCAAAGACGTGCACATCTTTTTGTGGAAAATAATCTCTGTAAAATTTGTTCCCCATTCTTTTTACAATTTGAGGTAGATTTTCAAGCTCTAAATTAAAATATCTTGAATGTGCTATGCACAGCTTTAATATATTGACACAGAACTCAGTGGACTCAAGTAAGAGTTACCATCTGGCTGCTTGGTGGTCCTATCCAAATTGAATTACTTTTCTCATTAGGTGCTCTCATCACTGCACCATCAGAGTGTCGAATTAGATTGCATGTAACCAGACATTAAATCTCACTGCCTATAATGGATAGTATAGAGCTATTTACTCCCTGCCCTTGTTCCATCCTACAAATCAGGATTGTAAATGCTCTGTAGGTTTAGGATTCTATCTATCAAGATATTGAGCATTTTGGCCCCAGTTCAGCAAAGCACTTAACCATGTGCTTATCCTGAAGGCCCAGAACGACTCATGTGCTTAAGTCTTTTGTTGGATGGGGGCCATACTGCTCAACACCTTGCTGGATTAAGCCCATAAAAGGTAAAGAATCTATATAATAAAATTCCAAGATTGTTACTCTGAAGTCTAAAATGTCAGTCAGCGTAAAGTGTTTGAAGCAGCTACAAGCATGGTTGAAAGTTTTTTGTTCAGAATATCGTCGTGTTCAATCATCAGTGGGATTTGTAGTCTGTCCAATTCGTAAGTTCTCAGCCATTTTTAGCCGTTTATACACGTGACTTTACAAATTGAACCTGTACAGTAGCATGGACTTTTGGCTGCTAATGTAATATTAAGCAATTGAGGAACAAATAAGATGGCAGACTTTAGGTGTGTATATATATCTATGCCCTCTAATATCAGCAGTCAAATGGGGAGGGGTGAAAAACAGAGAAGATCTTAAGCCAGATAACCAGCTGATGGAACTGATTTATGGAGAAAGATGTATTGCTAATAGCTTGGCTATATGATGACTAAGATAAGGCAACAATTTACAAGTGTAAATGCTGCGGGAGAGAATGGAGTTATGACCATTTACAGCAGCTGCGGGTCTGCCCCTTGTTTGGCATGGTTTGAGTTATGGCTTAGAGTGATGGGTAAATTGAGCCACAGGAAGTTCAGGCCACATATGTAGGGAAAGTACAGAAATTGTTAAGGTTCTAATAAAATCATATGTTAATCTATATAAAGGTTACTATCTTGTGCATTGACTGTTCAAGACCTACCACAGATGTCAGCATATTGCGCTTCCCTCACATTTTCCCAGACATGGGGAGGTGAGCATGTCCAGCAAAAGTAGATGACTTTTTATAAGAAAATGGTTTGCATTTAAAATAGGGGAACTTAGTGGTGGATTTTTCTAGTGACATTTCTCATGACTGCTTAGTTCCCCACTGAGCTCATTTGTTGCTCTGGTAATTTACTGTCAATCATTGGCTTTCCTTTGGAAAGGGAAGACAAGGGAAGCTTTTGCAAAATGGCTTCATAAACAGTGACTCAACTTTTTGTTTGTTCTGGTTTGGATTTTGTCATTTGGTGAAGAGCATGAACATCGCTGCAGAATCACCTGCAGTAATATCGCCTTTGATTTCCCATTTACTTTATGGTTCTACTGTGTGGCATTAAAATAATTAGTAAGTGACTCACAACGTTAAAGTAAACAGGAAATTAAAGCAGTGTTATCACACATCATTTTTTCACTGATGCTGCAAGCGACTTCTTAACTCAAATGTTCCTTATCAGCAAGACAACTAATCTTTCAGTTAGCGATACTCTAAAACTTAAGGGAATGATAGTTTCCTCGAACACTCACATGGCACACTTGGGAAGAAACCCCATGGCTAGCTAACAAACCATTACATAAATATTTAAAAGGTGGCTGCTTTCCTTCCCAGGCACTGTGGAGTAATTACAAAGTGAATTTGTTACATAACGGACCCAAAAATACAAATGAGAATCTGCAACCCACAAAACCTTAACACACAACAGTGAAATACATTGTAGGAGCTGGGGACAAATAGAGGGACAAATATTGGGAGACTCGCTAGGAATACCAGATGTGTTGTCTTAAGATAATCTTGATCACAACGTTCTTCCACACACAAGCGAGCTGCACCAGTATTAACATGTTGAAGAATCCTTCTGGTTTGAATTTTTTTAAATTAAGCCATGTCCTGCAGGTTATTCTAAACTAATAGGCTTTGTCTCTTATCCTACCTGGTTACTTACAAAGCACCCTAACTTTCTCATACTCCAAAATAGTTAAAGCTTAGCAGCTTCTGAAAAATTGTATTGGTCAGACGGTCATTAAACTGCAAACAGATTAGTTGTGAAGTTCAATGATTTACTTTTGGTGGTTCATTTGCTATAACTGCCCTTCTTGTTGAGTTTAATGTTGGATGCAGAATTTTTGGTAACTGGCTGATCGGGTGCATGAAAAAGTGCTTCAGTGCTATAAAACTACCTTTAATGTAGGGGTGGGCTCGAACTAAGATATGCAACTTCAGCTGAGGTCGAAGTATCTTAGTTCGACTTACCTGGCTGTCCTCACAGTGGTGAGTCGACTGTGGCCGCTCGCCCATCAACTCCACTTACTCCTCTTGTGGAGCTGGAGTTCTGGAGTCTAAAAGGATTGCATTCGGGGATTGATTAATCACATCTAGAGGAGATGCGGTAAATCGATCTCCGATGCATTGAACGCTACCTGCCGATCCGGCAGGTAATATAGACATACCCTTAGGCTAGATAGCTTTTTATAACAGACCTAGACTCAGAATAACCCTGTGAGGCCACCTTGCCATGAAGAAATGTAGAATGACATGAAAAAATGTTGGGAATCTTACTAATGCACATTTTATCTCCTATGTTTTAGGCATTGCACATAGGGATCTGAAACCTGAAAACATACTGTGTGAGTCTCCAGAAAAGGTGCTCTTTTATTTTCTTCATACCTTTTTAAAGTGAAAATTTTCATGCCATAGGGGCTGGCACCTGTGTAATTATTTTGTTAGTTTCTGGCTTCCATAACCTCTTTTTTACTTCCCATCTCCAGATGTCACCAGTGAAAATATGTGACTTTGACCTTGGTAGTGGAGTGAAATTGAACAGTGCATGTACTCCAATAACTACTCCTGAATTAACTACTCCAGTATGTAAACCTCTATTTTCTGCTCCATTATTTAGACTGTAAAGCAGCCACTGAGACCTAGTATTGTGGGGAGGGATAGCTTAGTGGTTTGAGCATTGGCCTGCTAAACCCAGGGTTGTGAATTCAGTTCTTGTGGGGACCGTTTAGGGATATGGGGCAAAAGTCAGTTGGATGATTTAATTGGGGATTGGCCCTGCTTTGAGCAGGGGGTTGGACTAGATGATATCCTGAGGTCCCTTCCAATGTGATATTCTAAGATTATCTCTAAAGGAGAGGTTATAAGGGGCTTACTGAAACTACTCCAAATATGGAGAGATCTTACTAAACAAATTCCTTGTCTAGGGGTGCAGGCTTTCTCTGTTTAAGGGATGGGGTGGGGGGGAATTCCATGTAAATGATTTGAGAACCATCCAGTTATGTACACAACTAGCCTTTTGCAAACCAGGCATTTGTTATATTTGCAAGTTGCATCTAGTCTGAAATAAAATTGTAAATCTTTAGGGAGAGGAGCCATGTTTGTTTTGTACAGCAGTTTGCATGATGGATGTCTGATTTTGACTGAAGTCTCTGGGCACTGTCTCCATATAAATAGTAAAGCAGAACAAAATCACAAAGTGTTTGAAAGCACTAAAATGTGCCCATTGCAATCCCAGTTTTAATGAACTTCCAACTGGAGAGAAGCTCTGTTTGGGGAGGAAATAGCCCTGTTGCTTCTCTCTTAAAAATAATCCTTCCTTAGATAGTAAAGGAATAAAGAAAAACATCTCAGTAGAAGATGCACCCATTGAGCACGGATCTAGTAGCTAGGACTGTCCATCTCTAATCCACTACCTCGGATTTTCCATCTGAGGAGGGGAGGAACAATAGTCACACCCATTAACCTGCTACGAACATTGTGTCTTTCATTGTTTAACACATGAAATATAGTTAGCATTTACAAAGGATATTTCTTGGGCAACTGCAAAAACAACTTAGGTGGCTTTCTCTCCATAAAAGCTTTGTCCCCTCAGTCCTGAGGGGATGCAGTGCAAAAATGGATGGAAAAAGGTGCCCTTTTGGTCCATCTGCTACTGACTGCGAAGGAATTGTTTCAGCTTTTGTTTCTGTTTGATTGCACATGTTTCTGCAAGCAGCTTTTTCACTTGATTTATCCTTCTCAAACGCCATCACGAATCTTGCTGCACCATCCAAAAGCCAGTGGTGTAGTTAGCAAATGATAGCAATAACATACTGTGTGCATTAGTTGGTGCTTGTGAGCAGTCTATTAGACATTGTGATTCACAGCCAGGAAGACAACTTGAATCATTATTTTGGGGGTTCTCCAAAACATCTGACTAAAAGCTAGTGATCCTCTTAAGCCAACCAACTTTTTTTGCATTGTGTATTCTAAAATATTGTATGTGTATTAAACACTCTATCTTGACAGAGATCAGTCTCTGAACTTATAAAAATGTGTTGCATTTGTTTCTCTGTTAGTTCTGACTGTTGCCCAGCAACTGGTACAGTAGCTGATTATTTGGTTATTTGTCTCCTTTTTTGTTGGTCACTTTTAAGTGATGTGAAATCTGCCATTACTAAAATTCCCCTTCCTCATTTGTTTTTTGAATAAGGAGGCTTTTGCATAGCTTTTATTTTTATTGGTGTAGATTGGGTTTAAAACGCATTTTCTATACGTATTTATACAATATTATTCAGTATGTATTTCCCAATATTTGAAACTGGTAGCTGAGCCTCGGAGGACTGAGCAATAAAATTATGTGCAGAAGACTGAATTTCAAGCTACGTTACTGCTCTTCTGCTGTCTCTGTTGTAACACACATCGCTACATAAACCCAGACAGTTTATTTTTGGCAGTGCAATAAAAGGATAATCTGACAGTGGGTCAGGAATTAATTTTTAATTTTTTTTATAGAAGATAGTCCACTTATCTTGCTAGATTTTTTTGTCATAAAGGCAATTATTTAAATACACATTGCATTTTGAAAACCATAAACATTAAATAAGCTTTTTTCAAAAATTGTCAAGTGCTCTGTGCTTCTCTTATGCCTGCACACCTAGGAAAGCTAGAGCTGGATATCTGTCTTAGCATTTAGCATGATCAGAGAACTGTCCAAACATTAAGCCTCTCCTCAGCCCCATTTTATTCTTGAGGGATGTAAAAGCCGAATAGTTCTAGCTTAACAAAGCTACATTGCCCATGTTGGAGCCATGATTAAAATTCAGTACATCTTATAGTTCCATCTTCAGACCACTTCTTACAGTCATCCCAGCATTACTCTAAGTAGTTCATCAAATATGACAATCTTATCCAGTTTCATGGTCTCCTTATTGTATTGGCTGCATTGATGGTTCACCACCACTCTCATTGAAAACGAATTCTCTGTTTACTAGTGTGGTTCTGCGGAATACATGGCACCAGAGGTGGTCGAAGTCTTCACAGAGGAGGCCACGTTCTATGACAAGCGCTGTGATCTGTGGAGTCTGGGTGTGATTTTGTACATCATGCTCAGTGGCTACCCGCCTTTTGTGGGGAACTGTGGCACAGACTGTGGCTGGGACAGGGGAGAAGTCTGCAGAGTCTGTCAGGTGACTGCATAATCTGGGAGGTTTGGGAGAGATTTATATAACTATGTGAACTTGACAGGGCTGGCTGGCACATGATATTGAGCTGCACAGCAACCCTATAACCCAACTAGTAATCCTCTGAGAGAATAAACTTTAACTGATAAATGGGGAGGATGAGGTAGAAATGTGAATTACGGATGATAATATACTGAGTGCCCCTCCTGAATTTGCAGTCTGAGAGTTGGCAACCCCTCTTCCTCTTATGGGCTAGGAGACTTGCATCTTGGTGTTTGGGCCTCTGGTTACATTGTCACTAGCTGGGTTTAACATAAACTACCAAAGCCCTCCGGTTAAAAGTGAGAAGTTAGGACCTGCTGTTTCGAAGGGGTTAGTGTTTTTGGGTTTGGAACATTGTAAAGGACAGGAACAAAACCTTTTTCTCTTACTTGTCCTTAATATTTAGTGTAAATGAATATTCTTTTGGCAGAATAAGCTCTTTGAGAGTATCCAGGAAGGCAAGTATGAGTTTCCAGACAAGGACTGGTCTCATATATCCAATGATGCCAAAGATCTCATCTCAAAGTTGCTAGTTCGTGATGCCAAAGAAAGACTTGGTGCTGCTCAAGTTCTTCAGCATGTTTGGCTGCAAGGGGTAGGTATCCTTTTAAAGCATTGAGGACTGGCTTCTTCTGAGTCATACCGTAAGCCGCCATCTTCAGACATGGCCACTGCCCATATCTGTATCAGTGTGTGCCTTGTTTAATCAAGTAAATAAAATGGTTTTGTTCCTCAAGCTGCTGTATGCACCATGGATATGTGATATTAGTAGGAATCTGTCTAGGTGCTAGTGTAAGGCACTCTTTTTGTTGGCCAGTGCATTTAAATAGCTTTCCCTGTGGCTGCCAGGCACTGAACCAGAGAAATTATTTTGGGGACCTATCATCTCTAATACAGTGATAAGAACCCTGGTGAATGCTAGGTGATGGCTTTGCGAACCCTTAATATTTTGCATGATTTTGTGTGTTAGTTTCCAGTTCAGGAAAGCATATACATCATGTTTGTACTGGATGCAAATGTAGCTTGTTCTGCTGTTGTAGTCATACTATATTTAGAGCTTCCCAGTTATTAAACTGCCTTAAAGTTGTGCAATTACTGAATCCCTATGGGATCACCTTTAAAGAGAGGGAAGTTGAGAAATGTGTTGAGTCCTATAATGTCTTTGGAAAATAGAAAATCTGTCATTAAATATGAAGTGTTTTGGTTGTAATGATGGGGGTGGGCAGAGAATAGATTTCAGTTGGAAGATCTTGGGCAGCACAAATGCAAGTACAATAAGGAAATTTCCCTAACTTTTTAATTAAAATTTTATAGCAGGCTCCTGAAAGGGGATTACCCACGCCACAAGTTCTTCAAAGGTAACCATCCTTGTTAAGAATCTGTTGCTTTAGTTGAGTATAACATAACAAGACAGGCACTGGACTGGAACCCTCAGGGCAAGAGGCAAGAAAGTAGAACAAAGATAACATGGGCCTGCATAATAAAAGCAGAACTGAAAGCTGTCCAAATGCCATGGGAAGAAGCTCAGTGTGCAGCAGGAGACCACGAAAGATGGAAGGCAGTGGTGAAGGCCCTATGTTCCACATGGAATAAAAAGGCATGAAAGCAAGAGAGATTTAATTGAGATGACTTAAATCAGTAAGTGTCATCTCACCACCTGGGTTATGGGAGAGAGTGTTAGAGTAACATCTTGGGAGAGCTCCTTTAGGGAGAGCACAATTGATTTTACACGTACGGTTGCAATAATTTTTTTGTTGTGCTCATGCTTGGGATTTTTAAATCTAATCTTGTTTAGTTGTGGGAGAGGCGATAAAGGGAGGAATTTGAAGGGCGAGATGGGAGGTGTGGGACAGAGGAGGAAAGACATGAAGGCACACCTTATCTAAGGAAATTGTGTTTCAGTGATGGATGAATGATTGCTTCAGTGGGAATTCTGCCATTAATTCAAGAGGGAGTAAGGTTAGGCCTCAGAGACAGAGTTTTGGTGAAAAATTCTGAGCGGCTGGCCCTCTGCCAGAGAGGTTTTGCAAGTTTGAACGCCCAGGTCCTATTCCTAGCTCTGCCACTGGATCACTGTGTGTCTTTGGGTAAGTCACTTTACTACTTGGGGCTCATTCCCCTCTGTAACAAGAGCATTGTACTTGCCTCACTCAGGTTTATGTACAGTGTCTAGTTATAGAGAGGCTGGGGTCTCTAGTTGTTACCGTAATACAAATAATAGCAGCAGGGTTAACTTATTTCTGAATTGCTTTCTAAGTCTCTCTTACTTACTCTCTCTGTGGCCCCCAGTATTGAAGTATAAGTATGTTTCACAATCTTTTGATGTATTCCTCTGCACAACTCCCCTGTCGGGGGGGAACTATTATCCACGTTTACAGAAGAGAACCAAAGTACAGAGAGACTATGTGACTCACTCAAAGTATCACAAAGTCAGTGGCAGAGGGGCTTGAACCCAGGGAGTCCCAGACTAGTGCCCAAACCATGGGACCAGATCCACATTATGACTTGAATCACTAGTTATCCTCACAAGTACAAGTGTGAAAACAAAACCTCAGTGTCTTGCTTGCTCAACGAATGTTTCCTTAAGAAGACCTGGCAGGTGCATAGTTGGGCCCAGTGATTTCTGTGCACGTGTTGTATAACCTGATTTTCCTTTTCCTGCAGAAGGAACAGCAGCACGAAAGACCTGACACTTTTTGCAGCAGAGGCCATCGCCCTTAACCGTCAGCTGTCGCAGCACGAGAATGAGCTGGACGAAGAGCAAGAGAACATCGCTCAGGCCATATGTTCCATGAAGCTTTCTCCCCCATCCAAATCCCACTTAGCCAAACGCAGAGCAATGACCCATGCCACCAAAGATGGTGACTTCCAGCCAGTCACTTATGCAGCCCTTTGACCTGCTGACCCTTCTGTACGTTCTAATGGTATTAGTCAGCTTTACTTCATATATTTTAAAGTCTAATAGACATCAAGGTTTAATAATTTTTAGAAGGAAGCTCATTTATAGAGGGACTTGTATTTTTAAATGGATACGTTTTGTAGGAATGTTTTTTGCTTGACAGATTTGGTAGATGAAGACAATTTCATTGAAATTCTTTTTAAACTAAAAAAAGTGAGGTTGCTGCTATGTTACCAGAGACGATAAACCACTAAGCTTTCCTTATTTTCTCTTAAAAGAGCACACTTTAAAATGTAGACTTGAAGAAATCTGGAAAAGTTCTCTTGCTTTGAATGTCAGAACACAAAGGCTTTCTACCCCCAACTCAGCCATCCTTGTGTAGGAAACCATGGTGCTGCTCCTTTGGGGCCTCTTGGTGCTGCTTTTTGTTAATGACCTACTCTGTACATTTTTTTTTTTTTTTTTTTTTTTAACCCACCGAAAGGCCATGAGTGCACCTTGTCCTTAGCACCTGCTGACTCAGGAAGTACAGAGGATGCTTAAGGCTGGACCCTGCAACTTGATGATCACTCTCTCCTCCCATTGTCTTCAGTTGTAGTTAAGCGCATTCTGCAAGATACTGAGGATGCTCAAGCATGTAACAGGATCAAGGCCTTGGAAACTAACACAAATGCCGGGAAGTGGATTTTCATCTTTTGGGGAGGAGGTGTGGGCAAGCACGTGGACCCAGAACATTGTTTTATTTCTAAACCAGAGACCTCTTTATATTCTCATAACTAGAATGTACTCAGACTTATCTCAGTTTCACCTGTTGCCCTCTGTTGTTTTAATACATTAAATTCCACCTTTTCTTGCCAGTTACATTCTTAAAGCTGAATCTGATACAGGAATCCTAGCAGAGAAATTTTAAACAAATGTATGTTACAGTAAGGACAATGATGTAGGGAATCTTTATCTCATGAAGAGCATGTCTCTAATTACTTTTTCCTGTGTTATTCTGACTGTATTTCTTGATACAGGAGGGTGAATGCACAGGTTCCAATCAAGTATTATTTTGGTGAGAAATCTGAGCTTTTCTAGCCAGTGGGAAGACACAGTGTGTGTCGGGGGTGGGGCAGGGCATAGTAAGGCACTAGCAGCAGTCAGATCAGGTGGGTGCGGTTTAGATCAGAAGGTTTTTGTTATTGTATTGTTACATTATGCTTACTGAGCCAAGGTAGTTCAAGAGCTATCATGGAAGTGCATTGGCCCAAAATTTCAAAAGTCACTAGCAATTTTAAAGTATTCAACTTGAGGTACCTTAACCACACTTCATTTTCAGAAATTGCTCAGGACCCACACTGTGGAAATTGGCCCCTTTAAGTTGTCTTAGGTTGGGCACCCAAAAGTGCTAGTCATTTTTGAAAATTTATGCTAGTGTGTTGTGGCAGGTGAAAAATATGCCTTCAAATTTTAGGATTAATCATCCCAAACGGCTAGAGAATGAACACAGGAAAGCAATCCAGCAAACCATTGGAAATGGAGAAATCTGAACTATAGCACATTTCATCACCCAGTCTGTCAGAGTGTTTCACATTTGCCTTTTGAGAAGTGTGTGTGTGTATTTTTCTATATAAATATTTTCATACAACATGCTGTATTGGTGAACAACAAGAAAATGTTATACTTTATTTAAACTATTTTATATATTGTGCCAGTGGTAAAGATTATGAATTGTACTTAGCCTTGTTTTTTTAATATGTTAAGCTATAGATTTAATACATTCCATAATTTACTGTATTTTTTTGGTCTGATTTTGGAGACTAAAAACTCAGGAAGCAATTTGCTTACCCCTCTCTGTGACACTCTTATTAACTTGTGTACTGAAAATTAAACTTAATTTACCTTCTATATTGTCTATTTCTTTATCCATCTCTGGTGGTGTGATAGGTTGTTTCATGGTAAAACTAATCTCTAGATTTTTAACGCCAGAAGGAACCATTATGATTATCTAGTCTGACCTCCTGTGTAACTTGAGTCATAAATTTCACCCAGTGATCTCCTGCATCAAGCCCAATACCTCTGCAGATGCTACTGCCCAGTGGAGGTAGAAGGAGCTGCATTGTTAAGGTGAAGGGAGGCCAGTTGAGCAGGGGCCATGGCACCTCCATGGATCTTGGAAGATCTGCTGGCTTACTGGCCCATTCTCCCTGCTCGTTCTGTAGAGAACAGCAGGAAGCGAAGTTACACACAAACATACAATGAGGAATTGCCAGTTTGAAAGAGATGGAGCTGCAGCTGCCTGTAGGTCCTGCTGAGAGGGATGGTGGAGAGATGCTTCAGTATCTCTTAGTGTAGCATCCGGCTCTTATGAATGCAGATCGTACTGTCATTTTGATTTTAAAATGTGGTTGCATTGGTTGATGTAAAGGTTTGCACTCTTACGAATGATCGATGCAGACCATTTGTTATAGCTATTCTGTACACCCTAAATAGGTAACGACTACACATATAGAAGAGAATTTTAGCCTTTGGATACATAGAATCCAAGATATGTCTCAACTGTCCCTTTAAATTTGAGACCATGCCCTTAAGTGCAGGTGAACAGTATATATTTGGTGTCAGCAAAGCTTATGAAAAGATTGTGAACATCACCTGATGTCCTGTACTCTCAAGTTCTAATTGGCACATATTAAGATTTGGAGATGACGAATTTTAAGAAGAGGGATGCAGTCATCTGGACTAACTTCAGCTGATTCATATTTTTAGGCGTTCAGAGGAAAAACACATTACCTTGTGAAACTGGTTGTAGATTCTCCCCATACCAAGTTGGAAACTAAATGAACCTTCTAGACTTGACCGACCTTTAAGCAAACTTCTTTACTCCATTAAGAACTTTAAAGTTTTGAATGTTGTCCCAAAATCGTCATCTTGAATGTGTTTTAAAAATGAATGAACAAACCTACTTCAGATCCTACAGGGATAGAGGATCACAAATTTGCCGTCTTGTTTGTAAATGAACAGGTATTCACTAGGCACAGTACAGCTTGCAACACGGGTATAGTGTTCGACCTTAAAAAAAACTGGTGGAAGTAGCTAATTCATCCTATGAAAGATACTGTAGTGTTCAGTAAATCTTCTCAAGGAACTCTGAACATGGCTGGAATTCAAAGCCAGACAGCCAACATCTCTGATTCATCAGCCTTATTGAGTCTCTCCTTGATGATCACCTTCATTTTAAAGTCAGCCCTCTGGTCATAGCCTGTTCCAGGTACTTTATTAAAATATGCGTTAGATGCATCTGTTTTAACATTCTCGTGCATCCAGTGGGAAATACAGCAAAAGGGAGAAGGAGATTCACTTTTTTTGTCTTGATAAATAAGATAGGAGCTATGTTCCACATGCTGCAATATCCATACAGGGGGTAATAGCGCTTTAGATCTGTTGCTACTAAACGCTTTTATGCCTCTTACTTCCTGTGTCTTCGTATTAGAAATAATGATTTCAATTATGTTAGGTCCTATTGGTTTTCTAAGGAGTTTGGTATATTTAGTATGTCTTTGCCATTTTTTTCCATACAAGTGGAAAATTCACACTTTTGCCAGCAGCTGAAGTTCTTCGGTTTTCTTGCTTCCTAAAGACGGAGAATTAAGCACAAGATTGGGTACTAGCTGTGTTACGTCCTTGGAGTGTAAGTGGTTTTGCCTTTGTCTTCACAAGTTGTGCCTTTAAGGTGGCCTATTGGAAAGTGTCTCCATTTCTTTGCTGAATCACATCAGAGCCAGTGGGACAATATAAAAGAGGCTGAATCACTCCGGTTAGCAGTTGAGAGAACTCCCTTGATCTGTTTCAACACATCAAGGTGCTGTCTAAAGAGGATTTAGTGTTTCTACAGATTAGTAAGAGTGAAACAGGCCCCACCACCTTCAGGACCTGATGAACCATCCCCATGACTTTTTTTTCTGAGCCTGTGAGCAGCATAACCATTTTTCTTGTAACTCAATTGTCCCTTCTTTCAAAGACTGTCTCACTTGAGTCGCACGTTCTGCACACATCTTGGTGTCCCTTCACCTCGCAGGATTATGAAGGTGAGATTATAGAAAGTCATTTCTCTAGAAGGAGGAATTGGATATCATTTAAACTTTTCTGCATTAACTTGGTCCCTCATTTTGGGTGTCTGTCGCATGTTCCCCACATATGGGCCTTGGCAGGTGAAATCTGACTGTCAGAATAAGTGAAGCTGTTAGCACGCATCAAAGATCTAACTAGAGCCATAAGATCAGCCACACCAGGTCAGGCCCATGGTCCATCCAGCCCAGTATCCTGTTTTCCGACAGTGGCCAACGCCAGGTGCGTCAAAGAGAATGAAGAGACCAGGCAATCCTCAAGTGATGTCATCCACTCCTAGTTTCAGCCAAACAGAGGCTAGCTTACTAACCTACTGTTTCCTTTAGTAAACCGATATTTAGCCATAATCAAGACATCCCCATAGTCAGCATTTAATTAACCCCTTACTGATGTTAAAAGAACAATAACTAACCTGCATTAATCCTAAAGTAGCAAATTACATTTTAAATCTTACGGAACAGAACGTTTTGCAAGATTCCGCAGTCTGTGCCCATGAGATATCCTCAAGTGACCTTAATACGCACATTCACGCTCAATCGTAGCGAAGCTTTTTAGAAGGGTTTACTTTCCGTATTGTTCATTGCACAAAAGGGTGCTAATGTTCCTAGGTGTATGTTTTTCCCTCTTACTCCTATGTCAGAAATGGAAAGACACGTTTATTTTTGCAGAGCTGGGGGAAGGCTGGCTTTCAATGTAAGAGCAGCTTGGTTAATTTCTAAGACTGATGACTTTCTTTGGACGGTTCCAGTGGCAGAAACAAGCTTCAAGTTTGACTTCCATGGAAACACTGCCATGGCAACCAAAAGACCTGACAATGCTGAGGAAATGTATAATTGTACCAAGACATACTCATGGCTCCCTTGCTGCTTGATTTCATTCGCCACAAAATATGTTTGTTGACTTGCATAAACCACCATGATAGGTGCAGTAGAAAAGTGCACTTTATTTGGAAGAAATAGTTTTGAAAGCTGCAGTATTCTGTTTTGTTTCTGTGAAAAACTATTGCAAGTTTAGAGGGAAATGTTCTTAGTAAGCACGTCTCTCCTGACAATAGGAGGAGACTACTTCATAAAGTGAACTCTTCATCTATACGATTTGCCAGTGGGCTTAATGGGAGTAGTAATAATGGGCTTCTTTATTAGTCCAATGTTGTGCAAATTGATGCAAATGGGTGGTAATGAACCCTGAGTGCAAGAGAGCCAATTTGTCTTCTAAGGCCTTGTGTACGCTGGTGGTGTGGAGAGAATGCATAGCTACATGCCGCAGTGAAAAGCAGGTTGTGTCCACAATGCAGCATATAGCTACTTGCAGTGAAAGGCTCTGACTGTGGGACGTGACCCTGCTAAAGGTAGCAATGTACTCAATGGAGTCACTGCTTGGATGTATAGACTATGTACCCTAAGATTCTGGCCTGTTTTTACTCTTTTCAGCTAATCAGTGCTTCACTGTTTACACTGCTCTTCATACCATGCTGGAGGTATTTGCAGTGTATGTATTCCACCCAACCCTTGTAAGTGTAGATGTAGCCTAGCAGAGAAGCACAGAATATCAGCATTATGACTGGTCCCTTCTGTCTTATGTATCTGAATTTTATGCTACTGACCATCACCATAATCGCTGAACAACTTCCACATAAGATCAATAGTGGTTTGGGTTGGAAAACAAATTCTGTTTAGCAAAAGAAACCATTTAAGACTTCAAAATGTTTGCTCCCTTCTGCTACGGAAGGAAAACAAGACCTTGGAAATTTGTCATTAAACCACACCTGAGTGTAGCCTGGTGGTTGGGGTACTCAGTTGGGATGTGCAAGATCCAATGTCCAACCGTGTTCTGAATCTGGTTTTGGGTCTCCCATGACCCAGGTGAGTGCCTTCACCAGCAGGCTTTTGGCTGTTCTGTTGGGTGGCTGTCCATCTCTCTGATTTTTTACCTAAAATTTTGAGCTGGCAAAATGTTTTGACAGAAAAGTCTTTCATTAAAAATGTATCAACCAGCTCAAATAGCAATAGCAAAGTTCTTGGAGTCTCAGACTCCCAGCTACAGGCTGCTTGCTGGGAAAAATGTTTGTCTCCTATTGCTCTTTGTCAACTCATTCTCCATTATTTATTTGTGTTGCGATAGCCCTTGAAGCAAGAGGTGCCCATTACTATATGTTCTTCTGCAGATTAAACAAGCCCAGTTCTCTCAGCCTCTCCTCGTAAGTCATGTGCCCCAGCCTCCTGGTCATTTTCATTGCTCTCCACTGGACTCTCTCCTATTTGTCCACATCTTTTCTGTAGTGGGGGCCCCAAAACTGGACACAGTACTCCAGATGTGGCCTCACCAGTGCCAAATAGAGGGGAATCCTCACTTCTCCCGATCTGCGGACAATACTACTAATGCAGCCCAATATACTGTTAACCTTCTTGGCAACAAGAGCACAATGCTGACTCATATCCAGCTTTTCATCCACTGTAATCCCCAGGTCCTTTCTGCAGAACTACCGCTTAGCCAGTTGGTCTCCACCTTGTGGCAGTGCATGGGATTCTCCTGTCCTAAGTGTAGGACTCTGCACTGGTCCTTGTTGAACCTCATCAGATTTCTTTTGGCCCAATCCTCTAATTTGTCTAGGTCACTCTGCACCCTAGCCCTAACCTCCAGCGTATCTACTTCTCCCCGTGCTTAGTGTCATCTGTGAACTTGCTGACGGTGCAATCCTTCCCATCATCCAGATCATTGTCAGCAGGTAGCCGTGAAACCCACTGGTAAAGTGTCTCTATCCCCCTCTAGTGGTAGAGCCACATAGAAAATGAAAGCTTTCTACTGCTACCAGTTTGCTAGCTAGCTCAAGTGGCTGAGGACTGTGTGGCACCAGAGATCTCGGCCTTGCTGCTAACCCATGTGCGAGAGGAAGAGCATGGTTCTAGAGGCTGACTTTTTCCCCCCACAACTGCAACAGTGGTGAAGGGGAACTCTGCTCTGAATGTACGAAATACCACCGAAAATCTAAGCACTCTGAAAAATAAAGGCACTCTAAAAGCATCATTGAAAAACTTCTAAGGAAATGAATAATTCTCTATTGAGTGAAGGATGATGGGCCATGGCGAACGCATGAGCCGCACATTGAATGATAAGGCCAAAATGCTATACCAAAGAGATCAAAAGAAACTTAAACAGCTGCTCACTCAGTAAGTACTTTCCTTCCTGTGCACTTGAGCCCTTGGTAATGAAAAGTGCTATATAAATGTAAGATGGAATAATTATTAACATCCTGCTTATGATTCAGTCAGAGCTCTCAAGGAGTTCCCTCTGGTACATGTGCCTGGCCTCAAGTCTTAGTAAGCCAAAAGGCTTTTGATTTCCCACTTTTTTAAAAATAAAAGACTGAGTAGTGATGCTCAAGATCTCAGGGTTCAGACTTCTAGGCAAACATGCAAGGGATTCTGTGATTTGTAGCTGTAGTTAGTGGTACTGGGAGCAGACTGCTGCCCTCTGTGTGTATCAGGCTATCTACAAGCACATGGAAGACTCCCAATAGATTTAGGGCTAGGGTTGGATCAGAAAAGAACCTCCCCACACCCCACAAGAAGCAATGGAAGGGGAGCAGCCAGCATTCACCTGAACAGTCAGAGGGGTCAAGGCATATGGAAGCTCCCATCCCAGAAAAGGCCAATGGTGAGTGAGGGTAGTGGGAGAAGGGAGGGAGAGTGGTGGATCTTCCATGGCTGAAGCTCAGAAGCAGATAACTGATGTTTTCCAGGGCTACAGAAGCCGAGAAGATAAACGTGGTGTCTTGGGTCCAAAAACTCCCCAAATTCAGTTGTTAGGAGCTGAAGATCCAGTTCAGGCCCATCTCTCTTCTGAAATAGCATATCTGTAAAGAGCACGAGGAGTCTTGCAACATTATTTATTTGTTACCATAGTCCCAGTTCCGGATGAGGACTTCATTGCTCTAGGAGCTCTGCAAACACAGAACAAAAAGATGGTGCATACCCCAACCAGCTTACAATATAAGTCAACGCAGATGGATACAGACGGACAGTTGGAGAAATACAAGGAAACAATGAGACACTATTGGGCAGCATGATTGGCAGTCATACCGGTGTAGCAGCTGAACAGGTATCAATTTTTGGGTGGATATCACAGCAAAGGAAAGTTTCAAGAATAAAATAACACCATTGAATGCAAAGCTATCTAAAAACCTAATCTTTCGCTAATGTACTTTAAAAGGATGATGCCGCATTGGAGAAAATCCACGCAGTAGCTGCACAAACCTCTGATTGGATCTTGCTAAAGAATAGAAAGAAATAAAAATGCACCAATTGGTTATCTAGTCAATCGGACCTAGGTTCTTGAGGGGTTTGTTCTGTGCTTGCCGTGCACTTAGGACAACGGATCCCTTTATCCATGACTCAGGTTCCCAGATGCTACTGCAATATGCATTAAATACTAATCACAATTTAGCAAATAGAATATCTGAGGCGGAAGGGAATATTTTTTCCCCATTTCTCCGCCCAAATTTTGAAACTCGAACATTTTAACCAGATGTACAAATGGTTTGGAAAAAAGGGGACATTTTCTGTCAAAATTTTCCCATTTGTTTTTTGAAAATGTGTAATTGAAATTTAAAAAGAAAACGAATCAATCACCCCTATTGACGTGGGGCAGTTACATTGGAGTCTGCTAATGGTTTGAACAAGAATAAAGAGTCCGCTGCATTCTGTCAAAGGTTCTGATTCTCCTCACAGTTGGAGGCTGAGAAAATCCTTGCCAAAAGCAATGAAAAGTGGAAGAGCAGCCTACATTTATAATCCTTGTCAGGAAAACTCAGGCAAATTCTCATAGCTACGTGTCTCAGAATTTCACAGCTGGTAGGTTATTATGCCAACGAACAATTTAATTATTCATGTGACAGCATGCAACTTGGGAAGAGATAAGCAGCACAGCAAAGGAACGACTCCCAAGGAGAGGACATGAATGGGAGAAAGGAAGAAGGATTCTGGGGTCATTTGAAAGCTCCCTACCACCAAGTATCAAGGTAGGGCACTCTCAGTTTATTGTTAATTGTTCATATTTTTCCTCTTGCCATTTCTTTGGCTTTGGTTTTATGGCTTACTGATTTTCTTTTTCCCCTTTTGGATCTCACTATATGTTTTTTTCTCTTTTTTAGTTATTATCTTTTAAGGATCCTTTCTGCTTCTAGATGAAGTAAATGGTTTTTTTTGCAATGTCTTGTGCTTTTATGTTTTCTGGGCCATTGGATGAGATGAGATAAGCTACCCATGTTTCCACCATGCTCTGTACCAACCACTGGTAACCTTTATAGCACGAAACCTCTGTTGCATATAAATAAGGCAAAACTTTCCTTGCCATCTGTACCCTGTGGAATTCTAAGCAAGGGGGGGAAAAAAAAAAAGCTTAGCAGGAGCATCCAATTACTCTCCTGGTTAGTTAATCTTTGTCAGCCTATATTATCTACAAAGGAGGAGAAGGGCCCATTGTTTAGGGTGTTACCTTGGGACTTGGAAAACCAAGGTTCAATCCCCTGCTCTGCCAGACACTTGCTGTGTGACTTTCAGCAAGTCACTTACTTATTCTCTTTGCCCCTTAGCTGCCTATATATAAAGTAGGGTGTCATGGACTCAGAGGTCATGCCCACTCCTGGCCCTGTGCTGTCCATGGAGAGAACCCCCTTCAGTGAGACAGCCCTTCTCAGGGGTCCACTCTTCCCCAGGTATTAATCCCTTCCGCCTCCTGGAGCCGCACCTCTCTGAGCCTTAGCACACCTGTTTCTCACCATGGGCCCCCTCAGGGAATCCACTTGCTCTTGGTCCCCAGGCTTCCACTCCCAAAGGGAATAACGCCCCCATGCTCTCTAGACCGGAGTGACACTCAGCCAGCGTAAAACAGAAGGGTTTATTGAGCATTTGAACACAGCATAGGAAACTCTGAGCCCTCAGGCCTGGCCTCCCTCAGCACAGCGCATCCAAGTCTCCCCTGCATCCAGGTGGGCTCTGCCTGCTCCCCCTCTCCAGCACAGAGCCCCCCTGCTTCCCAGCTGGGCATCTGATATCACTGACTCCAAGCCCCGCCTCTGTCCATTGTCTTCTCTCCAGGTCGCCTCGGCCTTCTCTCCTCTCTTCTGTTCTCTGGCCCCTTGTGGCTGGAACTAGCCGGTTAGGTCACCGGGGTCCTCTCTTCACAACCCATTGTCCTCCCACTAGCCAGAACCGGCTGCGACTCCTGAACTGGGCCTCCAGGTCGCCAGTTGCTGGGATATCCATTCTCCAGGCCATTGGCTGGGGTCCCAAGTTCCCTCACTGGTCCTTTGTCACAATAAACTCCCTCTCCCATCACCTCGTTAAACCAGTAATGCCCAGGGAAACTGAGTCCCACCTAATCTGCATGCAAACCATTGAAAAAACAAAACCTCCCACTTGATCACATAGGGTAACAGCACTGCCCATCTTTACAGGAGGGTTGTGAGAATTAAAGATGATGAGGTGCTCAGAGATGATAGGAATGTGGATCATATAAGTACCTCAATGGAGAATGGATACCAGGGAGTGTATGAAAGCACAGGGCCTCTCCAGGCAAATGCCCCCGTTAGCCATGCATACTGGATGTTGGCTCTCCAATGACAGATACCCACCTCTGCATCTTAGTGGCATTTTCTCCCCGGAGTCTGTGTTACTGGCTTAGAGATTTCACCTTGTGCAACAGAGCCTACCACTAGAGCCTGGATCGGCACATCTTGGAGACAACGGTGTTGACTCTGCCTTGCACCTTGTGTAATGGATACCCCTGTGCACAGCTGGCATAAAATGTCACCACTGGTGCAGAATTCACATTCTTTCTGGTAGTGCCACTTGGCACAGCGACGGGGTCCTGATTTAGGGACGTCCCTAACGGCATCTTTTAAATTCAGAGCTTTTCTAGCTATGTGAGTGCACAACGCAGAAGAGTCTCAGATCCAGAGAGCAGCTCTGACAGGTGCATCTCACCGAGTGTAGCCGGTGTGGGAGCAGCCTCATTTTTATTTCTCTTAAAGGTCCACTCCCTGGCATAAAAGTTCCAGCAGTCTGTCAAAATAGTGCTTCAGCCAGAAGTTTTTTGCATGCTCTTTTAAACATTGCTTACATTTTATGTCTTAATTCTAAATTACCCAAAGGCTCTGCCGGTAAATGCATTTAAACCCGTGAAAATACAAAGAACTTCACTGTAGCCTTGGCTTGGTTGCAAGAATTAATAAAGAATGATTTGGCTTCCCAGTGTTTTCTCCCCATTAATGTCAGATCTTAAAGACTGCAGTGCAACCTGTACTGAATGATTAACAGCCGGCTCTTGTCTGTTCACATACAGCCACTTAGCCTTGTATATATTTGTTATGTGAACTTAACTCCATGGTGTATCTTCAAGGAATGATGCCATACTTTTCTAGTGGCATCCAAGTCAACGATTCCCCACCACCACCTATGTCAGGGAGGTTTTCTTTCCTTTCACCTGAAGTGCCAATGAATAACTGATTCTGTCCCCTGCAATTCAAGTACTTAAGACCTGTGATTTCTAATGAGGGAAGCTATTGGCCAGCTTTCCAGTCATTTGATTGCAAACCAGCATGGAATAACAAAATGTTGTTTGTTTCCTTAAGTGGGCAAGAAGAAAGTAAATGGAGCAAAAAACCTGACCTAACGTTCAGGAGTGAAATGTATGTGAAAAAATCATCTTTACAGCTTTGCCCAAGATCATTCTCTGTTGCAAACATTGTAATGTTTGGAAGGAAGAACGCTGGCTCTCCAAAGACAGACGGCCATACTAGTTTAGAGCAAAGGAATATAAAACAGGATGTTTCTATTCCCAGCTCTCTTTCTATGTAAGCGTGAAGAAGAGATGGTCTACAGAGAGCGGGTTTTTTGTATTAACTTGTGTTTTCCTTGGATTGAATGCATCCATGTGAGACACGTTTTTGGTTATTATTTCACTATTTGTTGCAAATTGGATAATCTTCTTTGATTAAGTGGATTAAGGCTCTTTAGGATGCGTTAGTCCAGCTAGAGGTTCATGTGGATGCATCCATATTTTGGATCAAGTTTTCCACCTCTGGAAGTCCTCCCAGTGTTATCCCATGCTGCATTGCTTCACACCTGGATTGGCTTGTCTGTTTACCTCCACTGCTCTAGGGTCATGTTGCCCAGATTTCACCTCCTAATTTAAATGCTGGCAAGCAACCAGATGCACCCAATTTCTGAGTATACACTCCTGGAAACTGTGTTATGGCAGCCATGCCTCATGTTTTTATGTGGACCTGTGCAGAAATTATGGATTTCCATGAGATCTGGGGACAAGAGACAGTCCAGTCCTGTCTTACTATCAGCCACTGGAATGCCTCATTCTCCATTGACTTGCATGTTGTGTAGTTATTTACACCTGTGCAAAGTAGTTGGGGAAAACCATAGCTGAATGGGAGTGGTGATGTTAGACTCGCTTCACGCTGGACTACAGCGGGGACAAGGCGATGGAGAAGCAGGGCCTCTGAGTTTCAGGGTCAGAGTCGTCCACTCTCAACCCCCCACTAAATCAAGGAGTTGTGGTTATTTGTTGGTATTGTCACACTGTGTCGGGCAGAGGATGTAGAGGTTTGCAGCAAACTCACCTTCCTTTTGCTTCCAAGCACAAACTCCTCCCCCTTTTCCCCCCAAGTGCCTGTTAAAAATTCTGTATGGTGAAATTCAACAGGATTTCTAGGGCATGAGAATTTGAAAGTGAATCCCACTAGAAGCTGGCTACAAACCAAAAACTTAGCTCTTACCTAGCATACATCAGCTGCAGATCTGAGCACCTTACAAAGGAGCTCAGCATCATTATCTCCATTTTACAATGGAGAAACTGAGGCACGGGGCAGTGAGAACAACACAAACAAAAAGAAACCAACTGTGAAAAAACAAATTTAACTTTCACAGCTTCTTTAAGATGCAGCACTCCCCAAGGTATGGCTTGCAATATAACGAAACACATTTGTTTGTTAAAATATTGAGGCTGCGTCCTCGGCTCCTGTAAATTAGCAGGGCTCCATTGAAGGCAATGAAATGATGCTGATTTTATGCCAGTTTAATATCTAGCCTGTCATATTTGACTTGAGAGCGGCCTGTTAAAGATAATTATTTATATTGATTTACAAATTATTCCCTCAAATCTTGCTTTTAAAAATGTGGCATTATTGGTAGTGCAGTAGCATCTAGGAGCCCCAGTCATGGAGCAGGGCCCCCTTGCGCTAGGTGCTGTACAGAGACCGATCAAAAAGACAGGTCCTGCCACAAAGAGCTTATACTCCGCTTTCCTGGTTTCATGTGGCCTGGATTTACTACTGGAAGCAAATACATCAAGATGCAGAAAACTGAGCTGAATTTCAGATCTGGACAAGATGTAGCAGCCTTGGCTTGAGATAAACATTTGTGAATTGGAAATGAAAGAAAAGTCCTGTTCACATAGCTGGTGTTCATGTACGTATCCTTAACAGACACAAAGCTGAGGCGTAAATTGGCAGTGATGACTAGACTTCAGTGGAGCTGCCCCAGAATATAGCAGCCGAGGATCTAAGTTGCGGTTTGGATCGATCTGATGTATCCAAAAACTGGGGAGGTGAATTTGAGATGGACCAAAAAAACCTGGCAAAGCGAATAGTTGCAAAATCTCATGCAATGTTCCCCATAATGAAATCCTTCCCTTTGCTCATCCCTAGGGGAACAGTAGCTTGCAACGGTTGCTTGAAAAGGCAGCTTGACTTATAGTGGCACAAGGCTTTCAGCAACCTGGCTTCATCACTGCCGCCTTATTGTTTATAATCAGCCTGCAGGCTTCCTCTCGGCAGGGTCCTATGGCGCTCATTGCCTTCTTGACTCATCTTTGAGCTGTTCGTGGAAGGAACACACACACCCCTTTGGCTTGCATGAGATTGGATTGTACACAGCTGTTAAGAAAGGATTTAGATTGTCCAATAATTATTAGTTGCTGCTGCCATAGACCTTTAATGCCACGCTTGCAGTCAGAGCAATGGCAGTATCCTTAAGAGTAACAGCAGACAGCAGTATTTGTTTTGTATTCTCTGCCCTTGTCTGTTTTCTGCAGGGAGGTGAGTTCGTGGCTTTTGAAGTTTGCAGATGCTTGGCACCTTTCTGAATGTAGGCCTGCTGTGAACCATAGGACTAAATGCATGGATTTCCTTTAGCTTGCTGAAGATGAGCCAGTAGAAACGATGGTCTAGATCGTCGGGTGATGCAAATCAGCATAATCCATAACCTTTGATGGAGCTGCACTGATTTACACCAGTCGAGGATCTAGCCCCTGTTTCTCGCTCTTGCTTTTGGTACCGTGTGGCTTCTCCAGGCGCTAACCTTCATCTCGTCTAGCATCAAACTAAACTAAGGCTTCAGATCAGAGCTCCACCTTGAAGGAGCAATGTTCTTATCCGCTGTGATTCTGCCCGGCCCTCCTCTGTGCATGGGCTCCACATGAGTGCTCCCTTTTTGTAGCAGCTGGGGAAGGCGATCACGTGAGGAGTAATCACCCCACTGTCTCTGAGCTTTGAGACCAGGATGGCTTCTTTTCTTCCCTTGCTAGCTATGCGGCTCTCTTGCCTGGCTCGTAGCTTTTAAGAGTTCGTGAACAGCAAAATAATAGTTTATCCCCTTTGCGAAGTATGCATGTGACTCATTGTTCAGCCTGCTGTCAGCACCCCTTCCTGTGTCCACGGAGGATGCTAGTCTACTGTTGCCTCCAGCTAGGATATTAAGGGTCTGATGTTTTTAGCCCTGGAGGTCCCAAGCCCAATTGCCAGGGATGACTAGAGGTGACTTTTACACAAAGATGGCCTAATTAGGATATTTTTTTTAAATGTGTCTTCTGATTTTGTTTAATATATGGGAAAGAGAGGTTCAATTTGCAAGGCACATTTTAAGATGTTCAGTGAGTGATGCATGTTTATGGGCTCTTAAAGGGAAAGTTGATGGCAGAAATAGTGCAAGGCAGAAAAAGATCTGGGCTGGACAATGTGGTCGCTTGCGTGGTTCAGAAGGGCTATTCATCCAACAAGAGATTAGCAGAGGATAGTACAGAATGGGCTGCCATGCTGGCAAACATCCTGTAATGGAGATGCCACATAAGATTAGAAATATTCAGAATTTTGAGCCCTTTTTGCTGGAGGACCTTGATGATGGGTATCAATTTCATGCTGGTATTGAGCATCAGCGGTCCAGGCAACCAAATAAGGTTGAATGTGGCTCAGATCTGCCATCTTACAGTAAGGAACTCTTGCAAGATCAGACATTCTCATGAGTGAGATGAATTATGCAGCCTCTTTCATGTGAGATGCGCCCTAGCCAAAAAATCTGGGGATGCGGGGATAGTTCAGATTTACAATTCCAAATACAACACACACACATCAAGGAGGTTCAAATTCATTTCTCTAGTTTCGGCTTTTCTGTAATTAAAAACAAGACAAAAGCCACAACAAAAACCAAGGCTGCTTCAAGGATTTTATGATTAAAGTCAAATGGATAATGATCATTGACTGCCTGGTGGGTAGGGAAAGGGGAGAGACTAGATAACCCTGGGAACAGCCAGTGAGGATATTTCATGTAGAGTAGCTTATTGCTTCAATACCACGTGGGAGTAGACTTTGGGCTGTAATGCCATCCGCTTTCTATCCTTCCCAGGTGGGACAATTTATTTTTTTTCCCAGACCTTCCTGTGAACAGGAAGGAGCTGACACCCAGAAGAGGTGACTGTGGATGGCAGAGGAAGGAACTTGGGGAATAGAGCTGGGTGACATTTTTTCCACTGAAACTTGTTTTGGCGAAAATGCAGTTTTCCAAAATATTTGGAAATAGTTCACCAAAATATTTAGTGAAATGTGCATTAAATTCACTGTATTGTTTGGGTTGGGAGGGAGGGGGGAACCCTACAAAGACAAATTCTCCCAAAGTGGAAAAGTTTCATTTTGATGGTTTTGAAATGAAATGGTTTGCTTTTTTTTAATGTTCAAAATGACTTTTCGCTTTGAAATTTTCTACAACTTTGTTTTAAAAACTCATTATAAAAATCACCTCTGGTCAGCATTTCCTTTTGGGTCAAGCAAAATGTTTCTTTTGACCCGAAATGAATATTTTTGTTTTGTCTTTTTGAATTGCCAAAATTTAAGGAAACCCCAAATTCTAATGGATTATTTTTAATTGTCAGCTGACTGAAAAATCAGTTATTTGCCCAGCTCTGTTTGAGAAGCTCTAAACATTAGAGGTGGGAAGAAGTGGTTATGCCGGGGTGATATTTCCCTTCCAAACGTGAATGTTTTAATCTTTCCCCCGCCTTCCCCACTCATTCATTTTAAGCCCTTGTCATAGCTGTTAGATTTCAGCAGCCTGATTAGCTGTGTGTGTGCTTAGCTCATCCCTCTGCCTCCCAGAGTCTGCAGGCACATTTGGATGAAATTAAAAAAACAATAAAACCCAAACCTACACATTCCTGATATATCTGTCTACATAGAGAGAGATATGAAGGCTTCCATGTGTTTAAACAAAGGGGATGGGTTTGAGCAAGAGACGGCTCTAATTCAGACTATGGCGATGGGATCCCACTCTACAGCACAAATTAAAATTAGATTAGATTGGTTGCCATGGTGACCGCTACCCCTGCCTCCCATCAGCCGCGGACTCTGGGAAGCAAAGGCGCACATCTCAATTGATGGTCTTAATTCGAGGGCCACTGAGGGCGCAATTCACCTCTGAGGGGCAGGCGTGGGGGGAACCCGGTGATTTCAAGTGACGGACATGTCCCTGTTTCCAAACAGCAGCTGCATTCTCCTCAGCTCCTAATATTTACAGGGAGTTCAGAGATGCAGCAGCATCTCTGGTTGAAATTTCCTCAGTATGTCTCTCCCCTCCCTCCTTCTGAATTAAAAAAAAATACAGAGAGATGAATTAAAGAGGCCTCGTTTATGGGACAATGACAGGGTAACAGAGCTGAGCGAGTCTTCCCTTTTTCTTCATCTGGAGACAGAGACTCTTAGAGCCAGTGTGTTCTTTAAAATGTATAAGGCAGGGATCGGCAACCTATGCCATGGGTGCCGAAGGCGGCATGCGAGCTGATTTTCAGTGGCACTCACACTGCCCGGGTCCTGGCCACCGGTCTGGGGGGGCTCTGCGTTTTAATTTAATTTTAAATGAAGCTTCTTAAACATTTTAAAAATCTTATTTACTTTACATACAACAATAGTTTAGTTCTATACTATAGACTTATAGAACAAGACCTTCAAAGGTTAACATGTATTACTGGCACACGAAACCTTAAATTAGAGTGAGTAAATGAAAACTCGGCACACCGCTTCTGAAAGGTTGCCGACCCTTGGTATAAGGCATTGAAATACACTGGTGATGAATGCGGAGCTAACAGCCCAGGCGGGTAGAAAAGTTTCAAAACCATAACCCTTAAACCTATATCCCTTCCCATCACCGGCGTAGACATGATGCACCTAGAGTATGTTTAGCTTCTCTTTCAGCCTACAGTAGGACATGCTGATGCCTTGGTATCTTAAGTAGGGTAACCAGATGTCCCAATTTTATAGGTACAGTCCTGATATTTTTCTTATATAGGCGCCTATTACCCCCCACTCCCTGTCCTGATTTTTTCACGCTTGCTGTCTGGTCACCCTAATCTTAAGGGAGGAGGCACGGCCAGGGACTTGGTCTGATTACTCATCTCTTCCTGCTTGGCTCTACAGAATCAGGGCTCTCCTACTCCCTTGTGGGAAGATGGAGTACTCGGTGAGAGTAGATAGGGAAAGGGACAGGGAGCCAGGGGATTTGGGGTCTGTTCTAGCTCTGTCACTGAACCTGCTGTGTGATTTGGGGCACTTCTCCGAGCTGGAATTTGCCCATCTGCAAAATGGAACTAACTATACTTGCCTTCCTGAGGGTTTTGAGATCTAGGAATGGAAACTACTGGGTAAGAGGTAAGCGTTGCTTAGTGGTGTGATGTGAACGGGAGTTAGTTACTTGTAGGGGGAGGGTACTCGTGCTTCCTGGGTGTTGTCACTTCCCTTCCTGGAAGGGGAAAATAAAACTACAGACCCCCCCTTAATTTAGAGAGGCAGTTTGGCCTAACAGGTAGGGCACTGGATTGGGAGTCAGGACGTTCTATTCCTGCCTCTGACATTGTCTAGTGTGTGTCCTGGGACAAGTTGCTCTTCAGTTCTGTGTCTCTGTTGCTCTTCAAGGCAAAGAACAAGACTTGTAGGCCACACCTACAGAATGGGGACCCATAATCTGTACAGCAGTGACTCTGAAAAGGATTTAGGGATCATAGTGGCCAAGCAACTCAACATGAGAGCCCAGCACGATGCTGTGGCGAAACTGGCTATTCTGATCCTAGGCTGTATGGACAGGGCTGTCGGGAGGCAATTCTACATTGGTATATGGCCTTGGGGAGACCGATACTGGAATACAGCGTACGTTCAGGTGTGCACGTTAAAAAAAGGATGTTCAACGACTGGAGAGCAGGCAGAAAAGAGCCACTGAAACAATTCGAGGGCTGGAGAAAATGCCTTACAGTGAGAGACTTAACTCAATCTGTTTAGCTCGTCATAAAGAAGATTGAGAGGTGACTTGTAATAAATACCTTCTCAGCGAGAAAATACCGGGTACTAAAGGGCTCTTTCATCTAGCAGTTAAAGGGCAGAACAAGAATCAATGGCTTATAGCTGAAGCCAGACAAATTCAAATTAGAAACGAGGCACTAATTAACAGTCAAGGTGATTAACCTTCACAGCAAGCTGTCAAGGCAAGCGGTGGATTCTCCATCTCTTGATGGCTTCAAATTACTACTAAATCCCTTTCTGGGAGAGATGCTTGAGCCAAACCCAAATTATTGGGTTCCATAAAGGGGCAAATGGGTAATATTTAATAGCCTGTGCTATACAAGAGGTCAGACTGCTAGGTGATGTCATTGTGGTCCCTTCTGGCATTTGAATCTATGAAAATAGACTGTGTTTGTGTGTACTGTACTCAACACGATTGTATTTTTAAGCACTACAGTGATGGGAATAATAACTAACTATTAATAATGAATGGCAGAGTCACTCTACAGTATCAGCATTTGTGAAAAAGCAAACAAATGTAGTTAAAGTATCAAGGAACTCTGTCACAGAATTGTCTGGGTTCATGTGTTCTGACAACTGTACTTCAGGCATCAATTATTTATGCTAATACTTTGTGTACTGTAAGAGTAAATGCCCTGTGGTATTCTTAGTCAAAATACTGAAGCCTTAGCAACAGAAGCTCTTACTCATTGTATCACTCAGCTGTTACCTCTTCTGCTGAGATGTGTGGGGTGAGACTGCTAGGTTTCTGTGTTTTAATGATCAGGTTTGGAGAATAATGAATTGAGAATAAGCAAAGAGATGCTTCAGCCGACAGGTTCAGAGATCTTTGATACAACAGAGGATAATACACCTTTCATTCTGGTGCCAGATACGAATTGCTGTTGATTTGCTGTATAAATCCCTGACACCTTTTGGGAATGGATCCCTGGCCAATCATTGATCACTGGTTCATGGCTCAGAGACTGAAGAGAGACATGGTTTTTATTGTTAAAACATAAGCCCGGGAGTCCGGAAAACTGGGTTCTGTATCCGACTCGGCTACAGATTGTGTGCCACAGATTGTGCCTTACACAAGGCATTTATTCATCTTAAATGGGGAAAGTGAAATGAATTCCTCTGACTAGAGCTGATTGGGAAGTTTCTGTTGAAGTGATTTTTTTTTTGATGGCCAATGCAGCTTTCATTAAAATTGAAATTTTTCAGCTGGAAGATTTCAATTTTGCTGAAATGCTTTTATTTTTCTTAGGGAAATCAAAAACAAATATCTTGTTTTGGGCTGATTCAACCCAAATCTAAATAATTTGGTTTACTTACATTTACGTTTCCCTATGGTGCTGCATTGTCTTAGGGGAGCTGTAATTCAGGGGTCTCGAGTCCCTATTCACCCCTTGCTGACTAGACTAAAAGTCCCATGATGCATCAGTCTCCACTCTGTCTGAGCTGTGTGATGCATCATGGGAGTCAGATATCTGTGGGGATAGCTAAGCATTTCACTATTTCCAAATCAATTGTTTCTGTTCCACAACATTTATCCTAATTCAGGATGAAAGAAAAGTTGAAATGTTCCCATGGGGTGGAAATCTCAAATTCTTTGTTTTTGTTTGTACAGCTCTAATGCTGACCTATGTCACAAAGTTGTTATAAGGTTAAATTAATTACTTCAGTAAAACTACTTGAATTTGCACCTCTGCAGATCAGGCCCAATTCTGTAAAGCATTTCGAGCTCCGTTGATGAAAAATTATCTGGATTGAGTAGGACAGGAAGGTCACAGTATTACTCCAAAAACAGGCTCATCATCCCAGCTTGTGCTTGCTTTTGTTTCAGGACGAGCTAAGGCTGTTATCTTTTTGGTAACTCAACATCTGATTTTAAACGTTGAGACTATGCTCTGAGGGTGACGAAAGAGTCCAAAGCAAAGAGTAAAATGGTGCAGCCTTTGCTTTCACTGGAAGCTGTAACTAGCTCCATCAGGAAAATACTAATTCACCTTGAATTAAACTATCCAGCTGGGACTTACTGTTAAAATCTTTCCCCTTGCCCCTAGACATTCAAGTATCTCCATGCTCTGATTCTCTTCCAGAGGACTCTCCCCCCGTGGCCCTCGTTAGCGGGATTATTACTCATTATTACTGTAGTTTGTTTTCCCTTTTGTGCCTTGTCCATCTCCTGAAGCTTCCATTAGCTTAGTCTGAGTGACTAATATCAAGCAACAAACCTTGTGGTCTGCCAGCGCTCAACACTGTGGCGGGAAGCGCAATTATCTGGGATTCTGCATCCTTTTGAGAGGAATTGTCCTTGGGGCTGCTGGATGGTGGGAGTGGAGAATAGAGGTGACGGTGGGAGGAACCCCTGGACAGGCTGATGCTTCGTTATTGCTATGAAGAAAGAATGAACCCCAACCCTCACTTTTCTCCTCCTTTGCTTTATGATACATTTTCATTGCCTGTGGAAGAATTTACATGTTAAATCTCAGAGCTTAAAAGGACATGTAGAACAAAAAACGCTCTTTTACTGCTCTTATGATGCTATCTAAAAACCCTCTCAAAGGTTTTTATTTAATGTTTTTTCCCTACTTGTTTTCAAAACTGTTTGATTTGAGGCTGTTGGAGAGTGAAGGTCATTCTCTGCCTACGCCGGGATTTTAGCCATTAGTGTAGATTTTACTGGTGCAGTGTGCTTTGGACTGGTGCCATGGGGCTTGCAACTTTGCAGCTTGCCTCAGTTGCAGATCTACCAGGGGATACAATCCTGCTGTGTTTTAGAAGCAACTGTCGTAGGATGCCTTTATGAGGACACAGCTGTGTCCTGATAGGTTACTATACAGATCTGTCTTGCACTGCAGAAAGAATTTTAACTGTTCTGGTATGTTGCTCTTGTGATTCATGTCATAGTAATGCCTGGAGGGCCCTGTTGTACGAGGTTCAGTCCGAACACATAGCAAGAGAGTCCCTGCCTCAAAAAGCTTGTAACACAGACAAAGGGTGAGAGGGGAAGTGACTAGCCTAAAGTCACAGAGCTGATCAGTGACAGAACCCAGTTCTCTTAAGTCCCAGGGTAGTGCCTTAGATACTGGACCATCCTTCCTCTGGAACTGCAAGTTGTTCAAGGCTGTAACATAGTTCGGGCACATTGCTGCTACATGGTTCTATCTTATGTACTCCTCACGCTGGAAACACGTTTTAGCTAAGCTAGGAACAAGGGCAGGTCTATGCTACCGACCGGATCGGCGGGTAGCAGTCGATCTTTCGGCAGTCGATCTAGCCTAGAGGTGATCAATCGATCCCCGAGTGTTCTCCCATCGACTCCAGAACTCCACCGCCGTGAAAGGCACAAGCGGAGTTGATGGGGGAGCCGCAGCAGTTGACTCCACGCCGTGAAGACGCAGAGGTAAGTCGACCTGAATACGTCTACTTCAGCTACGCCATTCTCATAGCTGAAGTTGCGTATCTTAAGTCGATCCCCCAGACCAGGACTAAGAGCTGGTCTTCACTAGGTGGGGGAATCGACTGAAGATACGCAACTTCAGCTACGGGAATCACGTAGCTGAAGTCTGCGTATCTTCAGCCGACTTACCTGCCATCCTCACAGCGGCGGCAGTCAGCGGCGTGCTCTCCCGTCGACTCCGGCTTGCGCCTCGCGCCAAGCAGGGGTTACGGGAGTTGACAGGGCACCGCGGGCGATCGATTTCTCGCGTCTTCACCAGATGCAAGAAATCGATCGCTAACAGATCGATTGCTACCCGCCGATCCGGTGGGTAGTGAAGACATACCCTCTGTGTATAGTAAAAAGACTCCCTCCTCCTTTTTTTTTCTTCATGGTGTAAATAGTTCCATAGGCTCAGAGATTCAAAATCCTCTCTCTCCTTACTTGGGGGAAAGGTTGCTGCCTTATGTGACATCACTAATTAGGTCCTGCCACGGTCTTCCAGCAAAGAGAGAGGACCCCAATGTACTTCGAATGAGAAATCAAGCAGGAACAACAAAGTTTGTATCCGAGTTGGTACAAGTGAAAAGAACCATAAAGTGCAGGAAAGTCCCAGCTTGCTCTTGAGATGGCATTTTCATTCAAACCCAGTGTGTCGTTACAGCTGCGACTTATTATTAGCGCTAATGAGACTAATTAAATTTGTGCTCACAATAACAACAACAAAAAAAGAACACGGGTTTTGATAAAGAAATAGAACCATGTGAATGTCTGTTCTGTTTAATACATCTGTGCTGCGCGTTCCGAATGCTGCTATTCTGAGCATTGTTTGCATGTTGTACTCAACTACTGGAAAGATTTTAATGCAAGGAAGTGTCTCCCATCAGCGTCTTTTAAAAATAGTAACCCGAAGAATAAGACGTTGCTCTTCTCTAGTGTGATTCACCAATGATCTCAAAGCACTCTGCACGCACATTCACTAAACAAACCTCCGAATGCTCATTCATAGAGGAAGAATGGCATTGTGGGTAAGACACTGGACTGGGAATCAGACTGGGGTTCAGTTCTTCATTCTGCTGCAAACTTTCCCCCACTGTGAAGCTGGTCAAGACACGTAAATCTCCCTGTGCCCCAGTTTCTCTTCCTTCCTTAAAAACACCTTGAGCTTCCTTCGTCTGCCTACTTTAGTTAGATTGTAAGCTCTTCAGGACAGAGAGTGTATGTGTGTTTGTAGAGAGACTTGCACAACGGGGCTTGATCTCATTTGGGGTCTCCAGAGATTATTGTCATAAGAATAATTGTTACAACTAGTGTTAGCTACTGGACCAGAGGGCAAGTGACTTGCCAAAATGTGCAAAGCCAGGAATAGATCCCTGGAGTCCTGGCTGTCAGTCCCATACCTGAGCCCCCAGGCAACACTTTCTTGGCACTTCCTGTCTTTCCATGCCTCTTTGGTGTTCATTGTATTAGTGCTGAACTTGAACTGTTGTCTGGGGTGCTGGGGGAATATTTGGATGTAGGAGACTAAGCATGTCTCCAAGCATTGGCTCAAACCCGTTCCCCTCCGCTCCTGTGGTCTATCCATGCTGCCTTCTCAGACTTCCTAGCTGCTGCCAGCCAGGCAACGTGGGACTGAGAATGGAACTGAAATTCAGATTGCCTTACAATATATTGCTCCCTGATCCCAGAACAGTCTGTCTGCCCTTTGGCTGCACAGGCTTCAGCAAGATACAAGCACAGAATTCACTCTTATTTCCTGCTCACTTCCTTGTTCCAGGCATTAGGTCCTTGCGGCATGGAACTAAATTAAGACTTCCGCTCCAAGGGGCAAGGTTCTTTGTTCCGTAATTCTGCTCTTCCCTTAGCTGTGGCTATGAGGGCCCAGCTGCTCGAGGGAGGGCACACACAGGCTAGCAACACAAGTGCTCTGTTTACTTGCAGAAAAAACAGTGCTGCAATAACGCACATGCCTGTATTGCTCCCAGCTGCAGTGGACTGCCAGTAGCATTGTCTCTAAAGTGCCTCTCCTTAACCTGGCTTTTCAGCAGTTTCTGATGAGAGCTCGTGAGATTTCGCTCCCTATCCAGTCCAGCACAAGCAGTCCCGGGATGGCTGTCGTAGCAAATCTGTGGCTGCTCGAGTCTTCTCGACTGTGCTGTGGCTGGTCATTTAAAATTTCATGGTAACAGTGGATAGAGCAGAGATCCTCCTTGCTCCTAGAACATAGGTGCCTGCTACTCAAGCTGAAGTGGAATACTAGAAGTATGGAGCTTACCAGCTTCTACAGATGTAAACAGGCTTTGAGACTTTTGAAGGTGAAATGCACTGTGTAAATATCAGCTCTGTATTAATAGTTCTGGCAGGTTGATCTGATAGTATATTTATATCCTTATCCGGGATGTGACTTGATGCTATATTTATGAAGACGATGCACTAGTTTATGGCGTGCAAATGACACAAAATATACCTTCCACACCACTGAGTGCCCCCTGTCTGGTGGGTTGTTCAGTACACTACACTGGATCCAAAGGGAATTTGCCCACTGAACCTTGAACTCAGTCCAAGGAAGCTGCCTAAGTCCTGCAGGATGTTTTCTTGAGCTGTATAGTGATCTTAATGGTTAAACAAGGCCTTGATAATTCACCTGCTCTCTATTCTCTGCTACAGGGGCATGGCTGGCCGTCAGTCAGACACCACAATCTCTAGGTAAGGCTAATACATGTTCCCTTTCCTTGCCACTGTTGTCAAAGAATTTAATTGCTATGAAGGAATAATTCAGCCTCTTCGTGTCTGCTGTGTAGGCCACTGACCATGAAGACAAAGAGACTGTGTGGGAGCAGACAGAAAACTGTGAAGGGGTTCGAGGAGTTGGAGGTGACACAGTTGGTTTAATCATCATTCACTAATAATAATATAATCTGTAGCTGGTATCTGGCCCTTTCACTGGCAGCTCTCAAAGCACTTTACAAAGGTCACTATCGTCACTATAGGTTTATTGCAGGAGTGGGTGGGTGAGATTCTGTGGCCTGCATTGTGCAGGAGGTCAGACTAGATGATCGTAATGGTCCCTTCTGACCTTAAAGTCTGAGTCACCCCCATTTTACAGATGGGGAAACTGAGGTACAGGTGGTACAGTGACTTGCCCAAGGTCACCCAGCAGGCCAGTGGCCAAACCATGAATAGAATCCAGGTATCCCGAGTCCCAGTCCCGTGTTTATCTACTAGGCCACACTGCCTCCCTAATGCTTTAGGTATAATGCTAATAGTTACTACTTACATAGCACAGTTAACGCAATCTTGGTCCAAGGTGATGCAAATAGTTGACAAATAGGAGATGGAGGAGTTGTGGGTGGGTATGATTCTATGTTCGCGCTCACAGTCAGGGCTTAAGTTCAGCTGGAGCTGTCCAGAGCAGAGCTCCAGTAAATACTTTCAAACCCACGGGGCTGAAGCCCCGAGCTCCAGCACCCCCATGGGGCTAAAGCCCCAAGATCCACCCCACTTATTCTTAGCTGAAGCCCAGAGCCCTGCCACTCCTCAGGGCAGAAGCCCCTAGATCCACCACCCTGCCACAGGGCAGAAGACCTACCGAGGTTTCCTCCTGCCAGCCCTGTGACTGAAGCCCAGAGCCCCCCATGCTGGGCCCTGGAGTTTTTATATCATGTTGGAGGGGAGACCCTGGGGGCCTCTGGGAAATACTCTGAGAATTTAAGCCCTGCACACAGGACCTGATACTGTAAGGTGCTGAGCACCGTTCAGCTTTCCTTGCAGTCAGGATCAGGTCCATAGACTGGATGCAACAGGTGGTTATTTTTAGGAGGGACGTGAAAGAAAGGAAAGAAACTTGGCATATATGAATGAGGCACCAAGGTGTTGGCATGGAAGAAGATGGTCCGGAGATGCAGCAGGTCTCCGTGGATGAGGATTAGGCCGTGCCCGTGAACTGGCATTTATTTTGGAATCGTGGCTGTCCCTTGACACGGCATCACCACGTTTCCTTGTGCCGCGCTGCTGGGATATCACGCAGCCAGCGACATCAGAATGTGGAGGGGAGAAAGCAGAATGTGGCTGCCTGAGACCTACTCCACGAAGGGGAAGCAGTTGCTGGGGAAATGATTGTACAGACCGAAGATACGGTTGCAGGTGGGGAAACAAGCAAAGGAGGAGTTCTGGAAAGAATTTCTTGTAAGCAATCTCTGCAATGGAGGCAGCAGGAGGAGAAATACAGGCAAGGTCAAGAAAGGAAAAAAATAGTTCTTGACAATTTCTATTGAGAGCTCAGCTGCTCTTTAATAAAATGTTGTGCTAGTAAATATAGTACTTGCAGCAAAACACTCATGCTACCTGTGGGACAGTAATATCATCTGTCTGCCTCCTACTTATCCTCCCCCAGTGTGAGTAACTTGGTACATCTTGGAATGTTGTTGAAACAGACACAACTAGATTCCAGCGAAAGACTTCGGGAAAGACTGGAAACAGGGCACATACGAAGTATGCATGAGGGTGGGTGTTTACTTGCGTTTTGTGTGTGTATACATGCACCCCACCCACAACACAAGTCAGTTTATATGGAGGGAGAGCACAAGAGAGAACACATGTGTTTAGCATGGGGCAAATATTTTTTTTTCAGTATGAGTTTGGGATGATTAGAGAGAAAGAAAGGGCTTGCGGTTCAGGTACTGCACTGGATTTCAGGAGATCTGGGTCTAATTGCCGACTGGCACAAAGTCTGTGCATGGTCTTGAGCTAACCTTTTAACCTCCTGCTGCCTCAGTTTCCCGGCTGTAAAACGGGGAGAGCTCTGCCTTGTCCCTTTACAGACTAAGCTATTCCGAACTGTCTGTGATTACATCTGGGCTTGGTGCTGCTACTCTGAAGTTGTGGCTTCTGCATGCGTCACTTATCCTAGGGAAATGCTGTGTTAGGAATGTGGCATTTAGATCTCTTATTGGGACTGTGTTTTTGACCCCCATGCCTGATTTCTCCTTTTGTTTTTCATGAGCATTATATTCACTCACAAGGGACTTTTTCCAAAATTTAATGCACCATTCCTGCCCAGGTGCAGATTATTTCCACTGTCCCCAAACCTGAACAGGATTCCTCATCTGACATAACCTCTTGCCTTTAACAATCCGCTCTGCTTGGCCTCTAAGAAGTACCTTGACAAAAAAAGTCAAACTCCAGGGTTTTTCCTGAGCCCTTAACTGGTGCAATCATGGGCATTATTTGTATCCTTTTACATAGAGCAGAGGCAGCAAAGTTCTAATCAATGTTCTATGGTACCAATATTTGCTTCCTCTGACAAATAAAAGCATGCACTTAAATTAAAGTTGATTTAAGGGCCAAGTAAGGGGCTATCAAGTTGTTCTAGCAACATGCAGAAACAGAAGCAGTAGCTCACCTTAAAGAGGAGCATTAAATAATCATCTACCCAGCCAGGCATTTTGGGAGAGATGTGTTCCCCACCTCTGAATGAGGGCCAAAATAGCCAGCCCCTGTGAGTGATTAATTCCTGCCTTGTTCTGCCTTCTAAAACCAGATCCTTTCTCCTTCCTTTCATGCATGATCGCTATGCATGAAGCTCTGTCTGCCAATCCCATGATGCATGGCCTGTTAACCCCACGAGGCCCAGCACCCGCAGAAAGGCAACATTGCAGCAAGGCTGATTTAAAGGGACTGTTCGAGCCGTGTCTTTGTATCCTCTGCAAAGCCTGAACAAGCGTCTTGCACAAGGGAACTTGGTGAGGGGAATAGGAAGTAGAAACATCCCCTCCCCCAGAAGCGAAGGCTGAGTTGGGTAAGAAGACATAAGCCAAGCCTCTCCTGTGTCACTTCTCTGCTATGTTTGTATGCTAGTGTTTGAGCGGTGTGCTAACCCATTGGCTACCCTGCTGCCATAGTGACCACCCACTCACTGTGTCTGTCTCCGGTCCTACAGAGATTGTTACTACAGGGCAAGGATCTGTGATGTGGAGGGCTCATGGAGTTCTCCGATCACCTGGACTACACCTAGATTACAGCAGCAACAACCCTTATTGGGGCTTTACTGAATGTGTAGATCAGAGAGACTGGCAAAACCCGGAGCTGGAGGCGGTTTTGTAAACACTCAGGTGGGATTTATAAAGCAATGCATGTGGTAGGTTCCATTTGTCTAACCCACAAAGTTTGGTGGGGACATAGCTGTGTGGGGTGTGTGTGTCGTGGGGGAGGAAGGAGGATATGATGTTGGCTCCTCTAGGCAAACATGGATTTGGCCAGACCTCATAGGCTGAGTTTTTGCATTGCAGAACTTAAACCAAAGTCAGGGCAGGTTGGGATCTGGGTCCCATTTCATCTGTACCCTCAAAGTTTGGTGGGGTACGTGGTTCTGGTTTTGGCCCACTTCAAAACATCTATAAAGAAGCACTCCTCTTCCTCCTTGGCAGTAGTAGTATTTCGCATTTGTATAGCGGTAGCAGCTAGGAGTCCCAGTCATGGTCCACCACCCTCTGGCACAAGGTGTTGTATCTTCTCCAAAGAGCTTACAATCTAGTAGGTGTGCTTTGCTCGTCTCATAAGCTATCTGTGAACCTTTGGTCTATCTATTCATATTGTTACCTCTTTTGACCCAAGCAGCTAATCGAAGTTCGGGGCTTTGTGGGATGTTCCACACAGGAGTAGAAACTGATGAGGGAATCTCATATTTTCTTTGATACCATCTTGTTCATTTACAAGGAATGCAGGAGGAACCAAAATGGGGGATAGTCTCTCTGGATATGTCTTCACTACCCGCCAGATCGGCGGGTAGTGATCGATCTATTGGTTCTTACAGGGCCTTGTCCAGGCTGTCTCTTCCAGCCCCACTTCCTTCCATTTTGTCTCACCTCTCTCTGGTGTTCACACACAAGCTCCACCAATCAAAGCCCTGCCCCTTGCATCTGAAGCTCAGGGTCCATGTGTTTCAGCATCTGCTCTGCTTTTCCGCGTGCCTGTGATTTTTGGGTGCCACTGCTGTTTGTTTCAGCCCCTTGGTTACAATGCTTCTTTATATTTATTCCGAAGGGAAGTCAAGAGGCACACCTGCCCTATAATAAGATTTCGCACAACCCACAGCAATGTAATATGCTCCATAGAAAAACACCAGAGTCTATTCTCCTTCTCCAAAACCAAGAGGCGTGTGTCATATGTAATCTCTCTAATCTAGGGAGGTAGCCTGTACTGTAGGCAGGCAGCAGGGTGAGGAATCATCGATTTTCCTTGGATTCGCCATCCACAGGTGGGAGGAAGACGTCAAGGAACAGAGATGGATGCTGTGAGGTGCTGAATGCCTGCTGGGAGATATTTTCAGGATTGGGCCCCCAAATGGGCCACGGGCTTTAATTGTGTATGGTGTGTTTCATGGTTTGCTGTCTGCAAGGTGCTTGGAATGTTACCGCAGAGAGCCACTCATAAAAGGTGCCATTTATATTGATTATTTTCTCACCGGCTACCGTGGCTCAGTCCCAGAAACTTCTGGATATCTCCCAAACGTTGGCACTTGATTGATTTATCTTTGCTTGTTGCAAAGAGCAGCACCTGCAAAATACCCAGCTGAGACATGATGCATTCAGGGCATCTTGCTTAATAGGTGACAGTCTGGGCAAATTAAACAAGGCAACGGGCAGAGCATCGCAACGAGAGGAGAAAGCAGTTCCTGGCACAGGCTCTGTTTTCTGCAGACACTGGTGTGCAAAGACACGTCCTTTCGTGGAAGAAAAAGACATACTTAGTGGATCACTCGGCCAGTGCAATTGAGGAGTCGCTAATCACACAAAATGGAATGAGAACTTCAGAAATTCCTTGTGTCTTCAAGGCTCTGGTAGCATTTTCTTGGGAGGTGGGGGGATGTGTGAAAGAGAGAGTCACAGATGCCATCTTTCTGAGTTGCTGGGGGCTGCTTGACCCCTGCTCCGCCCCAGGCCCCACCCCCACTTCACCCCTTCCCCCAAGCCAGCACCCCTGCCCTGCCTCTTCCTGCCCCCTCCCTCCCAGCACCTCCTGCATGCTGCTGAACAGCTGATCGCAGTAGGCGGGATATGCCGAGAGGGGAGGAGGGGAAGATCTGATCGGGGGCTGCTGGTGGGTGCTCCAGGGCTGGAGGAGTTGGTGCTTATGGAGAGAGCACACTTTTATCTGGAGTTTTAGCCTTCCCTTAACCTCCTGACCTTATCCTGGGGCACACTGGCACCAGTCAGTTCTTATCCTCTGTGTGAAAACTGCACCCTTCTCCCCTTATGAACCCCATATCTGAGAATGATCCGATAGGCTTTTGTGTGCACAGACTGGGTAACTGCACAGACTGGGCTGAATATAATAATGGGGCTGTTGTTGGCCCTGGAATTCTTTGCTGAAGATGCACATAATGGCATCCAAGGCCCCGCTTTGAGAAAACATGAGCATCCTCAATTCACTTCAAGTCTATAGGAGCTGGGGTTACTCAGCACCGCCCGCTATCAGGCCCTAAAAGCCACAGAGCTTTGCTGTCTCATAAAGATGCTTTGGAAGAGCAACGATTTTATATCGAGAATACCCACAAACGGAACCCATCGGGTATTTTTCCCGATTCCCTTTTAATGATTTCCCCTCCTACTTCCTCACTGCCAAATGAGCTGGTCTGGGGACTGTTCCGAAAGCACATTTGTGTTTCTGGAGACACCGTGATCGATTGATTTGTTTTGCCAACCTTTCATTCCAATCACCTTTTCCATGTTGGGCGAGTTTGTCTAGACATCTCATATTAAACCCAGATGGCTCATGGTGTGATGCTCGCAGCAAACCCAAAGCGATAGTCATATTAAAAAAATATATTGTAACTAAACAACATCATTCTCTCATTTGGCTTCTCTAAAGAGCAGAGCTGGGTGAATGCAGCAAATAGTTTCTTTGAACAAAGGCTTGAATTGTCACCCAAATTGCTGCTCAGGACGCACCGTGCCTGGAGAAAGCAGCAACCTGGGTAAGAACTGCATATATCTTCTTATTTTCGTTATCTCCAGCTGGAGCTCACTGAATCCATTTTTTGAGTGAATAGCCAATTTACTGAGAAATGTAGGTTTTCGGGGGGGGGGGGCATCAGAATTATTCAAGAATTAGGTAAATAGTTTGGGGCTGAAATTTTTTAAAAAATAATTTTTAAAAAATAATCTTTGAAAACGGTTTCAATAATCTTTGAGAATGGTTTGTTTCAGCCATTTCCAAAGGATCCGTTTCAACTCTTCGTTTAGAAACAGCATTTCATGCAGAAACGTTGCTTTTATATACAAGGGAAAGGAGGAAACACCTGAGAACAGCCCGCAGCAAAATGAAGAACCTGAATACGTTTCATTTTGGGTTGAACAAAATGTCGTGTTCAACCAGAAGTCGTTTTCATTTCAGAGAGAGAAATTCAATTTTGGATTGAATCAAACCGATTTCCTGATTGTTCCATTCAGCTCCTGAACTGGGGAAAAAAATCAATTATTCTCTCAACTCTGCCTCCAGCCCATCTTGCTAGAACATCTCATCTAGCAGTTATTTATGTGCCATATACCCGCTCCGTGCCTCAGTTTCCCTCACTTTAAAGTGAGGACAACGATAGCACCTCCCTTTCCTGCTGAAGAGTGCTACTTAAGAGCTCAGCATTATTAGATTTTCCTAGTCTGATAGTTTAGATTAAGATCCTAGTAGATCCCAGATTAAGATCCTAGTGGTTGGGACTGTTGCTGTCAGTCCTGTACAAAACTATGTGCTTTATAATAGCTGTGCCAAACAATCAACACCCAATTACAGCAACTGCTTTGCATTGTTATAAACCGTGATTGGAGGGTGTCAGTAATTCATCCAGAGGTTGGGGTCTATTCCAGGAGTGGACAAGTGATGATCTCTGGCCTGCAGCATGCAGGAGGTCACACTAGTGATGCCGGCAGATCAGCTGCCGGTTGCCAGCTCATGCCCAAGCCCCAGGCCTCTGGACCCCGATCTCAGTTTGGAACATCCATTTGCCACTGTGAGGCCAAGAAAAGTGGGGCATTGCAAAACAATTTACAGTAAGACAATAGGGCTAGATATCGAATTCCTATTAAACACACTAGAAACATACAAGTAAAATAGTCTCTCTTTGTAATGATCGTTCATTGTGAACCAGTATAAATCAAGTTCAGTAGATAATCCAGTGAGGGTTGTAGGAATTTCTTTGTGTTAACCTTAGACTGTTTTTGATTAGCATAGAGCAAAGTGATAAGTGTGCATTTGGTGTTTAAACTTGATGAAAACTAGTGGGATGTTACTTGCCTTGTTTTCACATATCTGTATCCCGTTATAATGTAGCGGCAAATTGTGTGGACCCCTGCAACTAAATAACCTCATCAAATGAGAAAGAGGCCTTGAGGAATGCAGATGGAGAACTTTAACAGAAAAGTGCTCATTTCAAAGTGAATGGTCGTGATGTGTAATGATCGGAGGCAAAAGATTCACAATGCACTCCTCACTCTGTCATCAAAGGAAAAGCCCGCGTGGGTAGTGACCCTGTCAGCTTGTTTTCTTTGAGAAGAAGAAGCTATAAGATGGATTCGAGGAAAGATCCTGGATCTCTGGACTGTTTGGACTCTTACAGGGAAGTGAACCAGATGCAAAGCAGAGATCCCCAGAGACGATCTGGATACCCCAAAAAGCCTTTTGGGAAACGGGCAGTTTATTACATCTCTGCCACCATTTGGAATTACAAACTGTGTCTCGCCTGAACATCTATTTCACCCACTTTTCATCTCTCCATAACTCTCCGTTCCTTGTCTTAGCTAATAAACCTTTAGTTCGTTTACTATAGAACTGGCTGCCATCATTGTCTTTGGTGTAAGATCTACAGTACCAGTTGATCTGGGGAAAGTGACTGGTCTCTTGGGACTGGAAGCCACCTGAATGGGATGTGATTTTTGGTGTAAGTGACCATTTTACACCATACCCAATGGCAACATAGACTGGAGAGTCTCAGGGGACTGTCTGTGACTCCATGGTGAGACTGACATAGTGATCCAGGAGTTCACATTTGTCACCGTCTTGCTGAAATCTAATTCTAGAATACTCCACCAGTTTGGGGCGGGGGGGCGGGGGGTTGCCCTGAGGTCAGCACTCATGGTCATGAGCTACTCCAGACAGCAAGCACCCTGCTATAGACAGCACGAGCTCTTTGGAGCCTGCTCTCCCTGTACTAGCTCTAGATCCTCTGTGGCTCAGATCTTCAGCTGGTCCAAACTGGCATAACTCCATTCACTTTGGTTTACACGAGCCGCAAATCAAACACGTTATTTATCCTAAACATCCTGCCGAGTGATGCTCATGATGGTCCTTTCTGACCTGAAACTCTGTGCGTTATCTTCACACAAGTTGAACTGCACTTTTAAGGTGAAAGTCAGCCCCGTGAAGAGGCCCATTATGAGGCCCGGGTACCAGTTAAATCCCTTCGCAACTGAATTAATCTGATACACACTGGGTGGGACTTTAGTGATGCCCCGCAGGCCTTTTGCTGCTTGTCAATATGTTTGTGTCCCTTCCAACCATCCCCAAAATATACTAATGCCTGTGGCTTAACCAGTGCTTCATTTGGGCCAGGGCTGAGTCCCAGCACCTCTGGTTTGTAACTCTGGTACCTCTGGGCTTGCTGTGTCCATTATGAATGTAAAAAAAATTGCTTGAACCTCTTCCTTTGCAAATTAAGCCCTGTGCTTAACCCATATGGCTTCCCTTTGTTATACTGGAGTCAGTGGAGCTTACAGGAGGCATCTATTCAGCTTCTGGTCTTGTAAACAGTGAAGGCCGCAGATGGGCTCCACCTGAGGAAACTCCCCACTCCTTTGTCTGGCTTTCCCCACAGGTCCACACTCCGCACGGCTCCCAGTGCATCCAAAATTCATCTACGTTTTGGAACAGAGCATTACAAGTTAAAACAAACCCCAGTAAACTCATAAATTCCTACATAATGTTTCCAGTGTAGTTCTCCTGGCTGGCATTCTGGTTTTATTAGCACCATCTAACAAACGGAGCTAAACAGTCACTGCAAAAAGTCAAGCACCATCCAGGGGAGTTTTATTCTATTTCTTTTCTTCTCTCTGAGCCAACAGCTGCTGTTTTCCACCTTCCCACCCCCTTGCCTACCTTTGCCGCTTGTAAGTGATGGGACATCTCAAGCTCATCTCGTACTTAATGCGTACTTATCCACCCAGTTATCCCTCCCCCACCACTCATCCAATCTGTCAGTCTCTATATGCACCACACATTATTCAAAGTACAGTAGTGCAGGACAAAGGATGGTGAATTGAAGAACAGAGGAATTATTACTTGCTCTAAGGTGGGTGCAGAGGACTTTGGACCTAATCTCAGGAATGGGGTTTTACTCATGTCACATTGCAGCCTCTAGCTCAATCTTTGAATGTTGTTCTCTCCAACAGTTTGGCTTTGAAACGCTTTCAGGGAGACAAACCTGTCTGAGATTTTGGGTGCTGTGCTGGAAATGCAGGGGAGGGTCCAATCCTGCAAGATGCCGAACGATCTCACAGCTTTCCCACGTATGCGCTGGTGGGACCCTTTAAGAAGGAGCTGCAGGGCACTGACCTTGCTAATTCTCGTCACCTTTGACCTGACATGTAGAGCAGAACACACCTGTTCAGCACTCATGCAGACTTTAGCAGATCGAGGGCTACGCTGTCCCCGGAGAGCAGAGAATTAACCTCTTGGGATGTATGTCCCATGTGCCATTACAGGTAAGTCTGAGCCAGCCTACGGATATTATCTGGAAATATTGCATGCATCCATTCGATGCCCCTCCTGTGCAGTTCATTGTCACAGGAAGAAGAGAAAGATGATAGATTTCTTTTTCTAGTGCACCTCCCCCCCCCAGCAAAACCTTTTAGAGCAGGAGGGTGGTTCCATTGCTGGTGTTGTCACTAACGATTATGAGCAACGCCTAAGGGCCCTGTTCGAGCACCCCATTGTGCTAGGCCAGCTGGCCCTTTGGGGGATGTTTGAGCTGCATCTGGGATCAACTCTCGCAGCCCCAGTGCACAGACGTGTTAGTGGGGCTCTCATTAGCATGCTAAAAATCACCGTGTAGACATGGTTGCTTGAGCTCTCAAGCTGGAGAGTCGGTCTGCATCAGAACGGTGTCTACACGGCTCTTTGTACTGTGCTCGCCCAAATCTGTGCGCCTGATACGGAGCAGACATACCCCTAAGAGAGCTGGGCCTAGCCTCATGTGTGGCAGATCAGCTACCTTCCAGCTCAGACTGATCCATGGGAGATCAGGGGATTAAAATTAGCAAGTGACTCAGCTGGGGAGAGATCAGCCATGAACAAGGAAGCTCTGGGGACAAAAACCTCTGGCTCAAACAGAGGGAGGAAAAGGAGCTACAGGAAGCATCTGGGCACAGACAAGTGACCTGTCGGAAATAGCTATGCCCAGGTTAGGAGAAAGAGATGACTGATGTGCTGCTGGATGAGGTCATGCAGAAGAAATAAAGCTGAAGCCCTGAGAAAAGGGCCTGAACTACACTCTGGCCATGGCGTGTCTCCTTCCTGGGCTGCGGGGACAGGTTCACAGCCTGCAAAGTTATACAATAAAATTGTCCCTGCCTGAAAGGGCTTGCACGCTAAGCAGAAGCTGAGCTAACCGATGGCTCCAACAAACAGCTGGAGCAGGAGGAAACAATGCGAAGATGCTGATCAGCATGGCAAGCAGCAGTCACATCTTCTGCAACTGGCAACTTGTTTGTAGGCATCCCAGAAGAGGAGAGGTTGAAGGAGGATAATGAGGTGGCCTTGTAGATGTTGACAGGGGCTCTCCTTGTGCCCGTGGCATGGGGGAGTGGGGGGAGAAGGAAGCACAAAGGAGCTTGTTGGAAAATTTGACAGATGTGCAATCAAGAGTCATAATTAAGGTTTGGAGTAGGGGTCAGGAGATCTGGGTTTAATTCTTAGCTCTGCCACAGTTTGCTTATGAGAAGGTCATGCAAGATAGTATCAGAAGCCTTAGTAAAGGCGAGATCTGTCACATCTACTGCTTGCCTCTATCCGCAAGGCTTGTGACCCTGTCAAAGAATGATATTAGGTTGGTTTGACATGATTGGTTCTTCACAAATCCATGTTGACAGTTACTTATCTCCTTATTATCGTCTAGAGGCTTACAAAGCGTTTGTTTCACGAGTGGCTCCGTTATCTTTCAGGATTCTGAAGTTAAGCTAACAGGTCCATAATACTCTGGGTTGTCCTTGTTCCCCTTCGTATAGCTAAGTCCTTTTTATAGCCCTTTTCCAGTCCTCTGGGATTGCTGCTCCTTCCACAACTTCTCCGAGATAATCGCTAATGGCTCAGCGATCTCTTCAGCCAGTTCTTTAAGTACTCTAGGATGTATTTTGTTCCCTGCTGACTTAAGACATCCAACCTGTCTAAGTAATTTTTACCTCTTTTTCCCTAGCCTCAGATCCGACCCCATTTACAGTGATGTTCAGTATATTAGCATCTAGTACAATGGGCCCTGATCTCAGAGCTTGGCTATGCTTGCACTTTATACTATAGATAGCTCTTAAGCCCCCCAGAGCGCTCTACCTCACTCCATGTCCACACTAGCAAGGCACATAGAGCGCTCTGACTCCCTGGCTACAGCGCTCCTGGTAGCTCACCTCGCTGAGAGGGATAATGCATTGGGTGAGGCACTCTAGCATCACTGTGAATGAAGTGTTGCGTTACTGCGCTCTGATTGACCTCCGGAAACGTCCCATAATCCCCTTAAGTCATGTGGCCACTTTTGTCATTGTTTTGGAATCAGCTTCAGGAATGAGGATATGCCCTTTCAAAGCTCTCTTTCTGACATCCGGCATGCTTATCTGCTCCAAAACAAAGCAAAAATGAGGAATGCTGCTGGCTTTCAGTGAGTGAGAGAGGGGCAGGAGGGACAGGGGGTCTGAACTTACAAGACAGCGCTGACACTCAGCACCCCAAAAACCCACTCTCTCTCCCCCCACATACACACAACACTCTCCCTGTCACACTGCACCCCATCCCCTGCATTTGAAAAGCGTGTTGCAGCCACCTGGGATACCTGCACATAAAGCACCGCTCCCAGTGCCACTGCAAGTGCTGCAAATGTGGCCACCCTAGTGCGCTTGCAGCTGTCAGTGTGGACAAACTGTGGCGCTTTCCCTACTGCACTTTCCGAAGGCTGGTTTAACTGAAAGCGCTCTACATCTGCAAGTGTAGCCAAGCCCTCAGTTTGGGACATCCAGTTGCCACTGTGAGACAAAGAAAAGTGGGGCATAGCAAAACAATTTACAGTCGGGCAATAGCGCTAGATATCGAATTCCTATTAAACACACTAGAAACATGCAAGTAAAATAGTCTCTCTTTGTAATGATCGTTCATTGTGAACCAGTATAAATCAAGTTTGGTAGATAATCCAGTGAGAGTTACAGGAATTTCTTTAAGCGTTAACCTGAGACTGTTTTTAGCCTGGAACAAAACTTCCACCTCTGGTATGTATGATTGTCAGTTAAGCCTCCCAGTCTTAGTATCAGAGGACAATGGCTTCAACCAATTGGAAGATGGGAATTATAAATGGACAATTAACATAGTCCCCAATGTTAATCTACCACATTGGGAAATATAGACATTTTATTCCCTGGCTATGCAGATTGTTCTCAGTGAGCTCTTTATTTAACACCCAGGAAAATGTCAGAGGGGACTTCAGTTTCTGCATTAGCTTGGGCTGAGAAATTACCTTAAAATTCAGTGAGGAAGAATACAGTTCTGTGCTCGTTGAAGACTTTTTTTCCAGTTGATTCTTGCGTGGAGCAGGATGAAACTCACCGTAAACTCAAGAGAGCAATTCTGTGGGTTTGTTCCACCTTAATAATGCTCTCAGCTGCTTGGGCTTTTCGGACAGTCACTGGTGGACTCATTCCAGAGCCACAACACAAGGTGTTTTGGGGACTTTGTCTCTCTGGGACCAGAAAATTTCTGCAAATGGTTTTTGACATTATTGTCCTTTTGGCTCTTACTAAAGCAGTTTTCGTTAGCACTAAACAACTTCCCCAGTTAAATCAGATGCTTCCGTTCTTTGTCTCCCTGCCTGTGCTGCTTGACCTAAATATGAGCCATTTGTTTATTTCACTGGAGGCCGGTGTTCTTCCTTGATGGTAAATCTGGGAGCCAAGACATGGGCTACAAATATTTATGTCCTACTTGTTTAATGAAACAATATGTAACTCTGGGCACATTAGGCATTGCCAAAGCATTGAGCAAGCATTTCACCCCTCCAGGGGGAGGTATGTATAATGAGGATAATTATATGTATGGGGAAACTGAGGCAGAGAAAAAGAAAGTGATTTGCCTAAGTCTTTGGTGGAGTGTAAAACTCATCAGGGAATTTCGAGCAAAACGTAATTAATTTTCCTTCAAATAATGAGGCCTATATTTGTTGTTGGGTGGAAAACATAAACGCATGTTTGGGCTATTGACCTATCCATTTACATACTGTTGGGCGAGGGGTTTGCAGACTGACGTAAGTCAAACAGGGTTTCCCTTTCCTCACTTAAGGATCTGATCCAAAGTCCACTGAAGTTAGTGGGAGATCAGGCGCTAACTGCTTTCATCTCTTTTGTGGGCCTTTGTCACCATAGTATTTGATCGCCTCCCAGATGTTAATGCATTCATCTTCCCAGCGCCCAGATGAGGAAGATAAGGACTGTTAGCCCCCTTCTGTAGATGGGGGAATTGGGGCACTGAATGAGTGCCTTACGTAAGCTCATACAGGGAGTCTGTGGCAATACTAGGAACTGGTTCATAGTCTTGTGCCTTGAACACAAGGCCATGCCTCCCCAGGCTCAGCTGCTGGGAGAATCAGATTTAAAATCCCCAAATGCAGGCACAAAAATGTGTTAAATGAAGGCCCCAATCGAGCAAAGCACCTAACCATGTGCTTAAATTAAGTACGTGATTGTTCCCATGGAAATCAATGTGCTCTTTAAGGTCAGGCTTGACAAAGCCCTGGCTAGGATGATGTAGTTGGGGATTGGTCCTTCTTTGAGCAGGGGGTTGGACTAGATGACCTCCTGAGGTCCCTTCCAACCCTGAGAGTCGATGATTCTTTGCTGGATCGGGCCGTATGATTGATATTGGCTTCCCAGACATGCACTATGTCAGAGAGTCGGTGTTTGCAGGCGTGAGTCCTAGGGAGCAACTTCTATTAACTTCAGTGGGTTTGGGCTCAGAGCCAGTGTCTGTCGCCATCAGTACGGGATGTAAAATACCCATAATGTTATTCATAGCTTGTTCAGAAGGCAGGGCTTTCATGAAACAGTTCCACAGACCTCCAGATGGGGATGAATATAACCCAGCAACTGAGAGTCTTGGGAATAGGAGCTGCTGTCTTCCAAACACAGAAAAATAAGTTAGCTGGTAAGCTTCTGTGGGTCAAGGACGCTCTCTTTGTGGGTGTGTACAGCCCCTAGCACAATACAACATGGGTCTCCCGCAAGCCACTGCAACACAAATAATAATTCTTTGATCTAGGAACTGAAATTTCATTTGCTCTGAAAAGTGCATCATTCTAGTAGAAGTCCCCCTCTTCACTGGCTAATGGTAATTGTTAGATCATTCTTTTTTTGTTATGAATAATAAGCAGATACAATGGAAAAGAAACAGTTTACTGGGAATTATGGAGACTTTCAGATATTGTTTTAAAACAAAACCCTTTGTATCAGCAATGGCTCTTTTACAGCACAGGGCTAACACCTGCTGAGGAAATAGACAGAATTTTTCACTGTAATTCAATATCCTTCCCTTGAAAGTTGCCTTTACTGTTAAATAATATTTTTCCTTTTGCTCTAACTTAATTTACAGACTGTCCTTCCCCCCCCAGCAATATTCAGCCCTAATACATTAAAAAGAAATGCTTTCTAAAGTCTGTTTCTATATTGTGTCAATTTATCTTCCTCTCTGTTTTTTGACATAGCAACATATCACTTTTATTTGGACTTTCTTCCCTTTGAAGTATTTTAACTCCTCAACCCACCCCAATAAAAACTTGTCAAAAATCAAACTGCTATTAAATACTGCACTTATTCAATAAAAGTTATTAACTTAAAACAGAATGTTCTCTTTACATGTTTTAAATTGGAGGGAATATATTGTAATGAACCTTTTGTGTTTAAAAATTTACAAGACAATAAGCTTTTTCTCCCTGATGAGTGTTGCATACAGACTGGGCAATATCTTTATATTAGAAAAAAATCACAGTGCATGTTTTACTTGCAATCTATTTATTGCAAACCAAGAGTCATGAATTTTTCTTTGCATTACAACCCCCTCCCCTCCCAAACCTCCCCCCCAACACTGCCATTAGCTCCTTTCAGTATCACTTTACTGGACAGTTCCTAGAATGAGGTTTCCTGTAGACAGGACTTTGTAGGACTTAGGTTAGAAAGGTCAGTTGCTTGTTACATTCGTCCACTGAATCTGATGATCTCTAGAATCAGAGAGGTAGCAGTGTTAGTCTGGAATTGCAGAAGTGACAAAGAGTCCTGTGGCACCTTAAAGACTAACTAAAATATTGAAGCATAAGCTTTCGTGGGCTAATACCCACTTCATCAGATGCATGCAGTGGAAGTATCCAGGGGCAGGTAATTGATGATCTCTGTAACCTTGGACTCTGACTCTGAGCTCTCTTGCACTGGCATAAATGGTGTGACTCAACTCAAGTCTTTTGAGTTACAGCCGTGTCACACCGACGCAAGTGCAATCCAACTCAGGCCTATGGGTTTCGTTCCATGCCTGCAATGAGTTCCAACAGCACCTGAAAAAATTTTGTAGACAGATAGGCCCTAAACGCCCTTGAGGGGGATTTGTCTTTGACAGATCAACAGAATTCCACATGGAGCAGTGAAGCTAGCTTCTATGACCAATGCTGGCCAGCAATGTCTCCTTGTTTCCTTATGCTCCTTCAACTGCCCGAATCCATCTTCTATGTCTTAGATTATTAGCTCCTTTAGAGGGGACTTTCTGGTCTGTTTGTGCAGCCCCTAGCACAATGGAGTGCTGGGCTATGATTGGTGGCCCTAGGAGCAACCATGATACAAATAGTCATGCTGATCTCCAGCCTCAGCTAGCGTCAGGGACTGTGGGTCTGGAACACTGGTCGGTCCCACTCTCCACCCAGTGACCTGTTAACGGTTGCTAGGATAGAAGCTGAACCTTGACAGAGGACTTCAGTCTCCGGGACCTGATTGGTTCACAGCTTCTATATAAACCCAGCACAGGAACAGGAAGTTGTCCATCCACCTTGCTCTGGCTGATGTGTTTTGTGCTTCCTGCTCCTTCTCCAGCTCCCCTGGCTTGACTTCCTGGCATCCTGGCCTGACTCTGGTTACTGACTCATGGTTCTGTTCTCAAATTTGCCTCCTGCTTCTGATCTCCTGTTAACCTGACCCCGCCTGCCTCCTGACACTCAACTATGGGTTTGCCCCCCCGGCCTGTCTCAGACTCTGACCTCCGAGTGTCTGAAATGGCCTGACTTCCGCTCCAAGCACTGGATGAGACTGCCTGCATTCTGGCTATAATGGATAGTCAATTCTCACTAAGGGTCCTTTTTTCCTATTCCAGGAAAGGAAGGATTCTCCCCAGCAGAGAGAAATCCTTGGCTGATTTAAAACTGTCATAGCCATATCAACGATGGTGCACCCAGCGAACACCAGAGGTGTTGCAAGATTAATTAAAGCTGGAGAGACCCTCTTTCCATCCAAGGTAAGACCTTCTATGGGACGTCGGTTGTGTCACCTTGACTCTTCTGCTTTCAGTGCTGGCTGTCTTTCAAGCTTCTAATCGCCACTCTAGAACCACAAGAACTTTCAAGTGTAAACCTGCAGTCCTCTGAAAAGAATATGAGGGGTCATGACAGGGAAGCAAGCATATTGGCACCTTGGCCACGGGCTGACAGATGAAGGGCGTGTGGGTGTCTCTAAGAGGGAAGCACCAGCTGTGTTAGTGTGTGTGGGAGATCTGGCGTGCCTTGAAGCTAGGTTTTCCAAGAATGTAGCCAAAGGTCATTGTGCAATCATACTGTTGTGTGTGGTTGAGCCAGTATGGCCCAGGAAAGGGAAGAACAAGGCACCTACCCTGTCACACAAAGGTACCTCACACGCAGTTGGGAGGGGATACCTATCATAGAATCTCAGGAGATGATCTAGTCCAACCCCCTGCTCAAAGTAGGACCACACCCTAACTAACTCATCCAACAGATTTTCACCCCATATCCTTAAATGGTCCCCTCAAGGACTGAACTTACAACCCTGGGTTTAGCAGGTCAATGCTCAAACCACTGAGCTATCCCTCCTGTCTCCATACTGTGCTGTATTGAGGACTGTGGGGAAATGGCAAGATAACCCTTTTGAAGGGTGTCCAGGCGGGACTTATGGGGGGCGGTACCTGAGCCCTGCTTCCGGGATTCTTTGGGAAAACGTGTCATCAGAGAGTCAGCTGGAAAAGCTCCAGCTTGAAGCATATTTGGGGGAGATGAGCCTTAGGAAGCAGCCTGGTCTCTGCCGCTCAGTTGTGGGCTTCTCATTTATTATCCTGCCGATCTCTAAGAGATAAAGTCTTGTTACATTAGCGTTCTAGTGCTTACGGCCAGGAGGAGCCACCAGGTCACCTAGTCTGACCACCTGGGTACCGTAGGGGAGCACCCACACTTTAAACCCAAGAACTGAAATTAGACCACGGTATTACGGAGGGGGAGGGGCAGATGTACCCCAATGCCTGAGGCACCTGGCCTGGCAGAAAGTGGATTACAGTGATGTAATCCTGGCAAATGACCCATCCTCCACATTGTAGAGAGTCACATACTAAATCACCCCACCTGGGCAGGCGTCTGACGTAGGGCCCTGGGTTTAGACTTCTGAGACGTGGTTTTAAACGTTAGCCCCTTCCCGCCTTAATCACTCCCCGTCGTCTTGGTGGTCAAAGGCCCTGCTTCCCCTGTCTAATCCATGAAGCTGTTCATTGCTTGCTCACAGAGGTTTCCTTCACCTCAGTCCAAACTTGTTCACACAACAGCGTCGCACATCTAGGCCTGCAACTGTTGACTTGCACCACTGACTTTAATGGAGGTACCTAGATTTATATCAGTATCAGGCCCCAGTCAGACAAAGCACTTCGATATATGATTAACTTTGCATGGGTTATCTTACTGAAGTCAATGGGCCTGCACACATGGGCTTAAAGTTAGGCCCTGCGCCAGCAAAATATTTAAGCTTAAGTGAGAACACGGAGGTCACCTCCCCACGCAAGAGTCTAATTTAGCCTTGCGCCTTTTTGTGAAGGCCAGGCTACATCAGGAATGTGTCTGCAGATAAAAGAGGTTAATAGGCTTTGGGTGTTAAAGTATGGGAAGAAAAAAAATCTGAATGGTAGCAGACTGGTCTGCACCATAATGTAGCAATTTCTACTAAAGTGTCTTGCAGACAGGAAAGAATCAAAACTGGCCTGTGTAACCTACCGCAGAGGTTCTCAAACTGTGGTCCGTGGACCACCAGTGGCCCGTGAGCTCCATTCAGGTGGTCCGCGGATAGTTCCCTCTAAGGTGCATGCCCGGGTGGATGCACATGAGAGAATGAAGGGCCACCCACCTAATTTAGTGCAGCCGCACAGGCGTGGAGCCACTAATTAGGTGTCTGGACCCTGGAGAAGATGCACAGGTTAGGTGAGGGGGTGGCCTTGGGGAGAATGGGGTTAGGTGGGAGGGGGCAGTGGAGTGAGACGAGGGGGTGGGGGGAATTTGGGATGGGCAGGGCTGCGGCGGCCAGAGAAAGAGGCAACTTTCCCCAGCTCTGGGGCTACGGCTGCCGGGGAAGCCCCCCATTCCGGCCTCAGCTCTGTGGCTGCTGTGATGGGGGAGAGGGGGAGAGACCCCCCCGCTTCCCAGCCCCAGCTTTGGGGCTGCCCTGGCAGGCGAGAGAGGGCACATCCATTGCATTTGAAAGGTAAGTCGACTGATATTAAAACACGAGTGGTGGGCTTTTATGTGTAGAACAAAAAACCGTTAATTATTCCGGTTATTTTTATACAGTCCTTTTCTCCAAAGCGCTTTGCAATAGTTCGCTAATGGTACAAACAGCATTTGGGATGATCATTAAGTGGTCTGCCGAGACCCTCAGCTATGTTCAAGTGGTCTGTGGGGAAAAAAATGTTGGAGAACCGCTGCCCTAGTGTGTGTGTGAATTGACAAGACATGGCTACTCTCATAGGGGTGCCATATTGTTGCGTCTACGTAACAGTTTCTCTCCGGGCAGCAGTCCATAGTACAGTTAGTCAGTGGCCGTCATCAACTAACCAATCCAAACAATGTCTCACAGGCCGGATCTCCAAATCCAGCTGCTTGCTAATTAGGTCACCAGTGGAAACGCTGGAGAGTGAAACACAGCACACGTGAATTCCCGGCAAGGTGATTAAAAATATTTGCCTCTTGCTGCTAACTGACCCGTTAATATCCTTCCTTTCTGAGGAACTTCACAAAGGATGATTTTATCATTTTTCTCTTTGTAGCCAGGCAGGTGCCTGCGTAGAGATTTCCCCAATAACCGTTCAAGATGAGAACATCACATCTTTGACTTATGGAGCTTTGAGAAGCAGTTTTGCAAGGGGAAAGTTATTGCTCTCTGAGTAAGAAAAAGGGGATGGGAATAAAGGGTTTTAATAGCGCCAAATCATCTTCCTGACAGTGATCTGCTGAGCTGAAGTTAAAAGGGCAGGAAGTCCAGAAATACCCGCTGATTGCCTCTGTGGTTCTGCAAATGCACTGAGCTGCAGACAGTAGGGAAAAAAAAACATTTGTAGGGATAAAGCATTTCTCTGTGCCTTAACCCGTCCAATGTTCCATGGGCCTAAACAATAATTTAGGTGTGGATTCAAGCGTTCCCAAGTGTGTGGTACATGGGAGTTCATCATGGTGGGGGCGCCAGATCTGCAGGGCTTGGTTGGGCTCCATCCCCGGCTTCCATCGGTAATTCCATTTTGGTGACCAAAACTTCATCACGAAGATGCCAGATATATGTTTCCAGTGTAAGACTATGTCATGACTTAGGGCAGCGGTTCTCAGCCAAGGGTCCAGGGCCTCTTGGGGGGCCATGAGCAGGTTTCAAGGGATCCACCATGCAGGGCCAGCATTAGACTTGCTGGGGCCCAGGGCAGAAAGCTGGGGCCTCACTGCCTGGAGTGGAAGCCGAAGCCTGAGCAGTGTAGTTTTGTAGGGGCCCTGTGGCATGGGGCCCCAGGCAATTGCCCTGCTTGTTACCCACTAATGCCAGTCCTGACTTGTATATGCAGAAACACAGGTGGAGTGGCACAGACGGCCATGGAGTTTTTGTAGCTTGTTGGGGGGATCGGAAAGGGGCTCTCAACTTTTTTTTAACTTAGGTCACATGCTGCTGACCTGATGTTATCACTAAAGCTTATAGGGAAACCTGGTTAATTTCCCAGTCAGTATTTGTATTCCAGTTGTGTCCACAGGCTACAACTGAGATGAGGGCCTTATTGTGCTGGGGTTGTACAGACAAGTAGTGAAAGATGGTCCCTGAAGACAGAAGATATCTTTGTCCAGTACATAGGTGGGGGCACAGAGAGATTAAGGGACTTGCCCAAGGTCACAGAGGGAGTCTGTGGCAGGGCAGTGAATTGATGCCAGATCTCTACAGTCCCAGCCCAGGAATATTGTATTAAATATTAGTATTATGGTAGTGCTGCAAGGCCCCAACTGGGATTGGGATCCCAATGTGCTGCGTGTCGTACAACATAAAAGGGAGACAATCCCTGCCCTGAAAGAGTTAAGTCTAAAGAGACAGAGAAGAGGGTGAGGACAGCAGGCTCTGGATTATTTAAAGCGGGGATAGAGGTGTAGCAAGGAAAGGACAAGGTGGGGAGAAAAGGAAGAATCGCAGCTTGCTTCCTTAGCCACGATCAACAGGCTGACCTCCGGAAGCATCATGATCAAAGTGAGTCTTCAGGAGGGATTTGAACCACTTCTCTTGGACACAGCTCTGTTCCGCGGTCGGAAGCAACGCAGACCGCGTCCCCGACAGCTACAAAATACCACAGGAGAAAAGAACTCCCCCTCCTCTGGCTTGCCGCAGAAAATCCGCAGCACTAAGCGATGACTACAGGGGGCGAAGAGCACCAACAATGTCTTCGTCCCAACAGTTAGCCCAGCTTGGTAGTAGTTATAATTGATTTGTTGCAAAAGCAAACCCACTCCCGTGTTTCCTTCCCTTGAGAAGTGATTAAAATGTACATGCAGAGCGATGTGCGTCCTCCAAAGCCTTGTGTCAAGCGCCCGGGGGATATTTCTGCCCTGACCTTTCTCTCGTGACCTTATCGGACCAGAACTTTACAAGGGCCTGTCTCTCTTACTTTACCGGACTCGGACGTTTCCCTCCATGGTGAATACGGCTCAGTGATCACTGTTGCAAGCTGTTGCTCTTTGTGTGCACTTTATTTGAAAAACTGCCTTCCACCTGGCTTGTTGTTCTCAGTAGGCAGGGATTTTCTCTTCCAGGTGACTTCATTCCAGTGTCCGCCTGAGCTGGGAAGTTCTGAAATATGTATATGAAAATAAGATCATGGGGAAATGGTGATCTCCCTTACACTAGCATTACTCCCTCTCTATTTACCTGCTTGGGATCAGGGCCTGCAGCAGTCAGTCGCCTGGCAACCCAACATGGCCTGCAGCAGGCTACCGGATTGACTACCCCAGCTGATGGGTCTGGAAGGGCAGCTGGCTGGCTTAGCCCAGCAACGGCAGCTCCTCTCTGGTGGCTGACTGTGTTGACACTCGCAGCCGTGGTCCTCCTGGTGCTTGCTGCTCCTTGCTTTGCCCCTGGACTGCTCCTGCTCAGTCTCGCTCCTGGTTCCGGCTTTCTGACCCTGAGCCTGGGTCTTGACGCCGGGATCTGACCCAAGACGTGGCTACTGGTTCCTGATCTTGGCTCTGACCTCGGGCTTGGCTAGTAGTTCCTGGACCCAGCTTTGACTCCTGGCATGGCGACTAGTTCCTGACTCCGGCCTTGACCTTGGATGGGCTCCACTTCCTGTTCGGACCATCAGGCCTGACCACTAGCACCTCATCTCCATTATTACCCTAGTGTCTGTGAGGTCAGCAATTGGTCCTGTATGGGTCTGTCTCTAGTTAAGTGATATCGGGAAGCTCCACAGCATCAGCGAACGGTGCTGTAATTTCTATGCTTCCCGAGCAAAATTCAATCCTGTATAAAGAGGCAGCTCAAGACCTAGTCGCCGGCTAAGCCTTGTTTTGATGGCTTAAGTAAAATGGCCACCTGCCATTTTAGCCAATGCCAGGGCTTGAATCAGGAACTTCCCGCACTGACTGTATGGGTCTGAACAGCCTGAGCTAAAGAGGCAGCCTCTGTCAGTGAGGCTTGAGATATACTCATGTTCCTGGGATGTGTAACATAGGTTGAGCAGCAGGTTATACAGATGCATTATGTTTGCTTTCTGCACAGGAACGAATTTCGCCCCAAACGTGCCGGTTCTGAAAATTGTCATCACACATACACCTCCGCTGATTCCAATTCCATGAATTTCTCCCTCCAGGCTTAGAGCTGGGCAAAACATTCCTACCCAATGCTTCCCTAGCTTGGCATTCATTGCAAACAGGAAGGATGCGCTGAGTCCGTCAAACGGTTTGCTAACATTCTGAGCAAACCCACGCCAGTCCATGATTTTAGCATAAAACCCCAGGGCACTTTTCAGCACTGTGCTTGGTTTCAGGCTGAAAAACCAGCTGGAGGAGAGAATTTTGTCTTGAGCGTTGCCACTCATTTGAGCCTAAAAACCAGCCTGCAGTTTGGGTCCTGTGAATCCTGCCTGGGTGGAAACCACAGTAACCGACTGAGAAATCCTTTGCAATCCACAGCCACTGATTGTTGCCGGGTTAGTTAGCTGAGGATGGTGTCATGACAGTGTGACCTGCCCTTTCTGTGGTTATTTCCCCTGAACTCCTGCTCTGCAACTTGGATGTTCATTTCCATCTGTGTAAAATGCTGCCCCATCAGAATGGCGCATTTGCAAAGGTGCAAAGCGTGGAAAGAGGCAATCAGGATCTCTGTTTTTTTGCTTAAGCACTGATTTAGCAAGGTACAAGGACATAAGTCTGAATTGAGTGTGTCTACACCGTGCTTAGAGATCAGCCAGGTCAGAGAAGCGCCTTGTACTTGAAATGAGGGGTAGTGGTGCTTGTGGTGGCTTGTGACTTCTGTGGGTCTACTCGTGTAGTTAGGCCCGTGCTTGGAGCATCCTGATTTAGCTGGGCCTCAGTTAGAGGAGTGTCTCTGTTACATACTTAAATTAGAATTGACAGCCCGCGATTGCCTGGAAGCAGCGCTCTGGGACATATATGGGGGAATTCAAGGTTTCTCTCAACAGAAAGGGAGTGGGTAGCCAAAGCACTCCAAATCTAAGAAACTTACTGTTGAGCTGATGCATGCTCTCCAAAGTCTTAATGTATTATCGGTGTAAGCTGCTATTGATACATTTGTGCTGCAAGGGAGTCCTCTTGTTTTGTGCTAATCTGCAGGGTCGGGGGGGAATTAAAAGCCCAACCCATATGGGGAAGAAAGTACATGGGCTAGTTCCTCATTACAGAGCTACACTGAATGGAGCTATGCTAATTGACGCCATCTGAGAATCTAGTCTGTCATTTTACGTCTTGAATTAGGACTCGACTTTTCTATAGTCAAAGGAATGCAGCCCATGAGATCTTCATGGCCAGATGTGTGAAATGCTGAATCTTCGCCGAATGGTGCCCAGACTGTATGATGCTTTCAGTAAAAATTCTTTTGGATTGAGCAATTGTAGAACTGTGCATGGGTTTACTGGCTACCTTTTAAGTAAATGAACCATAAAGGGCCATATTCTTCCCTGGCATAATTTCTACCGACCTTAGCAGAGCCAAACCACAGATAAATTTGGCTCCCTGTATTCATAGCAACCAATTACACAGCACCCTCATTGGTAGACTGTCTGTCACAAGCAGAGGTTTTGAATGATATCATTAAGCTCAGTACTTCGATATTTTCCTGTGAAGTGTTACTAACTGAGGAACTTACTAACTTGCTGCCAACGATATTTACAGAACAAGAATGTCATGGGTCATAATCTGGTCCAAATATTTAACGCACTACGCATCTGTACCTAATCTTACATCTGCTGTTGGCTTTGGGGGTTCTTTTGACCTTTTTGGAAGGGGGGGCTCTGGTTTTAAGATGTCAGATGTGGAGGTTGCCATTGTGCTAACCAGTCTGTCACATTGGCCGGGTCACGTTATGTGCCATAGTTACCTGTGCTAAAGACAAAACAGAGTCAGGTTGAAACTGAAAAGATCTTTCTCAGACTTGTTTTCTCATGATTTACCTAAGGTAAATGCATGAAGAGAAATGAAAAATGCTGTAATTGCTGGTTTCTCTCTATTAATATCTCTAGTGGGAATTTAAAAAAATCTCTTTTGGTATTTGAGATAACTGGCCATTATTTAACTTGAGTTTAATATAAATTCTGCTGTTAAAATGATTGTGGTTACTTCTTAGGAGACAATATTGGACCTGATTCATCACAGCAATACTTCAGTTTCCATAGATTTCATCAGGAGCTATTCTGAGTATCTATTCTCCCCTGCATAATACAGGCCATAGAATTTCACACCAGCATAACTCCATTGAAATCATGAGTCACCATGTGGTTGATGCATGCTATCATGAGTTCTTGACAGAAGTTACCTTGAGTCTAAAGGCTGGTGAACAATTCACTGAGCACATGATGGGAAATGCTTCTGACTTGAATGCAAGTGCCAAAGCTGTATCTCCTGGTTAGGTGTAACCCCCAGTTCTCTTTATCTGCCAGTGCCATTTACACCAGCAACAAAATAGAGTAACGGAGTACCACCTCAGGTCCATTAGACTGCAAGCTAAGGCAAATGCTATAGCAGGGGTCAGCAACCTATGGCACGCATGACAATGATGGCACGTGAGCTGATTTTTGATGGCATAAAGTGGTGGGCTGACCCCCTTCCACCCAAAGCCCCGCCCCTTCCGGACTGGCCTGTGAAGCCTGAAATAGGACTGAATAAATGAAGACTTGGCACACTCCTTCTGAAAGGTTGCTATAGAAAGGGTAAGGAATACTGTATGTTGTGTGTATTCTGCAGCCTACTCTTATCCTGTTGGCTACATTTGCCAGAGCTGCTACTCTGGAAGATGGTGTGTCAGGAAAGAATATATTCCTCTCCAGCCATTTCGCCCCCTCTGAATATCAGGTCTGTTTATTGACCTAAATCCTCCTCCATCTAGATGGCACACACAGCCTTCTTCCTCTCTGTAGAACGTGACGGGTGAGAAAGCAAGTAAATAAGAGAATGTGATCTATGCCTATTGAACCTCTGGACTTCTGTGTATTATTCTGAGGGCCTAAGCCTTTGTCTACACTGGAGAATAGCCCCCCGCATGCATTGAATGCTGGCTACTGCTGAATGTATCTGCAGCAGTGCTCACTCAATGGGTACGTCCGCACCCCCACTGACGGTGTGATTGTGGGCACACCTTGACTAGGTTTACTCTAACTAGTGCACATGACAAGAGTAGTGAAGACAGAACAGCATGGGCTTCAGTCCAGGCTAACCACCTGGAACAAGAGGGGTGGAGACCCGGGGTACGTATTCAGGTTGCTTCCCTGGGCTGGGGTACAGGCTGCCACATCTTGACTGCTATTGTTACCCCCACTAGCTGGACTACCCCCTGCTGTACCTACACATGCTTCAATTAACGTGTGGTGTAGATATACCCGACCTGTAGATAAGGGCAGATGGGGTTTTCATGGATTGAGATACTAGACCTTTACTCCTGTTGAGTAGCTTATTCACTGCAAACCTTGGGTTGCCCTAGTTTACACGTAGGGGCCCTGGGTCAGGTGAGTCAATTGCTGACCACCACTTCCTGCAGTGAGGCTAAGCAGTTTGGGGGCAGGAATCCTCTTTTTGCTGTGTGTTGTACAGTGCCTAGCACAATGGGGTCCTATTATTCACGATGTGCGTAACAATCCCGAGTTTAGACAGTGTCTAAACATACTTAGCTCCCAAAGGAAATACTCTCCAATTACACAGAATGGGGATGCATTTGCAAATGACAAACACTTTCCTATTTCTCTGAGGCAGGCCAAGATTTTCCTGCCTTGTTTCTCATCCCTCACCGCCCTGTGATTATTTCCCTGCTCTCATCTCACTTGAAGACTCCCAATATCCCAAAGCCTGCTGAAGCCAATTCGATCACCCCCTCTGAACCTTCCCTACCCCACTCCGCCCAATACAAAGACTTCACTACACAGTCTCTAACCTGGGCTTCCCCCCTGTTTGGGCAAGTCAGACTTCAGGAGGGAGCGTGGAGGGAAATGTCACACCCAGAGAACAGATTTCATTAGGGATCTGAGGCAGGAATGTCTTTCCCCTCCTCGAATTATTGACGTGCCTTTCAAGAGATCGCGGCATAGGCACGGGGGACTGGGTGTCTTACAAGTGATTCCTTGCCACTGGGGAGTCGTCAGCCCCCCCTTCTTGATTTTACCCTTTGCAATTAGGCACTTTCCCTAGGCGATGAAGAATCAAAGCCCCCCCCCGCCCCGCCCCAAAACTCCAGGCTGCCCCTAGCGGCCAAGCTCCAGAAGGCAGCTGTACCAATAAAAGGGGCCGCCGCTGCTTTCAGCACCACAGCGGTGGACAGCGCCTCCCCGGCATCTCCGCGGCGGCAGAGGCGTCCTGGGGGGTGTTGCAGCCGCTCGGTGCCAGGCGCAGGAGGAGCGGGGACGCGGGTGAGGGGTGGGGCGGGGGGAGGCAGAGCGTTATCCGCGGCAGAGGCAGCCGGATCCAGCCCCTACAGAGGGGCTGCCCCTCACCCCTCTCCCCGGCTGCAGCATGGCTCGGGAGAGCCCCGCTCCTGTCTCGGGGAGAGCCGCGGGGTGACGGGGCAGGCGAAGCGCTCTCAGCCCGGGAAGAACCCCGGCCTCCTTCGGGGAAAGCAGGGGCGGGGGGCAGCCCAGCCGCCAAGGGATCCCGAGGCAGCGCGCTCGGGGCGGCTTCGCCCAGGCAAAGTTTCCCAGGCGTGGTGAGGGGGCGCAGCGAGGAAGGAGCGAGCCCCACGCGTGGGAAGGGTCTGCCTTGGGTGTGCGGCTCGTGGGTCGCCGGGATCCCTCCCCCCGCAGCTCTTCCGCTCCCGCCAGGCATGTGTTTCCATCAGAGGACAAAGGGGGACCCTGCTGTCTCTTGCCAGCCCTGGACTCGCACCCCAAGCCCAGGTAAGTGGCTCTGTTTGGCTTCCAGCCCCTGGCCCCCCCCGGCCCGGGTAATGGAAAATTGCTGGAGAGTTTCACAGCACTTTGTGTGTGTTTGTGTGTGTGTTTGTGTGTGTGTGTGGAGGGCGGGGAGTACTCCTGCTTTGTTAACACTCAGCTTGGATTCTGCCCGCTAGGCGATTTGGACTGTGCAGAACTTAATTGATTCTTTTCCTGACCCTTTTAAACAAGTTTCTTTCCCACCCCGAAGAATCCCACCTTCAGAAATGGGTCTATGGATTCCTTCAGTCAATCTAGACAGGCTGGGTGTCAGGGATTGAATGAGTGGCATTCCCTCCAGCGGAGTTTGCTTAGCTTTTGTGTGAATGTTTTTGGATCTGTCCAAAAATTATGTCCTGAAAATGCCAGATAAATTCGTCCCTGCGTTAGCTCCATTAACTTCACTGGAGTTGTGTGTGAAATGGATTTGGTTCCTGGCTTTGACATTTGGTTTGGTTTTTTGTTGTTTTTTAATCAATCCCCCGGGGAATGTGTTTGATCATTCCTAGGCTGAAAGATTCCTCTCCGGTATATTCTGCTTTGCCGTTAGTTATTCTTTACATTTATACATTTGCAGCTTAATCAGTATGTATGGGAGAACAAACCCAGCAATGTATTAGACAACTGTCAGCCCAACACACGCACAAGGGCAACCACAACAAGACCAGTAAGAAGCAGAGAGATCTGCCTAGATCCCTTCATACTTCCCTTCCCACAAAGAAGTCTGACATTTCAGAAGAGTGAGCAGTTCAAAATGAATAATCTTATCTGGTGCAAAGGTGGTTCAGAAACAGCAAGGTGACTACAGCAAGCGCCTACAAAAGCTGTAGGGTGTCTACAAATAGGTCGCGTATTAAGGTCCGTCACACTGTGATTTCTATTGCTCTCAGTGGGCTTTGGACCAGACTCTCTGTACATGCAGGAACTGCCTATGATATAAGGGTGAAAAGCCTTAGCAAATAACATAAGGATGCTCCCATACTGTGCATTGAACATAATATGGTTGATTTATTTTCCTGCTCTTCCAGGCTGCTGGGGTTACTCTCTAGAGAGGTGGCATATTTATAAGGTTAAGTGGTGACTTGATCACAGTTTATAAGTACCTGTGCAGGGAACAAATATTTGCTCATGGGCTCTTCAGTCTAGCAGAGAAAGGTCTATGCTGATCCAATGGCTGGAAGTTGAAGCTAGACAAATCCAGGCTGGAAATAAGGGGTATATTTTTGACAGTGAGCGCAATTAAGCAGTGGAATGATTTACCAAGAATCGTAATGGATTCTCTATTGCTGAATGGATGTTTTTCCAACAGCTCTGCCCTAGGAATTATTTTGCGAGTGAAGGAGAGTGCTCTGGGATGGGACTGAGGAGTCCGGAGGGTGGGAGCGGGGATCAGGGTTGGGGCAGGGGGTTTGGGCACAGGAGAGGGTCAGGGGTACAGGGTTTGGGTGACACTTAACCTATAGCAGCTCCCAGAAGCAGTGGCATATCCCCACTATAGCTCCTCTGTGGAGGCGGGGCCAAGTGGCTTTGAGCTCTGCCCTGTCCTCAGGTGCTGCCCCACAGCTCCCATTGGCCATGGTTCCTGGCCAATGGGAGCTGTGGGGGCAGCATTTGGGACGGGGCAGTGTGCGGAGCCCCCTGGCTGCCCCTATGCATAGGAGCTGGATGAGGGACATGCCACTGCTTCCGGGAGCTGCATGCTTCCTGGCTGGAACTCGAGGGCCAGATTAAAACATCTGGGAGGGATGTATGCGGCCTCCAGCTGGAGTTTGCCCACCCCTGCACTAAACTAAAAGTTTATCTGTGGCTTGCGCATTGTTTAAAGGAGTCCTCTGCAGCTATCACACTTCCCAGGGTTGCCATTAGTCAGGTCTCCACTCTAGAGATTCTAGCTATGACCCCACAATCATACTTATGCAGTTTGAATGCAATAAACTCCTAAGAGACAGAAGCTGAATTCAGTCAGGTTTGTCTGGGAGATTGCAGGAACTTGCCATCTTTGTCACACTGTGCCTCCGAACTCCACTTACAGATTCACTGAGAGCATCCTCCCTCCCTACCTGCCATCTTGCAGTTCTATGGTGGTGATATCTTGCCAGGAGACTTCATTCTCACTGCTAGGTGCCAGATTACCCAGATGGTGTAAACTAGCCATAGGTTCATTGATGTAAATGGAGCTACCCTGAGGATCTGGCATTTTATGTGCAGCTGGAGTTAGAAACCTACAAATCCAACCAGACAACCTGGGGGAAAGTTCTGCCTTGTACTTAGAGCAGGGTACTGGGGGTCAGGACTCCTGGGTTCATTATTCAGGATCTGCCACTCACCTGCAGCGTGACTTTGGTCACCCATTCTGGAAATAACCAAGACAGTGGGGATACCAGTGCATTGCTGGATGCGTGTCTAAAATAAGAGAGAGCCTCCTGTGGTGATTCCTTATGGGGATCCTCCAGGACAGGAGCAGTTTGGATGCTGCCTGTTGATGGCATCACCTGTGCTTGCGGGGCACATGTCTTTATTTGCAAACTCCACCCCTGTTGCCCATGGTGCACAGGACTAGATTAGCGTGTGTGCTCCCTGTGCACTGCTGCTGGCCTGAGAGCTGCATGCGTGGCCTTGTGCAATGACCAGGCAGACGCAGCTGTCACAGAAAGCAGTGGAAAGCTCAAGTTCACGGGCAGCTTGTCCTACTTCTCCTGCAATGTGTGCCTTTGTTTCCCTTGCCTGTCAGCTCAAGGAAGGGCTGGACTTGAGCCTGTTGTACAACAGGCTCCCTCTGGCAACGTGGAGGTGTCAGGCACCCAGGACCCCCGAATCCTGTGGATCTTTACAGGTGCAGCCTTGTAGGGTCCCTATGGGGAAGGGTGCCAATAAAGTAGCCAAACAGGGGCATTGGTAGCCTCTGTGCCCCCAAGGCCTGATTGAAAACCCAGTGACTTCAATGGGATTTGGATCATGCCCAAAGAATGGGCTCGGTGCCATCTCTAAATAACTTGGCACTCTAGGGGTCAGTGCTGGTGTCAAGGTCAGATCCAGTGTCTGCGATCCCGGCCTAGGGTAGACAGAAAGGGCTGGGTATTCCAGTAGAGAGGCTGGAACATGGTTAGGTGAATACTGGATTTTTTTTGGTCCATTGGCAATTCTGAAAAAAAAAGTTTTGCGCTGAACCAAACTCCAACTAATTCCAAAATATTTAGAAAAATCAAAGTCAATTTCATTTCAGGTGGGATTAAGGGCCTGGGTTGACTTGTCACCCACATTTTCATTTTGACTTTGAGCATTTTTATCATTTTTCATTCACCAAAACTAAAGGAAATTTCAAAATGAAAAAATCAAAATGTTTTGTATAAAAAAGTCTTTTTTTCAGAATTTTTTTGGTAGGATTTTAATGTTTTTTTTCTGACCAAAACAATTTGGTGATATTAACACACATTTGTGAAATGCTTTGGTATTGCGGAATGTGCCTTTTGCTCTGAAAAAAGTTTTGGATGGAAAATTTCACTCAGCTCTACTCCAGACCAGTCAGCTGATTGGAGGAGTGACAAATTCTGTTTGTATGTGGACTGAAGCCACCAACTTACTTCACATAGCACCTGATGTTCAGTCGATAGCAATCTTGGATGAATCTGAGCTTGTAATCTAGAGGTGAAAACATCCATGCCCCACCTTCTATTTAATTTCCCTCACCCATCCAATCCTGAAACCCCCTCAGAAATGGAAAGAGACAGGCTTTGATTTCAAGTCTTGCTAGTTGTCTAAACAAAACAACTTGAACATATATGAAATGCCAGCTACTCCCAGGCAACGCAGAATGCCCCAGTAGAAACACCAGTCGACCCACTGAATGGATTACAGAGAAAATAGGGCCAGCCATTGAATCGCCTGTTGAGATGGAACTCCCGCCGACGCTCTTGTAAGTTCACATGTAGTGGCTATTGAACAAGGCCAGTCGTTCTTGCTCTACCAAGGGTTTCTGTGGCTGGGGCATCTTTGCAGACCCCTGGGGTAGATAATCATTGGCAAACAGACCTCTGCAAATGAATATGGCCTCAGATCTACAAGGTGCCTCAACTCCAGCTGATGTCCCGCTGAGAGAAGGGGACTCTCACTGCAGGGTCAATGGTTGGGGGAAGTGTGTGTGTGGGAACAAAATAAGCAATGAATTTTCATTTATATTATAGGACACAAAAGAGGAATTTTTCTCAGCTAGAGGCTCAGGAATACTTCGCAACCTGGAAACCATATTAACAACATTCAGCTGTCCTTGCAGATGTGTAGTAATACAACAAATGTTGGGGGTGGCACAGTAGTCAGATTTGTGTGTGTTTTTGTTTCTTTGCTAATTCTTTGGCCAGACACTGTGATATTATGATGGCGACACTTGGGTTTTGCAGTTGAAGCCTGCTCTGTGCTATGTTCGTTATTGAGTTTCCCAGTCCCAGTTCTGGGCCTGAAGGCTCTTCTCCAGGGATTAACTCAGACCAGGTGTCTCGTCCCAAAGGGATCCCTTAAAAGCATGAAATAATGTAAATGACAAGGTATCCCACTTGACTAAGCGGCTAAAACTCTCTCTCCACCCCTCCAGAGCAGCTATGTCCGAGATCAGATTTACGACCATGAAGAGGATTTGGAATGAGAGAAGGGAGAAGAACTTCAGAAGCGAAGGAGGTGAGATGGAGAGACCCCAATGCTGCTGAGTTAGCCTCTCAAAGGAAGTGCTCTCTGGACTGATGGATTAGCCACTGGGCCAATGGGGCCCATGCCCAGGAGCTCCAGACAATTGGGGGGCAGACAAACCAGGGGAGGGGGGCAGAGCAGAGCAAGCCCCCACACCCTGACTCCATTTCCCCATCAGCAGCACCATGGGGAGGTCGGGAAGGGGGGGAATGGACTGCAAGTGGAAGAGGTAGGGAGGCGACCCCATTTACTCTGGCCCAGGGCCCCACAAACCCCTAATCTGCCTCTGCTCTCCCATGTGTGACATCAAAGGCAACACCTCTGCAGAGCAGGCAAGCTGCTGATACAATAACAACCCAGTGACTGGAACTCCAGGGTCCTGTCTTGGCCCTTCTTGTCCGCAGCCCTTTTCCCAAGAGAGACCACAGGGGGTGCTGCTGCTTGCTACTGAGTTGTATTAGCAGGGCTAGGTGGGGTCCAGGACTGGAATCAAATACTACCCAGGTTGCTAGAGAGTGAAATTCCTTTTCTGACATCATTTTGCGGCCTAGGAACCATTAATAGTATAACCCCACCTTCCCTGCAGGAAGGGAGAATTATTTAAGCAGGAACTCAGTGTTATTCAATGGAATTCATCCTGTGGGAATGTGTTATACCTCCTGTTCCACATAAGCCAACAATGCCTCTTTTAATTATCGACTGTGACTTTGCTGGCTGGGGCATCAGTGTGAGACAGGGCTCTGAGCAGCTTGTTAGCTATGGGGTGGTGTCAGGGCATAGGTGGCTCTGAAAATGCTGTGCAGTGGAAATGTAGATGCCCTGTGGGTGAGATGGCAGCTAAGCAGCAGTGTTGAAAATGTTAATGGTACCCAAGTGGTAGAGCCTCTAAGGATCTGGGCCTACCTTCTCACAGGTAGACACTGGTTCTGGGTGTTTTATTCTTAGGTGCTTGACTGGACCTTTTGGGCCAGATTTTCAAATTTGCTGAGCCCCTGCAGCAACCATTGACTCCCACTGGCGTTCTCAGCACCTCAGTAAGTCTAAGTGACTCAAGCTGGGTGTCTCCAAATGCTAATGTTGGCTTTAATTCACTGACTTTGATGAGTTTTGCATCAGAACCTTATTTTGTGAGCTGTGCCAGTGATCACAGCAGAGCTCCTCTTGGAGTTAAGCGCTACTCAGTGTGAGTGGGGTGGGCTTCAGGATTTGGCTTTTGATTGCTGCTTGGCCTTCGTTGGTGGGCTGCTCCTTTAGTGCCAATTTATTAGTGGTCAAATTTGAGGATGATGAAACAGGAAGACAGAACCAATTTGGACCAATCTTTTGAGCAGCCCAGGCTGCTCCGTCATATATCTGGTGTATATCTGCCATGTATATGGAGAGGATAGCCATGTAGTAAGTTGGAAAGTCATGTGATAAACCATGTGACTGCCTGATAAATAATCTTATGAGATGCCAGCACGACTGTTGATGTCACATCCTAATTTGATATGGCATGGCATACTATGTACTACTACTACTGATGTGTCATGAAATAATGTAAAAATATTAACCATTATACCAAATTTTGGGGAAGACATGAAAATAAAATTTCAGAATTGTTCCAGGAGGACAAGTGACAGGTTTTATTACAGACTTGTGTAGCACTGGAGCTTAAAAAGCCTGTGCTCGGTGCTGTACAAATAGATAACAAAGTGAGCATTTTCTCTCCTGAAAAGCTTATGGTATCAGTCAAAGACAGAAGACAACAGGTAAATACAACAACCAGGGGAACAGAAGGTCACAGTGAGAAGGCATTGAGAAGACTCATGTTAGGATGATGAGCAGAGGTGATAGCAAACCAGCTCTCCAGCCGTCGTCAAGCTTTTTGTATGCATCGCAGCAAGGGACAGTTTTAAGGAGGGATTTGAAGAAGAACTATGAGGTGTTTGTAGAGTTAGAAATGCAAGCTCTGTGGCCCTGGTATAGGGGCCTGTAAATGAGTTGGCTGTCCCCGGGTACCCTCGTATGGGCGGGGTGCTTCTGCCACATCCTGCTCTTTATCCTCCCTCTTCCAGGCCCTTTTAACCAGACACCACATGCTTGCTCATCCAATAGGTGCCCTTGTTGAGTCTGGATTTATTAATGTAAGAACGGCCATACTGGGTCAGACCAATGGTCCATCTAGCCCAGTGTCCTGTCTTCCAACAGTGGCTGGTGCCAGATGCTTCAGAGGCAATGACTAGAACAGGGCAATTATTGAGTGTTCCATCCCCTGTTGTCCACTCCCAGCTTCTGGCAGTTAGTGGCTTAAGACACCCAGGGCAGGGTGTTGTGCCCCTGACCATCTTGGCTAATAGCCATTGATGCACCTGTCCTCCAGAGGCTGATCTGGTTCTTTTTTGAACTCAGACTTTTGGCCTTCACAACATCTCCTGGCAATGAGTTCCACAGGTTATCTGTGCATTGTGTGAGGAAATACTTCCCTATGTTTGTTTTAAACTTGCTGCCTATTAATTTCATTGGGTGACCCCTGTTTCTTGTGTTATGAGAAGGGGTAACTAACACTTCCCTATTCACTTTCTCCACACCAGTCATAATTTGATAGACCTCTGTCATACTCTCCCTTAGTCATCTCTATTCCAACCTGAAAAACCCCAGTCTTTTTAATTTCCCCTCATGTGGAAGCTGTTCCATTCCCTTTTCTTCAGACAAATTAACTATAAAGCAAAACTCCAAGTCCCAAGAGTCTGTCCCGGGACCTGGCTCTGACCTCAGAGCTGGAGTGAGTGAGAGGGTTCCTCCACAGGGTCTATTTAGCAGTTCTTAGGAGGTAACCCACTCTGAGGTTTGGCTGGCAGTTACCCTGCTCAGAGCTGACTTCCCCTTCAAGAAAAGCTTCAGTTCTCTTATAAGAAACCCCAGCTACATGCAGTTCCCTCTCCACACCCGTGTCTCTGGTTGGCTCATTTAGCAGGTCTTCTCCAGGTGTCTAGTCTCCCGCAGGCAGCTCCTTTGCTCTCTCCCAAGGCCTCTGGGTAATTCCCCCACATAATGAGTGAGCAGTTTTACACTCTTTCTTCCTTTCCTCCTCCTACAGGAAAGTCAAGGCAGCACAAGCCCAGCGATCGACTCACCAATGCCATGTGTGCTCAATAAGGTGCGAGATCCCCTGGGAGACTCATATCAACATGTTCAGTGAAAAGAGCAGCACCTCTTTGTCCCAGAAACCAAGCCAGAAAAAGACCAGACCCCAGGGACTCCCATCCCCTGCTCTCTGCTGTGCCTGTGGACTTTGCATCATGCTCGCCGGGATCAACATCACCCTGGTGGGAGCATTTGCTTTCGGGACTTTCCTCCCTGTGAACAACCCCCCCATCATCATCGGACCCATCCTCCTGGTGGTTGCTTTCACGTTCTTCGGGGCCTGCTGCATCTGTAGCCGGAGACCGCCCGCCCATGGGGCAAGGAAATCCAAGCCAGGTTCCAACATCGGGCTCATCAAACCCGGCCACACGGCCTTCGAGATAGAAACCAGTGAGCACACAGTGCATGACACCACCGCCGTGCAGCTAAGCCCCACCAACTCACCGGTGTCCTCCAGAAAGTCCACGCCTGTCCATGAGAACACCAAGACCTGCAAACTCTTCACAATGGATGGCAATGGGCCGGCGGCAAAATACACAGCAGGAGGGGAGTCCATTCAGCTGAACTTGCCCAGAGATCTCATGACATCCTAAGTCAAATCAGAGTGGTTATTATCAGCCAGGTGGGCGCTGCTGCTGGGCGCGCCATGATGAGATGGATACAGCCGTTAGGAAGCAGCAAGCCTATGAAATCCTTTTGTGTGGCCAACCGATAGGCTGACAACTTAAAAAACAGCTAAGAAAGGAAAGGGGATGACATGGTAATTGGAAACGATGGTGGGAAATTCCAGCTTTTTTCTGGAATGGGTGCATTTATTTAATGTGATTAGAAATAACGCTGTAACGAGGAATCGATGTGGCCAGCTACTTGGAAATTAGATGTCTTCTTTTGGAATTAATTCATTTCCTTAGTGCAACTTTTTAGAAAAAGTAACATCATGATTAGAATTCAGGGCCATGAGCGTTGGCAAATTACAGGCCTCTCTTTTCGGAAGGGATGCAATTATTTAATGTAATAAAAATGACCAATGTGATAATTAGATATTGATATCACCCAGTTGCTGGGAAATTACAGATCTTTGAGACTAGGCTTTTGGGGGTTTGAGGAAGAATACATTTATTTTAACACGATTAAAAATGCAACATAAAAATGTAACTTCCACTTTTTATCCTGTCTCAACCTTTCCTTTCTTTTTTGACTTCCACTCTAGCAGCTAGCAGATCTCAAGTGTAGCAGATAGTGTCAGCTGTTTTTCCTCCTGCATAATTCAGATTCGGGTCTCAGTCCTGCTGTCTAACACGCCACATCGCTTGGAAAGTCAGCTGTGCCTGAGTATGTAGAGGCTGCAGGTGATGGGTTAAGCCAAGCCTTGCGATGGGTGGAGAGTATCAGCCAGGCCAGTCCATAGACCTAATGGAAAAGGAAATGGAGTCATGTGGAAAGAGGTTCCACTGAGCAACAGACATGGAGAGAGATAAGCTGACGTACCCGAACCCCCTTGGCGGGGAACTTTGGGCCTGGAATGGACATGTCTCCTTAGAGTCAGTGTTTATTCGGAAATGAAAAGAACCGTAATGTCGTTATCGTTAGAGCTGGTGGGGAATTTTTCAGTGAATCGGTTTCTGTGACAATTTCTTAAGGAAGGTTTCTCAGGTCCAGGATGGAATTTCTGGTGAGGGAGAGACCAGACTAGCCCTCACCTGGGATGCGGGGAAACCAAGTGCAACTCCATGATTTGGAGCAGGGTCTTGAAGCTGCGTTTCCCACATCCCAGGCAGGTGCCCTGACCACCAGGTTACTGGTTATTCCGTAGGCTCTGTCTGGCTTGTGGTTTCTCCAGCAAACCCTACTTACCAGAAGACAGGTGAATCTAGTACAAGACCAAAGAGATCTGTGTCTCCTCCTCCCACTGACTTTGATGTGAGCTGTGTGTATACAGTAAGAGGAGAATAAATTCCCGAAATCAGGGCACCATGGTTCCCTGTGTTGTAAGGCGTTGGGAGTGTGGAAGGGATATTTGCTGAAGAGGACCCTGAATCTATGGAAGGTAAGAAGTGGTGTTCATGTTGTCTGCTGCTGTGCATGAAAGGTTTTCCTCTGACCCTGGAAGCTCAGGGCTTCCTAAATGTGGGGTTAGGACATGCCTTGTACCAGGCAGAGAAACAGGGCTGGGGAGCAGCTGCTGAATGCAGTCTGCTTCCTTCTGACACACAATACAGTTGAAGATAATGCCACTGGGAGGAGCATTAATCTGGGTCCTTGCAGTCTACTCTTTTTGCAGGTGAGCAGAGCATGTGCAGCAGAGGTAGATATGGAGGGTCTGCAGGATGGTTTAGAGGCGGAGGTTGTAGCTCCCTTTGCCCACTGACAGTATCATCAACCCAAAATGTTCAAAAATCAGGAGTCATGCCTGTCCAAGAGTGGCTCAGACAGCATGAGATTATTTTAACAACTAATTAATGTTGGATTCTGTTTAATCATCTTCTGGGCTTTAAGCCTTTGTGGGACATGTTTTCAAGTTTGTTTGTTTTTTGCCATAACCAAAAGAAAGAGACAAACTTTTTTTAAAAAGTAAGCTGAGATTCTCACATATTCACATGACTCCAGGAGCTGGGGCTTTCAAAAAAACCACCAAAGAGCATGAGACAGATATTACTATTTTGAGAGTTGACAACACTGCATAAATCTCCAGGTTCCATGGGATTTTGAGCTTGCCAAATCTCCCTCCGAAGGGAAGAATTTTGATGGAAGCTCTGAGTTTTTTGAAGACTTCTTTCTCAATGGGGGATAGTGACATGTCTTGTCTTTTGCTCTTTACACTACATATCTAATATGAAGGAATGACACAGGCAGAATAACTGCATTTACTATGTTAGAGGGAGTCAGGAAATGGGGTTTTCCATTAAAATTTTCAAGTTTTCAAAAAAAAAAATTACACTGGACCCTCGCTGTATCTCTCATTGCTATAGCGTGGGTTCACATATAGTGTGGTCGTGGCGATGGATCCCAAATTTAATTATTTAAATTGGGATCCATGACAACACGTCCTTCATGTTAAAGTGATCCCCGCTTTAACACCAGACTGCACATGGAGCCTGAATCCCGATCCGGTGTCTGTCCTGAAATGGGATGAAAAGTCAAAATCTTGACAATTTTCACAAACTGAAAATCCTCCCCGCCCCCCCCCCCCAAAAAAAATTGGTTGGGTCAATCAAAACATTTCCTTTAGATTGTGATCATTTTTATTACTTTTAAAAAAATTATAATGAGCTTAAAAATTGATACAAGAAGTCATTTTGAATGGCAAACGCAGAATCATTTCATTTAGGAAACATCAAAATGAAAAGTAGCAACAATTTCAAAACTTTATTTAAAAAAAATTAGTTCAAAAATGTGTTAAAACCGACCACTGCTCATGAAAATTTTCAGTTTTGATGCGTCGGCATTTTCCTGCGGAAAAAACGTTCCCTGAAAAATTCACAACCAGCTCTACTGAACATGAGAATGGCCACATTGGGACAGACCAATTGTCCATCTAGCTCCGTATCCTGTCTTCCGAAAAAGGCCAATGCCAGGTGCTTCAGAGGGAACGAATAAAACAGGTAATCATCAAGTGATCCAAAGTATATAACGTGTCAGGCCAGCTATGTCTGGTAGCTTTGGAAATATGGAAGACAGCGAGAGTTCAAAAATTACTTACAGGGCCACTATGCTGTTCCTACACTATAGTATCATACAAATGTAAGGCTAGAAGGGACCTTGAAGGTCATCTAGTCCAGCATTCAGGAATGGATCTGGGGCTTTAGGATCAGTGGCCTTTGAGGAACATTTGCTGCTGTGGTTTTCCTTGAGGAGCTGTTACGGGGGGTGGGGGAGTTTCATTTTCACACTCCCCCACTTCTTGGGATTTACAGTGATTTTTAGCCAGCCAGTAGATTAGAAGGTTTATTTGAGAGGCCAGGCACACAATTTTACTTAGAGCTGTTAGTACAAACAGGCCCCCTTGGCCTGGCCCTTTTGGGGGGCAGGGAGATGAGACCCCGAATTCGGGCTTCCTTTTTTTTCCCAGCCAGCGTCTAAACCCTTTTAAAAAAACTCCAACGTCTGCCTCCCCTTTGTTCCCTTGCCAGCCCCAAGGTGTCAACTCCCCTCCCCCTCCATCTCAGGTTACAGCTTCAGGTTTCCAGGTTAGAGTAGTTTAGCCTCAGGAGTCATGTCCACCCTTCCCCGTACTTGTCACAGGAGCAAATCCAGCTTTATGGCATCTGCACATCTATGGGACTGTCACAGAGGCCAGCGCTTTTCCAACACTGCCTCCTCACCCGTTCCCTTTTACTTCCTCTGTTTCTCCTTCAGCTCATTGCTACATTCTCCTGCCTTTTCCGTCTAGTTTCTCTTCTCTGTGAGCTTATTTTTAAACATGCTGCATTTCTCCAAAGGGGGCTAGGGAAGTACCCAAATGTGCGTCCCATAGATGATTGAGGGCTTCTTCTCCCATCCTGACTCTGCAAAGCCAGCTTCAGCTGCATGTGAGACCATTCATTCCATCCTCCAGTTATTTCTGGCTCTGCAGAGTCTCACTTTCGGCCTGTTACATGGCTAGCAACCCAGACGCTATTTGCACTCTCCTTTGTCCTCCTCCAGTTGCATCAATTACTGGTGGCTTGCCTGCTGTTTTATCGTGCAGTCATGCCAACCCCCAATAGCCACTAAAATATGGGTGCCATTCAGTGCTGTTAATTCCGCTAAGAGGGAATTTTCAGGCCACAGGTGGTTTCTGAATCCATTTCCCTTTGTACACCTAGGCAAAGGATGCTCTACCAGTTCCTCCAGGACATGGTCCCGCTCAGAACAGCAAACCAGCATGACAATACATGTACCATGCTGTGCTATTAGCGCTGCAGACTGGCTCTTCCAGATGACAGGACGGTGCTGTGGGGCCGCCGGTGCCCCAATATTGTGCACAGCACACACCAGTAGGCGGCAGCCCGAGTTGCAGCAATGGGATTCCAAGAGGGCTGGTTGTATTTTGCAAGCCGGCAGCCATCAGGGAAGCCGTATTCAACAGGTGCCCGTAGAGTCTTATCCAAAGCCCATTGTGCTCAGCGGAAGGCCATCTCCTTGCACGTTGATGGATCAGGGTTTTCATGAGCAGGAGGTAGAGTAAGGAGGGAAGGGGAGAGAGAGCAAAGAAGAGGAGAGCGTCCCTGCTAGTGAAATTGACTTTTACCCCTGCATGGGAGTTACAGGTGCCGTGTAATGGTTCCACTTACAGCCCACGCTGCGATCATGGGGATGAATGGGCATGTGTCCCACACGCCCCCCCAGGAGAACGGCCCCCTTAGAGCTGCTGCTGAGTCCCTACCTAGCTCAGCCTGTTGCTGTCAGGTTAGAACATGTCAGTCAGACTCCTTAGTCTGTGTGAACCCCTGTGGGATCTGCCGTCCCCCCGCCCCTGTTCTCCTGGGCATTGGTTTGCTTGGCCTGGGCTGGGGAACACCAGCCTTCAAAGGGTTAAGGTGAGCGCAGTGCATGTCTCTCTCGGAAAACCGATCGGCCCTGGGAACGGACCCATTTGTGTTTTTCCAGCCACCGCTCTGTTCTCCGGAGGGGACAGGCAGCCGCCGAGGTAGATCCCTCACCTCACGGGATTTTCAGAGGACGTTGGCACCTATGTAACTTCAAGAGTTGTTAGGCAGAAGAGAAAGGAGGTATTTGGGGCCTGATTCCAAGCACACTGGAAAGACTCCTGTGGAGTTCAATGAGTGTTGAATCAGGACCTCGGTGAACGTTGGTTTGGAGGTCGTTCTAAGAGCAGGAAGGAGATTGGAGGGCGCCACTTCCTATCATTTCTTGTTGGTTGAATCATGAATTGGCATGTGCTGATAGTCATGAATGGACCCCAGCACTTTACAGAACAAAGAATAAAATACAGGCCTGATCCCAAAGAATCTGGACTAGGATTTTCAGCCAATGGGAGCTGGGCGTCATTCAGCGGTAGGCGTGAACTGAAGAACTGAATGTCAACCACATCAGGGCATAATTCCATGGCAGTTTCATGTAGTCCGTACTGACTCTTGGCAGATTACTCCTCCCCCTGCAGCAATTAGCTGCATGCAGCATTCAAAATAGATCCTTCTTCTGTGTGAATGAATTACCTAGGCCAGATCACAGCAGGGTTCCCAGAAGGAGATGAAGCAAACAGATTAGCAGGTTCAAAGCATGGGACTTTCTTTATTGGGTGTCAGGCACTGCCAGGCCCATCCAGTCATCATTGTAAGGTTAGTAGGGCATGATACATGGGGTGGGTGCTTATAGCAGTGGAAAGCAGGATTAAACCCTTAGGCCTCTGACAGAGAACCAAGGGAGGCCACTGAGTCAACAGAAGCCACATGAGTTTCAACAGCTTTGGATATACAGAAAAGTCGAGCATGCTGGAAATATTAGGCCGCTTTCATTTAGTCTGGCCGCTGGCTTAGCGCTTGGACTGCAGTTGGCTCTGGAATAATTCCAAAACCAGGATCAGCATAACAAAAGTCCAACAATAGTCTTGCACTAGAAACTGCCTTTATAGCAGGCTGTTGCAGGTGGGAAGGGATGGTCCAGAGGTCAGGACACTAGTGTGGCACTTGGCAGACCTAAGCTCAATTTCCTGCTCCGCCACAGACTTCCTTTGTGCCCTTGGGCAAGTCATGTAGCCTGTCTGTGACTCGGTTCTCCATCTGTACAGTAAGGATGATAAATCTTTCCTAAAGCACAGAGGTATGTGAGGACAAATACATTAAAGATGGAAAGGTGCTCAGCAGCTACAGGAATGGGGGCCAGATAAAGCATCCATGACAGAAAATGGGTGGATCCAAACACTCCTGAGCTCTGGGAATGTTTGAATCTGCATGTGGAGTTAAGACTGCGGCTTGATTGTATTAATATCTCCTACAGCAAACTCCCCTTTGGCACAGATGATCTGATAGTCTGGGCTAAGAATTTCCATCAGTTTTGGTTGCTGTCCTGTTGATACATTTAATAAGGCAAAATATCCATCTGCAATTGGTTGGATCCCAAACTTCAGGCTCCCGAGTCTTCTTGGAACACCACCCTGTAGCCTCAATGTATTTCATGGGGTTGTCTTGTTGTTCATACCAACAGTTATTGGGACTGTTTGCCCTAGACAAATTACAAAAGCAACAAGTAAATTATACTTCTCCCTCTTCCCATTTTCAAAAAATGAATAATCTCATTGGAGGGCGTATTTCGGATCAAGATCAGCACTGTGAAATGGACCATCCAAGGTGCCACAGGCAATAAATTGGCTACTAATCCCATAGAAGCAAGTGGCAAAACTCTCATGGACGTCAATAGGAGCATGAGTAGCTAACAGTTTTTTGTTATTTGGCCATATTGCGGTAGTGCCTAGAAGCCCTAACCAAGAATCAGGGTCCCATTGTGCTTGGAGCTGTACACACATGTAATACAAAGATGGTCCCTGCCCCAAGGTAAAGTTAACTTTACAATCTAGGTATAAGACCAAAGGCAAATGCAACAAATGGTGTAGGGAGGGGGGGACAAGGGAACAATGAGATTATAGCGTCCCTAGCCTCTGTTTGTCAGAAGCTGGAAATGGGCGACAGGGGATGGATCACTTGATGGTTACCTGTTCTGTTCATTCCCTCTGGGGCACCTGGCATTGGCCTCTGTGAATAGACAGGATACTGGGCTAGATGGACCCTTGGTCTGACCCAGTAGGGCCGTTCTTATGTTCTAATGGTACCTTCACGTTGAGGGCCTGTATGTGTCTGACTCAGTGACCGGCCTTTATCTTGCTGCTGCACTCTGTAGTGAGCTGTGACATTGTTTGCATAGACATGTTGTTTGTGGGGCTGGGGCGGAGGGAAGAATACTTGCTGCCTTGTTCTTCTGAAGCATTTAATGTCCTGCTTTTCAGTTGTCCATGTCCGTGTCTGCCTCCGTGATTGGCTGTGAATAAATAATATTGTGAATCTGTGCATCCTTCTTGCACTGTGGAAGATGAGGAGATTTTTCCTGTGATTCCAGTTGGACTTGCTGATGTGGAGGTTGAATTTTTTATTTATTTATATGTACATGGAATGTGGAATCTGGAAAAGAGAGGCCCATTAAAATATGGATGATTGCTCTTGTATGCTTTTGGAGGAGTCTGCCATTTCAATCTTTTTCCTCCCATGTTCTTCGTCAATCTTTTATCATGAGGATTGATGGCTTCTCTACCACTAGCTCAATGTCTTTTTCTCTGTGTGCACTGCAAAGTTCTTGTTAATTTCTTATGGGTAATTAATAATTGTGCAGGAACAAACTTCCATAAGATCAGGTGTGTCTGAATCTCCCTGCTTTTGAAACCAGCATGAGGCTCCCAATTAAACAACCGTTTCCCTCAAACAACCACGTGCCAAGGTTCCCAGTGCAGAGGGAATCAAGCACTGAACCCAGTTGCTGGAAGCAATTGATTTGCAAGGAGCGTGTGAATCACAGAATCATAGAAATATAGGGCTGGAAGGGATCTCAAGAGGTTCTCTAGTCCATCCCACCCAATAGTGAGGTAGGATTAAGTATATCTAGACCATCCTTGTCTGATGTTTCTCCAACCTGTTAAAAAGCCATCAAGGATGGGGATTTCACGACCTCCCTCGATAACCCGTTCCAGTGCTTAACTACCCTTCTAGTTAGAACGCTTTTCCTAATATCTAACCTCAATCTCCTTTCTGAAGATGTTCTCTGCTTTCTGTCAATATATCTTTAGTCCTGTGAGGGACTGTGATGACAAGAGCAGTGGAGACATCTGAAAAGAAGTTAAAGACCCCAGGTGAGCTCATGGTTAAACACCTGTGAGCCGCTGGCCCCTGTGCAGGAGTTATGGCTGGGTCTTGTTCCCTTTGTTGATACTAGGTGTGTATGTTACTGGACAAATCCTGCCCTGACTCACCCTGTACAACTCCGCTGAGATCAATGGGGCTGCATACAGTATCCTCCTGAGGGATTGTTAATGCATTGCATAAGGTGATATCCTATCTGTCTTCTGGAAATATTGAGGCTCTCTTCCGAGGACAACAGAGTCTAGTGGTTTGAGCATGGGACAGGGCATCATGAACTCCTGAGTTCTACTCCCAGCTTTTACAGTGAGTCACTTTGTGGCCTCTTTCCAGTCACAGCCCTGCTTCCTGCCTCAGTTTCCCCACACATCAAATGGAAATAATCATAATTTCCTTACTTCCCTGGGGTGATGCAGAATGTGGTTAGTTAATATTTGTATAGCCCTTTGAAGATGTAAAGTGCTGTCTAATTGCACTTATTGCATTATTGTTAATACTTTGGTGAACACAAGACTAGGCTGTATGGGATATACATATGCGGCGGGGTATGTTTACCCATGGAACGTGTCTGTATACAGCACAGTTTCTGTGGGCTCTGGGCCTTCTGATTAAAGGAAATCATTTTATACTACACATAATTAACCAGTGGGCCTTATTGCCACATGGTGCCATGGAGACTAAGGGCAGGTCTATGTTACCTGCCAGATTGGTGGGTAGCAATCGATCTTTCGGGGATCGATTTATCGCATCTAGTCTAGACGCAATGAATTGATCCCCGAGCGCTCTCCCATCGACTCCAGTACTCCACCGCAGCGAGAGGCGCAGGTGGAGTCGACGGGGGAGCGGCAGCGGTCGACTCAGCGCCGTAAAGTCGTCAAGGTAAGTTGACCTCAGTACACCAACTTCAGCTACGCTATGCCCGTAGCTGAAGTTGCGTTATCTTAGGTGACCCCCCACCCTAGCATAGACCAGGGCTAAGCTCTTAATGGGATTCAAAGAATTAGCAATTTATATGGACCTTGAGAAAATCCACAGCCACCTACATATGTGAATGTGGCATGTGATATTTGTGAGGTAAGCATGCAGATTAACAACGGAGTGTGGATGTGTGCTGTCTTTGTGGGTGAATAGATTATTTTTGTACGTGTAACTGTGGTGTGTGTGTACCTGTGAATGCATTACTCGGAAGGGCGGTGTCTTCTTTCTGCTAAGCTCCTTCTGTGATGAGCTCAACACAGGCAACTGGGGAGGGGTGGGGAAGAGATCTGGGAAGAATAGAAAGATTTAGAGGTTGAAAATTTGCCTAGCTGAGGAAATTCTTCCCCAGGCACAACTAAAGGATTTTGGGTAGGAGGAAATCTCACCTTCCTAGGCAGGAAGGAGCTGTGAAATGAGCTCTCTAAGAAAGCTCCATTTACAATATGTGTAAAATGCCAATCTGCTTAATTCAAAGGGATTTTTTAAAGTTGCCCGAGGAAACTTTCTGGGGAGATTTTACTTATAAAAGCAGGCAAGGAGTGAGAAGAACAGCTTTGAGATTACAGAGCATCTTCCGGTGTCCTGCCAGGACCCTCCGCTCACAGCTATTTCACCCGCTCTTCTCCAAACGGCATCTGCTTTTAGACACACTAGTGCAGCTTCAAGTTTCTCCAGGTAAGTCTCTCTCCATGCTGGAAAATAAAATAGAAATATTAACGTCAGTAAATATATATATTCCATTTAACCTGGTTATTCAGAAGAGCTGCTGCTTTGGCATTATTCCCTTAATGCTGGTATGTACTGAAAGTCAAGAGAATAGAAATGAATAAGGAACTTGTATATTTGGTTCATGAAACCTCAATATTTATTATTCATTACTTTACTTTGCTATTCTGCAGAGCTTTTCATCTAGGGAGCTCTAAGTGCTTTTGAGACATTAGTTAAGTCTCTGTTGGAGAGATACAGGCTATCTATCCAGATCCACTTCATATAAATGAATATTAATAATGATAATCCATCGCTGAAATGCAGCTGTCTCAGGGGAGGAACGCAGCAGCTGTTTAATGAGATGCAGCAATATTGCCCAACGATGGAGGTCGTGATGTAAAGAAGCTGAGGGAATTCTCTGAAATTGCAGAGTGAATTGTTGGGCAGCAGCGTTTAGTTTTTACTCAGATTGGCATTTAGTCAGCACGTGGGCGTTAACAGCCTTGGGCAAGATCTTCAACGAGAGGAGCCTAAATCCTTAGTAGGCACTTCAGTAAGTGACCTAATTTCCAAAAGCACCCAGCAGATCTCTTGCGCTTCAAAATTCTTGTCCTGTGGTATTTGTGTAAACACCCTATGCCTGAAGAAAAGACTCTTGGTTTTGAAAGCAGCTGTATCCTACACGCTTTGGTCCAATGGAAGATGTTGCGTTATCTCCTATTGTCTGCCTTTTCTTGAGACCTTACATGGAACACAACACGGTCTGGGCACTTTGGCTTAGAATCATAGACTATCAGGGTTGGAAGGGACCTCAGGAGGTCACCTAGACCAATCCTCTGCTCAAAGCAGGACCAATCCCCAACTAAATCATTCCAGCCAGGGCTTTGTCAAGCCTGATTTTAAAAACCTCTAAGGAAGGAGATTCTACCACCTCCCGAGGTAACCCATTCCAGTGCTTCACCATCTTCCTAGTGAAAAAGTTTTTCCTAATATCCAACCTAAACCTCACCCCTCTCCAACTTGAGACCTTGTTCTGTCATCTGGTACCACTGAGAACAGTCTAGATCCATCCTCTTTGGAACCCCCTTTCAGGTAGTTGAAAGCAGCTATCAAATCCCTTCTCATTCTTCTCTTCTGCAGACTAAACAATTCCAGTTCCCTCAGCCTCTCCTCAGAAGTCATGTGCTCCAGCCCCCTAATCATCTTTGTTGCCCTCCGCTGGACTCTTTCCAGCTTGTGGTCTTGCAAGTGCTGCTGAGTGTTAAGACTGGACGTAAAGAGCTGGAGAGAGGATGCCATTTGCAGTGTGCCCTACAAACGCCAGGAGCTATGAAACATTCCTGAGTGCCCTCTACTGCCACCATGTCTGTTAACCACTGACATAGAGAGAGAGACGGAGCACACTCTCCTGTGGCTCTCACCTAGCAAAGCACTTAAACACGTTTCATGTTAGATACCATGTTTTGAAACTATTATCTCCTATGCTTACCAAAACCACTGGGCAATATTTCCTGCCCATGGCTCAGGACCTCATTATACAGCCTGGTCCCAAAGGCAATGGGCTTGATTCCATTTTGACTTTACATCAAGGGGGAAAGAAACATTTCCAGGTTTAAAACCGTCGCTTTGTTATTTTGATTCTTGTCAGCGGCCAGGTTGCATCCCAGAGCAGCAGCACGTGCTGCTGTGGCTCCAGGGTGTCAGGATCCCGACAAGGGCAGTGAGGGCCAATGGTCAGAGCAGGGGAAAACCTGAGGCTGAGAGGAGCAGAGGAGTTCGTAGTCGGATTCCAGGCCAGGGTCGATACCAAGGATCAGAGTCAATGTTAGGCTTCAGGGTCCGAGTCAGGGTGCGAAGTCTGGCTCAAGCTGAAATCCAAGGCAGGAATTCAGGAGCAGGCGCTGTCATGGAAACTATAGGTGGTCCACACTGTTTCCTGGGCACTTCCTGAATTGCCCCTTGGGTTTATACAGCATAGAGAGCCAATCAGGAGCCAGGAAGCTGCCATCTGTCAAACCCTTGAGGTGGAACTTCCCATGATCTGTGTCCAGACCAGTGTCCAGGAAATGGAGCTCAACTGGTCACAGCTGCTGCTGGAGATGTCAGCTGCCTGGTAGTTCTGCAGGCCTGGGTCCAATACCTGTGGGGGCTGTACACCTGGAATCTGTTGTTGTTCAGAAAGTCTCATTCACAGCTGATCTGGTCTAGTCACTCAGACGTTACCATCTTCCTTAGCGTGAAGGGAAGCAGCCAGAGAAATGCTTTAGAACACACTGTCCACTAAAGGAGCCCCTGGTTTCTTACTCCAAAGGAGTTTTACCTGAGTAAAGGCTTCTGGATTTGGTCCCTAAGTGAGGACAGAGGTTTGAAATGGTGTCATCATTTAACCTGAGCATGTCCATTCAGATTGCTAGTGCAGCTCCATACAAGTTGTGGTCTCGATCAGTAGCAATCATCCCTCTTTCAGGACAACACCCATGTGGTAGCACCTGTTCCAATCCCACCCATCTTGGTATTATTATTGGCATTGCAATATCACTTAGAAGGTGCAGCTGATATCAGGGCGCCCTCTTTTGGATACATTGGAAAAGCCAGTTCCTGGCCCAGAGATTTTACAAGCTAAATAGACAAGGAGTAGGAGAAAAGAATTATTATCCCCCGGTGAACCACTGGGGAACTGAAGGATCAGGCAAAGTGACTTGCCAAGCTGGGGCAGAGCTAGGAAGTGACCCCAGATCTCTTGCATCCTAATTGACAACCTGAACCACAACAAGAGCATCATTCTTGTCCCTCTCCTATGGTTCCTCTGGAGCGTTTATAATATGGTTCATAGGATGCCTTCAGAACCATCTCAGCCCAGCCAAAAACGCTGGTGGAAAAATTCCATGCTTTGAAAACAGGCACATTTTTTTTAAGCAGTTCCACTTGTCAGCCAGACACATTGGATCCAGGCTGGTTCCCCCCCTTCCCTTGTTTTCCAGCTGAGATGTCCCACTCAAAAGTCTCACAGCACTTTAGGTCACAAGCAACTTATTTATAGCTCAATTTATGAAGGACTCATAGACTTTTATGGTCAGAAGGGACTATTATGATCATCTGGTCTGACTTCCTGCACAATGCAGGCCACAATCTCACCCACTGATTTCTGCCCTAGATCCCTGACTGGCCGCCGCTCAAGGATTGAACTCACAGCCCTGGGTTTAAGCAGGGCAATGCTCAAACCACAACTCCATTGGCCTGCCTCTAGTGCTGTATGAGATATGCCACAGCTCCTCATGTCCCCCAGAGATGGTGGCTGGTGTGGTGTCACCCCTGAAAGGGTGTCTCGGGGCTTTTCTATTTAAAGGAAAGACTCTGCAGCATGGGGGAGGCAGTTTGCTACCCGAATCTTTGAAGAGCAAAACTACTTATCTGTCTGCCTCTCCAATGTGATAGCACTATCCCTTTAGGAGCAAAGCAGGAGGGGAACCCTCTCTGGGCTATAAAACCAGAGACTGAAGGGCAGGCAGGCAGTCTATGGCAGGAGCTAGTGAAGTAAAGACCTACCGGGGTTGTTGTAACCACTCCCCACACAGCACGAAGACCGGCCATCAGAGAAGTGTACGCAGAACAAGCCAGGCAGATACATTGGCATAGCTGAGGAATGCGGCTGGTGCCTAGTAGGAATGAATTCGGTCCCGCCTATAGAGATTCCTTGCTCTCTGTGGGTGTGTCCCCTGCCCTGTACACTGGTGTTCATTCCAATGCGCTTAATGATCCTTCCTAAGATGAAGAATCCCCCAGCTGCTCTGACGTCCCTGGGGAAAATCCCCTCCGAGAGGTTGTCGTGCTGAGGCGTGTCCCAGGTTGCGCGGTGATTAATGTGGAGTCTGTTTCTTTAAGAGCTACACCAGCCTGCTTTTCTGCTGGTGTAAACTGGGATCGCACCAGTGATGTCAGTTTACACCAGTTGCCCCAACTATATTTGTAGGGGCTGGGCAAATGATGTGGGGGGAGGGTAAATGTTCATGAATATTCATTCAAATGTGTACACGGTTGCGCATTGGTATGTTCCTATATCACACTGGATTAGCGCATGAAGGAGGGTGGCCCAGTGGTTCTGATGGTGACTTGGTAGACCCAGGGTTTAATTCCTTGCTCTTTCACAGGCTTTCTGTCCCTTAGCCTCTCTGCCTCGGTTTCCCCTCTGCAATGGGGACAATAGCGCTTTTCTATCTCCCAGCGGTGTCGTGGGGATAAACACATTAAAGTGAGGAGGCACTTCATACTGCTGTAATGGGGGGCATAAAAGTACCAAAGACAGATGCTCTCCCTTTAGTAGCCTGCTCTATACTTTCAGGTGTTACCTCCCGAGCTGCAATGGGATGGGGTTGTGCTTTCAGCGCTGCGTTTGATCATTGATCCACACTGAAAACCCCAGTATCTGTGTGTCAGTGGCCACTTGAGTTACTGGCTTGCTTGGTCTCAGGGAGCAAGTTCCCCAGCTGGGTGCATTGAACTGGAATTCTCAGGTGCTCTCTTAAATTCATTTAAAAAAATGCAAATGAATATTTGTGGATTCCGGTTGTTTTCACGACTTAATCAGTGTCTCTCCCGACAGGGCTTGCGGTAGAGAAGGGTCCCACAGGTTTCCAGGCCTTCCTTGGGCTTTCGGGCGGAGTGAGGACCACAGCCCCAGAACTGCCATGATTAAGATGAATGTATTATTTCTGTTGCGGTACTGCCTCGAGGGCAGGATCTCATTGGAACGACGTATGGTTCATTGCCATTTATTTACATCCTGCTCAGTATTACAAAGTGACAGGCTTTGCCCCAAAGAACTTGTGTTCAGAAAGACGGAGGGGAAGGGAAACACACCCCGAGTCTCTGCCGGCCTGCGCTTTGGGGGGGCCGTACACTTTGTATTTTGTGTTGTAACTGAAATTAATATATTTGAAAATCTAGGAAACATCCAAAGATATTTACATAAATGGTATTCTAGTCTTAACAGTGCAGTTCTTTGCGATTCATTCTTTTCATTGCTTGACAGCCCTAATTAAGATGCATTTAATACATTATCCCCAATTCAGCAAGATCTGTGAATGCTATGGAACAAATGGTGACCAGAGCAGCAAAATATTCAGCGGCTGTTTATTGTGTGATGGGTGTGTATTGTCCAGATGACTTACTGGTAGCCGAGCCCCTGGAGACTAGAGGAATTATGTTCAGTTATTATGTGCACTGCTGATCTGAAGTGCAAAAAGCCCCCGTTAAAGCCAATGCAGGCCCCTTCCACCAGAACTGGAAGTTGGCATGCAACTTTTGCTTCTTTTCTGACTTAACCTGCCATTGCTGAATCATTTGAAAATGCAAGAGAGAGACTAAAATGTCTGGAATCTGAACACTTTTTCAGGGAGAACTGGCTAGCTGATGTCTTTTAATAGATTATAATGGCACGGCAATTTCTTATATCTGGACAATTTGGTGGCTCACTCATTAATGCCCCCTTGACTTCTAATTTAATACTCTGAAAGCCTAGCAGTTAAGGGAGACGTGAAACTTTTAGCTGACTGATAGGTGACTGACTGCTCTTTATGAGGCTCAAAGTAAATAATAATAGGTCTTAGAAGCTGGAGATTCAGTCGAGATGGACAAGATCTGCTAGTTTATTCCATTCAACTCCACGCCAGCGTAGGCCTGATCCCGACAGTATAATTTCCTGTGCTTTTCAGGCTAATTTGAAATGTCTGAGGAGATGAGGTTAGAACCATTTCCCTTGGGAGCTGTATCTGCGCTCTGGCAGGTCTCGCACCAATCAGAGCTGCTCTGAGTCCTTTTATTCTGTGCTTTGCCAATGTGGCTTGGTTTCCAGCTCCCAGTGCCTTGAAAATGTCAGAGCTCAGGGTACAAATCAAAATACTGGGGCCTATTGACTTCTTTAGGGCACTGTATTTTGGAAAGGTAAGTAGGTGCTGTTATCGTCATTGTACAGATGGGGAAACCGAGGCACATGCCTGTTAAATGACTTGCCTGAGGCCACGCACCAAGATCTGGGGCTTCACTTTATGCATGTAAGTAATTCCCTGTGTGGCAACATAAAGTGAACCATGGACATAAAGCAGGGGCAGGACCAGAGCCCAAGTCAATAGTACCACCTCTTGTTCCTCTTTGCCCCCATCTTCCTTAAAGAAGATTTCACTTGAAACACAGCCAGCCCTCTTGACAGATGGCAGGAGACGTTTAGGGTTACGAATGTTGATCTAAACTTGCTCTAACTCTAATATTCCCCATTACATGAGAGGAAAGTTGAACTTGCAGCTAAGGTAAAATATTACCAGCCCTGAGTGTAATAACAAATCTGTCACCCCTGCTATTGTCATTCTGTAAAAATGGGGGCTTCGTATACAGACTGAAAGACTTACGAGAGCTGGTTTGGGGAAGGGGGCGGGGAGCTCACATATTTTCCCTGTGAAAAATATTGATGAAAACAACATTTTTCTGTGGAAAATTATGATTTGAATGCTAATGTTTTAATTTTTTCAGCTGGAAAAACTGACATTTTCTGTGACAAGTAGCCATTTCTAATGTGAAGAACAATGGAGTCAAAACCCTGGTTTTCTGTGGAAAAACCGTTTCAACAGAAAACGTTTGACCTGTCCTAATTCTTAAACATACCGGTCAGGCTCTGACACTAGAAAACGGCTACATCTCCCACTGCTCCCTCTGGTGGGAACTGGAAGTGATCAGTAAATCACCCGAAGGCAGATTTTCTTGGCATGAAAAGGAATGAGTTTACCCTAGTATCTGTTTTCCTGAGATGATGCACTTAAGATATGAAAGTGATAGGGTGACCAGATAGCAAGCGTGAAAAATCTGAACAAGGGGTGGGGAGTAATAGGAGCCTATATAAGAAAAAGACCCAAAAATTGGGACTGTCCCTATAAAATCGGGACATCTGGTCACTCTAAGACTCATCTAGGTACACGGAGAGAGATTTCAGACAACACAATTAAGAACCCAGCTCTTGTTTTTAAAACCATGTTTTGTCTAAATAGGAGATGTCTGCAGTGAAAGAATAACTGTCTCTGACTACACGCACCTCCCTGGCAATGTTACAGTTGTCTTTGATTTCATGGGTGAAGCGATTAGTCTGGTCTGACATCCGAGAATAATGAGCTTAGGGAATTTGTGGCAAAGGAGAAGAGGAGAAATTTTCTGAAAGAGAGAGAGTCCCTTTAAAAGAAAAGGAAAGTAGATGGCTATTTTGAAGCCAAGTGTCTGCTGAAATCGAGAACGTTGTCTCCGTTGTTAAACATGTCAAGCTGTGTGGTATGTTCTATTCACGTAGAATGCTTTTGTGATATCATGGTTGCGACAGCTGCTGGAATCCTGGGCACGGTTCTGGGGCCCACCATTCCAGATGAAGGTTGAGAAATTGAGCGGGTTCAGAGAAGAGCCACGAGAAAGATTGAAGGCTTAGAAACATGCCTTTTAGTGATAAAGGCAAGAAGCTTAATCTCGTTAGTTTAACAAAGAGGAGGTTAAGGGGCATGGGCGGCGGGTGAACCACTAGCTTGGGGAGTCTAGCCCTCCAGTCCTACCCTTATTGCCCAAGGCCCCGCCCCTTCTGCACCCCCTGCTGCTGTGGCCGCTGGCTCCAGGCTAGTGCCCTCAGCCTTGGAGTGCCGGGAGGCCAGGCAACATGGCCGTGGCCCCAGAGCACCGTGAGGATGGCCATTGCATCCCCACCCCTGCCCCTGGCCCTAGAGTGCTAGGAGGGCGGGCAGCATGGCCCACCCCAGCCCCAGAGGGGGCCATGGCCCAGGGGAAGAGCCTCCCGCAGAGCAGGAAGCAGGAGGGGGACTGGCAATGGAGTGTGGGCGAGGCCACACCTGGCTCTTTCGGGAGGCTCAGCCTATGATATCTGCTGCCCATGTTAAGGGGTAACTTGATTAGTCTCTAAGTGCCTAGATGGAGACCAAATATGTAATAATGGGTTTTTCAGTCTGGCAGAGAAAGGGCTCACACAGTACAGTGGCTGGAAGTTGAAGCTACATGCGTTCAGACTGGGAATAAGGTGAACGTTTAAATAGTGAAAGTAATTAACCATTAGAACAATTCACCAAGGGCGTGATGTAGTCTCCATCATGGGCAAGGCTGGATGTTTTTCTAACAGATCTACTCTAGGGATTGTTGTAGGGCAGTTTCTTCGGCCCGTGCGATACAGACAGGAGATCAGACGAAATGATCACCGGGGTCCCTTCTGGCCTCGGAATCCATGAATCTCTGATGGAGAGTTGAGAAGCAGCTTGATCTCCGTGCCTAGCTATGTTGCATGTTGAGAAGATACAGGAGCTGCTTGCCTCCAAAAGTATAACATGCAAGATCGAGCACCCACGCAGAAAAATTAGCGGGTGGTCAGCACCCACCGGGAGCCAAGCTCCCCTCCCCCTCACTCTTGCCCGTCTGTGACCTTTGCCGATCAACTCCTGCCCCTCCTTCCCAGCGCCTCCTCCATGCTGCAGAACAGCTGTTTGGTGGTGCGCTGGGAGGGAGGGGGAAGGAGCGGGGATGGGGCACGCTCAGGGGAGAGGGTGGAACTGGGTGGGGAAGAGGCAGGGTGGGGGTGCAGCCTTGGGGGAAGGGGTGGTGCCGGAGACGGGGGTGGAGCAGGGGTGGGAAGAGATGGGGTAGGGGTGGGGCCTTAAGGGAAGGGGTGGAGTGGAGGCGGGGATAGAGCAGAGGCGGGGCCTGGGGTTGAGCACCACCAGGGAAAATTAGAAGCCAGTGCCTCCCAGAGAACTTCCCTGAATGAGCTACAGCAGAGACCTCTTCATGGAAGACACAAGAAGTTATCCCATTTGTTACTAATATGCGTGTTTCCTGCACAAATGACCTTACCTGCTCATTCTCTCTTCTATAAAGCTCTATTTCAGCTGTAATGTTATCACTTGACTCTTGCTGTGTGACATCAGAACCGTGCTGATGGGTTAAAATGCCAAGAAAACGCTTAAGAAAAATCCCTCTGGGTCCTCAGGAATTGATCCGGACGCCTGGGTCTGCGAGGATGCGTGCCCTTCAGTTCTTTGGTTGATGTCGGGAAGGGTTTTGTTTTTCATCAGGGAACGCCAACGCCCCACCCCGGCCCACCACCAGGTATTGCCAAGGCTGCAGAGGTTTTGTGTGTGCTTAGAAAGCCAGCACTTGTGCAGAATACCAACTGCAATCTGGCTCTGTTGACCGGAAGCAGCTCCGAGGTGCGGAGTTTAATGATAGCTGGCTGGTTTTCATTTTGTAAGCATGGAGATAGATAGATAGAGCTAAAAAGGCTGTGAAGAGGTGGCTGGATGAATAGAAGGGGAAAAGCCAATGCTTTTTACATCTGCTTATGAGCGACGTACCTGTGAGGAAGAAGGAAAGGCACTATGGGGCCAGCAGTGAGTTGGGACGCTAAGGCGAAATGCAATCGTGGTCAGTATATATGCGTTGCCTGGGACTAAAGCTGGTGCCAGCCCGCTGGCTACACTGGCTTCCAGGAATCACAACTGTTCCTAGGCCGAAGGCATTCAGTAAAGATCTCAACTGCAGCTTCACACTCAGATCTTGTCCCATTGGGCACTGTTCATTGACCCATTTGTTCCTGCCTGCCTTCCTCCATTAAATATGGGCACATTTGTTCTCTCGTGTGGGAAGCCGTGCTATACCGAAGAGAAGACTATGCCAGTGTGAACTGGGAGTCCTTGGTTCCAGAGGGGTTGACTGGAGGGAAGGCTTTGAGCTGGGCCAAGTGCTTTGAGCAAGGAGCCTTCTAAAAGAACCGAGTGAGCGGTGAACAGAGGGAGTTCGCCTAGGCGTTCGCTTTAGGGGAGTTCCCTCAGAGTATTTTTGCCTTTCAGGCATCTGTGAGCAGTGAATACAACATCTGAGGAGGCTCTCAGGAGGGAGACACTGTGGATAGTGAGCAATCAGCTGTTGTGATCTGCACAAGATGTGCCATGTGTGTCTTTCTCCCAGAGGATAGAAGCGACTTTGTACGAAGGGCAAGCTGGTCTCCATACTGGAAAAGAAGGTTAAAGGACTAGAGATCCAAGTATCAACCCTGCGTTGCGTCAGAGCAAATGAAGACTTTTTGGATAGAAGTCAGTGTTTGGTACTGCAGTTACAGCATGGTGAAGAATCAGAGAGGGCCGTGCAGAACGGGGAAGAAAATTGGCAGCATGTGATCTCCAGAAGAAGAAAGAGGAGAACCCATGTATCCCCAATGCAGAAGGAGGTAAGAAACTATTTTCAGGCTGTCTGTCCAGGTGCTATGGTGGAGAATGGTTTGGAAGAGTCATCTGAGGGAAGGGATCAGAGGGAGACCCTATTGACTGGAAGGCATCGGATGCATTGTCCTAGAAATGGGGGTTCCACGACCACCACTCCCAAGAGGAGGAGACGGGTGGTGGTAGTGGTCGGAGTCATTCATCCGCCATTTAGACTAGGAAACTCGAGATGTGTGCTGCTTGCCTGGAGCTAGAATTCAGGATGTGCCTGAGTGTCTGTCGAGGCTAATCAAGCCCTTGGACCACTACCCCTTCCTCCTTCTCCACGTGGGCACAAATGATACTGCCAAGAATGACCTTGAGCGGGTCACTGCAGACTTTGTGGCTCTGGGAAGAAGGATAAAGGAGTTTGAGGTGCAAGTTGTGTTCCTGTCCATCCTTCCCATTGAAGGAAAAGACCCTGGTAGGGACCATCGAATTTGAGGCTTGAAGAATGCTGGGTCCAAACAGTGAGTTTGGATCTGGCTCTGAACTTCACAGCTGAGGCCCACCTGTAGTTTCTCTGCTTCTTCGTTCTGCACAGAACATGAACGTCAGACCATCTTTCATTGGCTTGAGCTCACGTGCTATTTACAGTCTCTCAACCGAGGCTGCGGGGCTTGGGGTTTTTGAATCAGGGCAGGTGGGAGAACAGCGATAGTCGAGCAGCGACCGGGTAACATCACGTTCCATTGGGTGCTGAACAACTCACGCAGAGTCCGCGTGCAGGTTTAGAAAATGATGGTGGTTAGCTGCTGCTCTGGGGCTACTTCTCAAGATGAGGGAAGGGAATTGCAGGGGTTGGCTTTCACGTCTTGACTGGGAAATTAAAGGGATGGCATTACACGGCTGTGGAGCAGGATGCGGCATTGCTTTAGCTTTGCTTCAACCAGCAGGTTGGGGTCACTCATACACTTTGTAGTTAGGTTCCACTCTGTGGCTATCAGTGTGGTTGCAATTTATATTATGCTCCCATCAGCTGAAGCCCTCTAACAGCCTTCAATCAATTTTCCAGTTAAGCCACTGGCTCTATAGACTGCATGAGGCTCTGTGTCTTCAAAGCCACAATCGATTGCACAGGGACCTTTTCCTTTGGACACCTGGAGGTCAGGTAAAAGCATCTCAAAAACATACAGCTATTTGCAGCGCAAAACCAAAACGGTCAAGTAAGCCACACCTAGCTTTGCGTTTGTACGTGCCTTTCTGTTTGGGGGATGGTGAAAGCTACTGTGTCGCACTTTTCACACGCACAGTGACGCGGAAAGGAAATGCACTGCACGTTCAATCACAAACCACAGAGGAAATTCCCATGCACTCCTAAAGAAAGGCAAATTAGTTGGGCGGGGGGGAGGGAGATGAGAGGTTCCAGCAACTCTGCTCACTGCTAGAACTGACCCAAACATCTTTCTAGACTCTTTGACAATCCGCTAATCCTGTTTATGACGCAATGAACCACAAACAGGTCTGAGAGGCTCATGGTAGCCTGTGTTTCTGAGGAGACCACTGCAGCGTTGTGTAGTAGATGGAGCTTCCAAAGGACTGATGACTTCTTGGCCAGGTAGCAGGTATATCTCATGGCTGTAGTCCGGATGGGAGGTAGGGACAAAGGGGTGTATAAGTGAGGCTAGGTCATTGTCCACTGGGGTGGGACTGAGCCTCCTAGTCAATTGAGAATGGTATAGCAGCATCTGTGAGAGCTTTCCACCAGCGAGGAGTCAGGATCGCTGCTAGGCTATGGACTGAGCTGACCAACCGTGGAGGCTGCACTGGGGCTGCAAACTCTTCAGTGTACTTTCCTTTGCTCACCAGCCTCACCTGGGTCTTGTTCAGGTTCAACCCGCTGTTCTTCATCCATGAGCTGATTTCGGCTTTCTCCCTGCTAGAGGTATGATCATGGGTGGCGGAGGATAGCTACAGCTGTGTGTCCTCTGGGTATTGCTGGCCGTGTGATCTGACCAGTTCATCTTATGACTGCGTAGGCGGGTGAACTTGGTATCTATGAACGTGAGGCATTAAAAACACACACTCAATGCACATGTGTATTAAACACTATTTAAGTTTCCTTTCTGACACAGTTTCTCATTCCTGGCCTGCGCACCACCTGCTGCTTCAGTCTTGGCCTCCATCTCTAGCTCTACCAATTCACTTGACTCCTTAGTCTGGCAGGGAAGCCCCCTATGCCAGTTCAGATCCACTCTTGAGCAGAGATGGCCAGATTTTGTGGTGGATTTGTGAGGTGGAGAAACATCCTCTAGAGCCCAGTAAGGAAACACCACCCTTGAGAAACCCAAGTACTTGAATGTAAATCTCCAGAACTGCGTTAAGTGTAAGTCACCTCATCCTCCTAGCATCGTGGCCAATGGTGCTTGGCCTTAAGCCTTCATGGTCCACTGCTTCCTATGTAAAATACAGATCCAGGTGTCCACTTGTGCCTGGATGTTTCTCTGTTGGTCACCGACAATGGGACACACTCTCACTTGGAAGTTCCTCCAAAAAGGCCTCCCCCTCATCTGGGCTTTTAACAGACACTTCCCCACCTTCTCCGTTGACTCTATAGTGACGTGTTTGTGCCCATTCGTCTGCTTTTCCCTCTTCCTGTCCCGCCTGGTTGCTGCCCCGCGGCCTGAGTCCATGCCTGGGTTTCAAGCAGCTCTTCCATGGATTCCAGTTCACAGTGCTGCGGGTTCGCTGGTTCTCAAGAATAGGCTTTATTTTCCTGAGTGGCTTCTGAGCATCCATGCTTCCATTCCCTTGGAGCACCGTCCCTGCCTATCAGAAATTGCATTCAGCCCGTGATTGGGTGGCCATCTTACTCCCCCAGTTCTCCACTCTTTGGCTTTCATGCTCATTCTGCATCAAGCTCCTGGCTACTTGGCCTAACTTTCCAGGCTCTTCACCATGCCTCCTCCTGCCTGTGTTGGTTCTCCCCGCTCCTCCTATCCAAGCATCTCCAATGGCTTCCTTGGCCCATGCCTTCATTTCAGGCCACTCTATACACCTGGATGAGACTCCAAGTTAATATTTACCGGATTCCCACCCTCTTCTTCAAAGGTCTATTGAAGATCCACCTTTTTTTCTCATGCGCTCAAGCTGAAATGCCCCCTCCCCTCTGCCCTGGGCTTGTTTGCACTCTTCACAGTTGAACCGATCTGTGCCCTTAGACTGCTTTATGGGGCAAGAGTATTGCTTTCCATGGTGCACAGCACTGGGGATATCTATGGCACTCCAACAATGGTCCTGAAACAAAACCCTCGCTCCACACTCAACTATCACCCGAAAATCAGGATTCACCTTTGAACTTTGCAGTTTACTGGGACTCTCCCTGGTAACAGCCTTTACTAAGTGAAAATAACTCTGGAGCATGTTCGTCAAATTGCTTTCATTCTCCTCGACAGCCACCAATGAAAGCCAAGCTCCACCCTGTCAGGAAAGATCCATACTGTCGCTTATAATTAACTCACAACAGCAACAGTGGTTTCGCCTTTAAAGGGGGACTATGGTAGGATGGCTTGCAGGTACTGTGTTTATCAACTCACTAAACATAATCAGTCAGATGTATTAGATTAGGCAGTGGCTGTGCAGAAGCAGGCCATATATCCTGCACGTAGTGGTAAACGTAAGGATGAATCCTGGGATGATCTGGGGGAGTCTGCCTGTCGATAGCTGATGAATTCTTCTGAGTACTGGGGAATCTCTGCATGTCCCTTTATCAAGCTGCAGGTTCCATTTTGACTAGATGCCTTCTCTCTTTCTACCGCCACGTTGGAGTGAAATTCCAAAGAGGGGTGTGGACGCAGGCCTGACAAAGGGGATCCAGTAACCGGAATGGCTCCCGTTCAAGGGAGAGCGTCCTGGGACAACGGGATGGCTGAAGCTAGTCGGACCAAGTCTGTCTGCAAGGGGCTGGGATTTAGATGGGTGGGATTTCCCCAGAAGCAGACCACCATGGAACTGGGTGTTGGTGGGAGGACATACAAACTGGAGGGACTCAGAGACACACGGGGGGTGGAGGGAATACTTTTAAATGTGGGATCAGCCCCAGGAAAGGAAACAAACTGACCTGGAGAAGAGAGAGAGGGAGTGGGAGTGGGACTCCATGATTCTGAAGAAAAGCCTTGTATAAGAGAAGAGCATGCTGGACTCTTTAAAAGACTCTGCCCCTCCAAAGTGGGGAGGAAACTGAGGCAGGGAGCTGCATCTAGATGTGTTTCTTATGCATTTTAGATCTGCATCTCTTCTGTGCTCGCTAAGTAAAGAGCAATTGTGTTTTAGACGCCTGTGCACAGTCTATCCATCTGCCTGTTGGCTTCACTGTCACATGCCCCTGAAGAGTTAAACCATACACCCAGAGCGCCGACGTGGCAGGAGTTCTGGGAGAGCCTGTTCTTAAACTATGGGGGAGTCGGAGGCATCAGCACTAGTCCTGGGGGCTTAGGGCAGTTGGGTTGGGAGGCCCCATTTCTGTGAAGGGGCAACAGAGGAAGAGTCTGTGCCTAGGAAATACGCCGGAGAAGCCAAGGAAAAAGTTGGGGCTGCAGCCTACTCAGCCCCAGGGAAGCTTAGAGCGATACCTAAAACCCTTTAAAAATCTAGCCACAAGTCCTTTTTGCAGATAGGATGCAGGCTCTTAGGCCACTTATGTAACATCTTCAGGAGTGCCTATTGGCCTGAATATAAAGTTTAAATCCAGCTGCCCGGACGCATCAAAGTGTGAGCCATTGTTCTGAGGACATTTCTAGATTTCTCTCCACCACCGTGCCCTGGGCTGTGTACTCCTGTGCTAGCTACCAAGTTCCGTGCTGGGACTTCACAGATGTAACCACCTGTAGAGAACATTGGGTGTGCAAATACCATTTTTAAAGCAGTCTGCTAGAGGGAAGTGCTAGGAGTCTCCAGTCAAAGAGAGCAAAGGGTGTTTTAGAAATGCTATTTCCCTTAAATTCAGCATGACTTGATTGAACTCTACTGACTATTGATTGTACAGTCAGAAATAGCCAGTAGAGTTCAATCCAATCTAAGGGAATACTGAAGTGCTAGGATGATCAGCTGCAGTGGTGAGAAATCTCCTGGGAGCCGAAAGCAGGCCATTCCCAGCGGGAGACCAATTCATGGGACTTGGAGAATCCTCTCTTGAAATGTTCTAACTTTTTCCTTTGTCCTTCTCTGGGGCTGAAGAAGTCCCATTGTTCAAAGGCCTTAACGGGCCAAATCCTCAACTGGTATAAATCAGTGTGGCTCCACTGACTTTAATGGAGCTTGCCAATTTACACCAGATAACGATCTGGCCCATTGTTAGAAGTGAAAGGGAAGGATTTCAATCCTGTGATAAACAAGTAGAGAGATCCTCATTTTAACATAATCTGTTTTAATTCTGTAATCCAGATACAGAATCAGAAAGATGTTAAGCTACATCTCCTCCATCTATCTCCCACCTTGGTGCAGGATTGTTCCCTAGATGTGTCTTTTCTACTACTTTGTCCCTTCTGGTTTCAAAGCATCACAGTCAGGAATAGCACCCAGGACCCCTGACCTGCGGTTCCCTTCTCTAACCACTACCCTCTGCTCCTTTTCCCAATCCAAGTGAACACAATCCAGTGGAGTGAGCAGGAGAGTGAGTGATTCAAATCTTCAATCTCCCTCCTTCCCTGTACCTTAAATCTATAGCTGATCTTGAGTGCCAAGATGTCCACTTTCTCCTCTGAATTATTGAACTTGGCATTGTCCTTCCATGAATGTGACTTCCTTCCTGTTTCACCCGTTCGTTAGAACTTATTACTCCTGAGAGCATGATTATATATATATATTGGCCATGCCCCAGATCATTCCTCAGAGCTTGCTTGGACTTTCAAGATTTGGCACCTTTCATAAGGGATCATAAGATCATCTAGTCTGATCTCTTGTATACCACAGGCCATTAAATCTTCCCCAGCTACGCTTGTTCTGAACTCAAACATCTCTTCCAGAAAGGCCTCCAGCACTGGGAGAAGCAGCAACCATTCTGAGATGTCCGTCTGGCCCATACTTGACGTTCGCTCTCCTCTGGGCCTTTTTACAACCTACCCTTTTGGTTGTAGTGTTGTTGCCATGTTGGTCCCAGGATATTAGAGAGTCCAGGTGGGTGAGGTCACATATTTTCTTGGACTAACTTCACTTTGGTGAAAGAGGCAGCTCTGTGTTTTGATTTTCTTTTTTTTGCACGAGTCTTTTTTTGGGGGGGATTTCTTTTTCAACTGGAACAATCAGTCAAAATCAACACCGATTCACACAAATGTTTCGACTGAGCTGAATCTGCATTTTTTGCCTCCCCCCCCGCCCCCACAAAAAGTTTCTGTTGAAAATTTGTACCCAGCTCCCTATAAAACACCTTTCATCTCCTATCATCTCCGAGCTCTTTGCATATGAGACCAGGTGAGATCCCTGCAAGGCAAACAAGGAAAGACTTGTAGCTGCAGAAGTACTGTTGAACAGTGCCATAGAGGTTGTTTGGTTAAAACTTTCATGACACTGTGGCAGTGCTTCTGAACCTATTTACCGTTGTAGGCCACATATCAGACCTAGAATGTGTTAGGTGGGCCACATTGAATGCTATCTGCATGGCCCCAAGGATGTCATATGAGCCGCAGGTTGAGAACCACTGTACTATGGAAACCTGACTCTGTAAAAAGACATGGGGGTTGTGTTGCATAGGTAACCCACGCCTGCTTGTTGTGATGCTCTGTATCCCTCTAGTGGCATCGACCACACAGTGGTTCTCAAACTTTTGGTATTGGTGACCCCTTTCACACAGGAAGGCTCTGAGGCTGAACCCCCTTATAGATTAAAAACACGTTTTTTTAAAATATATTTAACACTCTTTTCAAGTGACATTTGTCTGTCAATATCACTTTCCACAGCTGACTTACTAGCGCAGACTTCATCGTGGCTTTGCTAGCTAGTGGGAGACTGTGCAAGGTGTTATGAACAAACAGAAAAATATCCGTTTTCACAGCAGACTTGTTAGCGAGTAATATAAGCCGGGGTGGGGGAGATGGCGTGGGGATCCATACTCCCTCTGTGGCTGGGAGGAATAGCTGGTGGACTAGCGGCACAGGGCATCTCAGCTTCCTCTCGAGGAGGGAGGAGGTGGTATGGTCCTTTTTGTAACATATGCAGAACAGTGGCCATTTCCAGTCTTATTTCCATATTCTCTGATGTCCTGGAATTGGTTGCTGTTGAGCAAGGGGAATACGTGAGCGGCGATATGGATTTTTAGGCGGCAGGAAGATTTATCTCCTTGTACTGCGGTGATTTCTTCCTAGGGGAGCAGCCTTTCAACAGGAGACAAAGCTCTCCCCTCAAACACGAGCTGAGGAATTGGAGCCGTTTCCACCGGGACTGTGCGTGGTACTCACAGGCCTCCGCGCCAGGCAGGGAAAGCGAGGCCGTTAATAACGTCCCGATAATCATGCTATGCACACTGCTTGACGTTTTGCACATGGACCGGGGCACTTCCAGCAGGCCCCGGTCAGCAGTGGGGTTTTTGGAAGGGTTCTCCAGCTGCCGCCGAAGTTCAGGCCTGTTCGTTTTCTTGTTTGATGTTGTATTGCCACGGCGATCCACAGGGATGCTGTTTTAATTTACAGGTTTGCTGTTCCTATCAGAGCCCTGTCAGCTCTAGGGAGGCAGGCAGCTGCAGGGGGCAGGAGGGCCTGTATTTTTTTTCATGGTCGTATGATGAAAGTGGCTAATAAACAGAGATCCCGTTGGAAACAAGAGACCTAATTCCCAGGCCTATGAGAGTCCGGGATGGCTGGGGAGAGGCTCCTCCTGCCAGGGTTGGGGGCTCAGGATGGGAGGTGCGGAGGAGATGAGGGGTCTCGAGTAGAAGGGGTGGGGCCAAAGGCTAGCCCCGCCCCACCACATCTGCAACGTCTACACAAGCTAGAGGCAGGGCTCAAAAGGGGAATCAGGGCAGTTTGGGGAGGAGCAGGCCATAGAAGGGAGAAGACTCTGCTCTGAGCTCTGGGGGACGCCCTGCCCGGGAGCTCACATGTCCTGACACCTGGAAACCCAGATAGGAGCGGACCTGCAATGGAGAGACTGGGGGCTGATTGGGCAGCTCAGAGACTTTGTTTCGCATTCTGTACATTTACACCACAGGGAGCAGGGAAACGGGGGTAGCCCGTGCAGCTGCGTTGCAACCCAAGGCGTGGAACATAGGTGTCCACCATCGGGGCCTGGATCAGAGTCCACCAGAGAGGGTGAGCCTGGGATCTCTTGCCCGCTCCCAGAAGACGGGATATCAACAGAAGCCTTTACCTTGGTGACGGGCCCAGCTGGGGAAGATCCTGACTGTTCAAGAGTCCAGATTCCCAGCGTCCCCTCAGGTGAAAGTCCTGGAGTCTGGGGGCAGCAGGAGGACAGGATGATAACCAAAAACGGCCACCCCCCTGCCTGACCCATAGGCAGCCCTGGTGGGGAGTGGTCCCCTTTTACAAGCTGGAGGGAGGATGGATAGCACTGGGCAGGCTGTCATAACTTAGAGCCTGGATGGCTCTATGTTGCACCGGGAGCAGTTTTGTCCCCTATAATGCCCTGGAAGGTTACAGGTGTCACATTTCTGCAGGTATCATTCTGCCCCAGCAAATAATCATTGAGTCCCCCGGTCTGTGCAAATATAGGCATTTCCACAGCTCCCTTTTCAATCGGCAGCCATTTTTCAACTACCGAACCTTTATCTTCCAAATGTTGCTAAGGGCTTTCTCCAGAGTGATTCCAGAAGGGTCAAGCCCTGGAATCCTTCAGTGGTTTTTCGCTCAGGACAGCAGCGTGGTCTGGGGGATAAAGCCCCAGACTGGGAATCAGGAGACCCGGCTTATATTCCTATTTCTGCTGTTGATTCCTTTTCGGTGCCTCAGTTTCTCCACATAGAAACCAGGAATGATGGCCGCTGTCTTTGCAAAGCACTTTGAGATGTATGGGTGAAGAGCACTAATGAAGCACTCATTATTACGCAGGCAAAGCTTCCATGTATGTCTCTGTGATGAGCGCTGCCGGCATAGCGCTTCGTAACAACTACAGCACTTTCTGTCAATAGACCCCCCGCAACGCACTTCAACATCATTCTCCCCATTCCACAGATGGGGAAAGGAAGGCACCAAGTGGTGAAGTGACTGGCCAAGGTCACCCAGCAGGCCAGTGGCAGAGCCAGGGATAGAGTGCAGGTCTCCTGAGTCCTAATCCAGTGCTCTCTTCTCTAGGCCACACTGCCTCCTTATTCAGGGGGGCAGAGACTTCAGGCTGGGCCTTTGCACAGGGGGCGATTTTACCCCATGTGCGTAGCCCGACATTTCCCTACCCTTACAGGTGCCTTGGGCACTGATGTACCTTGATCCACCCTATTCTCTGCCTATGGGATACAAGAGTCCAGTCCCCTGCGGACTGTAATACTTGGTCTAATTTCAGCCGTTGGATGTCATCTACGGGTGCCGGCTGGCGTTTGTGGCCCTTGATATACTGGAAGTCAGACTAGCTGAGCGGCTCGTGACTTATGACCTTCAACTCCATGACTCTAAAACTGGCTGAAATTTGCTGACATCAGCTAAAGCAGTTCGACCCCAATAAGAACGCCTTGATTTTTATTTAAACCAGTGCCTCTTCTACGAGTCGCTAAGACCAACTTTCCCTTGGCACCAGAAAGGGGAAAATCACAAAAGCTGAGCTGCTTCTGCCCCTGCCTTGAAAGATGTGACTCAGTCAATGTAATTTTGTCAGGCCCCATGCACATCTGCCATTCCAGGCTTCCTGCTCCTCACCCATGGAGTTAGCCCATATCCCGGCATAACCATCTGTTACTTTTCCCTTTTAATTGACTTCAGTGCAATTTTTTACTCCTGTTCTCCAGCAGGGATGTGAATTATTGTGTGATCTGCTTCACTGTTTAAGAGCTTATGAGGGCCATAAAATGACTGGAGGCGGATCAGAATGAAACATAAAAGAATAGGCAAAAGTAAAGGTAACTTTCCGCTTGAAAAACCAGGACAGAACAATATCGAAGAGTAGAAACAGCAGACGGAAAGGAAAGAGAGGTTTTTATATAGATACAGGCAAAGAATCTTGACTTGAGCTAGGAGTTATATATAACCTCATTCAGGTGGGAATTTAATTGAAGAACAAGGACTTGAAGTGCCGGCTATGTGGCCAGAATATGCAATTGACACTGGTCAGTTGCATAGCTCTCCTATTGCACAATGTGGGGGTGTTTTAGCAATAATTAGTAGCTTTCCCTTTTTTTCTGGTTGATTTGGCTTGGGTGACGTCTGTTGGTGTCATGTTTTGGTACACTAATGATAAAAAAGGCCTAACTGAAAGTGGGGAATGGGTGGATTTCCATAAGGAGGTCTAGAGGTCATGGAGGTCAGTTATCTTAGCACTGAATATTTCTTGGTGCTTACGGTAGCAATCATTATGTCTTGTTATTCTGATATTTCACTGTGTGATGCTGCCGAAGATAATTCCTCTGGGGGTGATGGAGGAGGATTGTAATAGAGCTGGTTAAAAAAAATGTCATCAAAACAGTTTCCTGTTGGAAAATGTCATTTTCGCGGAACTCCATTTTGTTGTTGTTGCAAAATCATATCCCTTTTAACAAAAGCATGTTTTGGTGTAAAACAGGAAAACCCACCATGACGATGTCGACATGGGACATTTTGACAATTTTGAAACCAAGGTTTGATTCGTTTCTCTTTCAAAATGATTTTTTGGGTGACATTTCTTTTATATTAAAATTACTAATGGTCAAAAGCAAAACAAAGTAGATGGATTGACCCAACACGAGAGCCATCCTGGGATTTTGTTTAACAAAAGGTTTTGAAATCTTGGCGTCATGTCCCAGTTTGGGACAATCGCTGTTTTCGGAACTCTCAATTTTTTGCAGGCTATAAAATCAACTTTCTGACCAGCTCGAATATTAGCACTTTATAAAGGTCAAACCAAAGAAAATTAGGGTCTCATTCACCATGGCATCCTTACAGTTTTATACTGGTTCAACCCCAGTGCCTTCAACTGATATAGTGTAATGGCAGATCAAGACCTCAAAGTTTGAGATATGGTATCATGCAATGATCAAGGTCCCTCTCTCCTTGTATTTTGACTTGCACCTGCCTGGCTGGTTCCAAGGATACTCAGGCTAGTCCAGTAAAAGTTCAGAGCGGTTGCTCCGTATAACTCAATGAGCTCCCAGCCCTTTTATCTGTCTCTTCTTGGATGTTGATCTCTCTCCCCTGCTTGCAGACTTGGCAGCAATGAGGCTGCTATAATGATAACAGAGTTCCCTGACAGTAGGAAACAAAAAGATCAGGTGTTGGAAGAGCCAATGGATAACTCACCGGGATGAGAAATCATTGCATCAAAGGGACGGGGTGGGGTGCCAGCTAGAAAATGTGCTTGGAAACAAAGAAAGGGTTTCTATTGTGCAGGGCACTGGTCCGGGAGTCAGGAGCTCTGGGTTCGAGTCCTGACGCTGCTACAGACTCCCTAATCCAGTCAACCTTAGGGGAAAATCCCACCCCAGACATCATAATGTTTATGCACCATTTAAACTCCACTCTGAGAACGGAAATTGGGATTAGGTAGTGACCAGCACAGGGGGCATTTCATCACTTGGGTTTGGGCCCAAATATTTCAATGTTTGGGAGTTTGGTTTTATTTCCCACAGAAAGCAGCTGCTTCTTGCAAAAAAACGTCGTTTAACTGAAACCCAATTTTCCTCTGAAAACCAGTTTAAATGGAAATTTTTGAGCCAGCCCTAATTATATTCTGCATATTAAAATCCCCTCTGCTGTTTGGCTGCATCGAAAACTCCAGCCCTAGACTTCTTACTAGCATTGCTGTTCTCCTTTATACACCTGAGGCAGATCTACACTAGCAGGGGGAGAAGGGAGTGGTCAACCTAAGATTCGCAACTTCAGCTGCATGAATTGCGTAGCTGAAATCAGCGGATCTTACGTCGACTTACTTAGCGTCCTCACAGCAGCAGTGGGCTCCCGCGTCGACTCCACTTATGCCTCTCGGCAAGCTGGAGTACCGGAGTCAACGGGGAGCACCTCTGGGGATCGATTTATCGCGTCTCGACGAGACATGATAAATCGATCCCTGATAGATCGATCGGTACCCGCCGATCTGGCGGGTAGTGAAGACCAGCCCCTATTGTACTTTAGCCCAGGGGTGGCTGCATGTCTTTGTTGGCAAAGTGAATTCCAGTATCATATAATTAGTTTGCATGATCGGTCAGTGAAGTTTGGGATGAATTTTGGGGGCCATTTAGATGAAAGATGCTCTATGAATGTAAGATCCATTGTTCACAGGGACCTGAGTATTAGCCAGACAACAGTGGCTAAACATGGGCTAATCACTGGTTATTATATATTAAGCCAGTTATAAAACCCCAAGCGGACTGATGGTGTAGACCTACTGCCAATTAATATTAAATTTTGCGAATAGAATGATCTCTGCATTTCTGCGCAGAGGAGCAGATCGTCCTCCGTGATGCATATGGAACTCCGGGGAGCTGCGGCAAGACGGAGCCATGAACTTGGTTGTCTTGCTAGCACAGACTGGTTAGCATTGCCCCAGCTGAGATCAGTACAGCTGGGCATGTAAAGTGAGAGAGCCATACCATGAAAGCCAGAAGAGAAAATCCCTTCAGGTTTCCAATAGCTCATGCCTCCAACACACCACAGGTGCAATTTTCCCCTTCTGCCTCCCAGCCAGTTGTACTATGGCCTGGTGGGTAGAGGAGGGGGTTTGTCATGCTGTGTAGAAGCAACACTCTTATGCAGCCTTTTGGCTACTCAGCTTATAACGGGGGTGCGGGGGGGGGGGCAGGAGCAATCCTGACTCCAGAAGGCACAACCTTGGTATAAAGTCCCCTTTGCTCTCCATCCTCCAGGTCTGGGAGTTCTGTGCTAGACTTAGAATCGTGGAACCATAGGGTTCAGTCTGACACAGTCTGTCAATATTTTCATGCCGAGAGAAGCAGCGATCCATTTAAACAATGCAATGAATCACCCAGAGCCTCTTCTTTTTTGGAAGAATAAAATAACCAGCAGGCTGCTGTGATAATTTCGGCGGAAGAAATATGCAGCCTGGAGGAGCGGGGGTGCGGGGAGGGGGAGAGGAAAGCAGCAATGCAAATCCATGGAGTGGTTTCTTTTTCTATTTTTTTTCTTCTAAATAATGTGATGTTCGTCTCATCATAATTCGTCAAAGCTCATTTTCCCCCACAAGGAAACAGTACTTGGCTCCAATTTATGCAGCAGAGGGATCTGTGAATGTTGGAAATTGGATCATCTCCATCAGTCATTTGCAATGTAAGCCCTTTGTGCAAACATCCCCGATCACTTTGCAAAATTACGCAAATAATGGCTAAGCAATATGCACATGTTCATAAGGGAAGCTGAGAGATTAAACAAAACCCAGAGCTTATAATCATTGCGGCTCTGGGGCAGGAATAATTGCAGTATCATCCACGCTGATGTGCATGAGAGCACACAGCCCCCTTTTTTCTAAAACAATATTTCCGTTTGTTTATAATTTGATGTATTGCATTCACCCTCCTGTGCACACATTTGCATTAATAAGACACCACAATACAACATTTAATGTCGGGCTGTGAGCAACTGGCTGCCAAAAGAATGCTCCCTGCTTTAACAACTACCCACTGTGTTCTGTGCTAGACGAAATCACAGTACTTAAACAAGAAGCAGGTTTGAAAGAAAATGTCTACAAGAGAAGACAGAAACAGACTTCCACCCAGCTCAACTTCCAGCATTGTGTCCTGCGGTTACCAGGGCTCACACCCTGCCTGGAACTTCAGACAGCATGCAGAGCCCTCTAGTGGGTGAATAATAGCATTACACTGTTGTAAAAACAGAAACACAGCATGAGGAAACAGTAGTTACTCCAGATGAGTATTGTCCTCTCATTACCAAGGACAACCCCAATCCAGAAGACAGTCCTCTCTCTCATTCAGCATAAGCCATTTTAGCCCTTCCCCAATGCTGCTCCTCTTAGAGAGCTTATTCCGTTACGCTCAAACTTCCCTGGGCCTTCTCGCATGAACAGAGAACAACAATACCCGAAGTCCAAAGGTGCAAACAATTCGATGTTTATTGGGGTGAACTTCCAGCAAGCTTAAATCCAAGTACCTTTTCCCTTATTTTTGAATCTCAACTTACTTCCTCTTTGCCCCTAATTTATATAGCAATATTCCTAGCTATACCTTAACCAATCATTCTACTGAAATTTAGCTAACCAGTCCTAACATACTGTAACATGCTTAGCCAACCAATTATATCCCACCACCTTAATTAGTTTACACCCAGCAAAATTAATTGTACAGCAGACAGAAACAAGCATGGAACCGGACAGCCACCAGGCAAGTAAACAATAGCGAAGTGGGAACTATAATGACAAAACAATACAGCTGTGAGGATTTCACAACTACATCTATAAAGACAGAAGGGTTTCCCAGCTGTGTCTATTGCTAAGTGAGTTCTTACCAAACAGAAAACTATCAAACCAAATTTCCTTTTACATCTTCTAGGCTCTACTCTTTCTCTGGAGGTGATAGATCAGATCACCTCCCTAACAGCCCCAGAGGTTGTGACTGTTCGCTTTCCAGCTTATGGCTTCTCCCATTGCCTAACCCAGCGGTTCTCAAACTGGGAGGTGCCCTCCCTCCCCCCCGGGGCATCACAGGGCAATCCTGGGATGGGGGTCGCGTGCTCCCTGCACTGCTGAGGTGCCGCCAAGCTGAATGCTTTCACTTTTGCTATGACCTGAGTCAAGCAGTGTTCATTGTCCACGTGCTCCTTCTGAGAGGTCTCTATTGCATACAATTCCTGTGGTAGTCCTTGTGAGTGTGTATTCCCTCTAATGGACCATCATCTGTATCTGGCTGTGCTACTGTTGTACCTGAAAGGCTGGTTGTGGGTGTTCCCAACCTTACACCGTAGTTCAGTAACACACATGTAGCAAAACTTCATAATGCCACATGCAATGATAGTACACCCACGCCACCAGGAGATTAATGTTCAACAGATCCAGACTTTTAATATGATACCTCTCAAGGCAGCCTTTGCCCAAAGCAATATCATAATCATATTACCATAGTCAATATGGGAGTGCCAGGCTGTTGCTTTGGGGTACAATGTGTCATAGAAGGGCTTCTTAGGAAGAAATGAGAGGTGATATCTGACATGGGTTTTCATTAATAAAGACTAAATAAAAAAAAGCCATAACCTTTCTCTCCATCCATCCCCCCGCCCCCCACAAACTTCCACCCCCTGGTCTTTTATTTGCATGGGCATCCGATTAGATTTTAGAGTCCACAATCTGAGTGCATGCACGTCTCCATTAGACTGCTTTGGCGAGCAATAGAATTCTATTCCTTTCTTCCTGCTTGACAGCCTGGCAATGCCCCTGTTTTAATTAAGCGATAGATCTTTGGCTCATGGCAGCAATCTTGCCATAAACAGGGGCGGATAAATACCCCGGGATTATACCTCTCTCCTATCTGAAGCCGGAGCGCCACACAGTTACACAAACCAACGAAATCTGTCTCCATTTGAATTCCATTAATAACAGAAAAGACAGGAAATCTGCTCTCTGCTGTAATTAATTTCACTTGGTTAGCACAGTAGTAGTGGGTAAACATGTCATTTTGTTTCAGAAGGTTTCAAAGAAAATTGCTGGCTGATTACATTAGAAAGGATTTAGAGCTATAATACAATATTCAATGTCAATATTTACTGCTTGCAAGCAGTGCTGATGATTATATTACACTGTTGAGTCAAACCTCTTTCTGTTTATTAACTGTAATGGTAAATGCCCGCAACAAATAGAGACAACACTGGTTTTTTTGTTGTTTATCTGGTTGGTTAGTTTTTATTTAATGGTTTTTTTGCATTGTGGTAGGGCTCTGAACCATGCTAAACCATGCTCTAAATTGTCCCGAGCCTCTGTTAGCCAGAAGTTGGAGATGGATCACTCGATAGTCACCTGTTTTCTTCATTCCCGCTGGGGCACCTGGCATTGGCACTGTCAGAAGACAGGATACTGGGCCGGATGACCCAGTATGGCCGATCTTTTGCTCTCTGTTGTGGCAGATTTGTCCAGATTTTGTTGTAAAAGACAGTCCTTGCCGTAGAGAATGTACAAGCTCCAGAGAGAGTACACCTGGGAAGGGAAACTGAGGCATATAGTGGGGACATGTTTTGTTGTAAGTTAGACAGCTGGTTGGTGTTCTACCTATTGGACCTCGGTGCTTCAGACAATTGCGCCTTCCTGAGATAACTCCAGTCCAAGATTCACGCTATGACTAAATTGCACAGGAGCTTTGGGCAAAGGGCAGGCAGCCAATGGCTTGATTAAGTGATCTCATGCTTCCATCCTGAACTGCTGCAAACATCTGAATCATATAAGTATGCAGATTTCTCTCTTGAGCTATGAAAGTGCAGATCAAACATGCATTTTTGGAAAAGTTTATACTACAAGTTTACATTCCAGTTGGCAAAGACAATTTTCATAATGGAATAAACCATATAGCGGGACTGACGTTCAGCGGAGCCAGTAATTGTCTTTATAAACCTCTGCCTCATGAACAGGGTAATCATTACCGGGGTGTACTCTAAGCAAAGAAGAATATGGTTCACAGTCGCAGCGCTCCAAAAGGGTCAGAAAAGTTCTGTCTGATGTGTTGTCGAGAGGGGGTGGGAGCCAGGGGGCTGTGCACTAGACTGGGACTCCGGAGAACTGGGTTCAGTTTCTGGCTCTCCCACCGATTTCCTGCATGACCTTCGGCAAGTCACCTAATTGCTCTGGGCCGCAAGTCCCCAGCTGTGACGTGGGCGGGGGATACTATTTCATTTCTCCCTGGCTTGTCTGTTTTGTCAATGAGCTCTTCGGGGCAAGGATTGTCTCTTGGTTGGGAACCAGGGGTGATGTCTGTCCTACTACCGATCACTGTAATATCTGCAATGCTCAAAGATGGGCAGGCTCCTAAATCCCTTTTGAGGATCTGGCCTGCGTGCCAGCCATGTAAAACCACTCGTCCGAGCTAAACTTGTTCTGTGAGAAAGAACAGCTTAGCCTCCCTGAGACGACTGTGCTGGGTTTGGCCGTTCCTGGATTAGTGAGCAGATCCCGGGGAGAGGAGTTGCTTGGTTGCAAAAGATCTTGTGCTCACATAGGCGATAGAGACAGGCCAGATATTTACGTCGGCCACGGAAACACGAACTGGTTCAGAGAGATGCTGCTCCCAACCTATCTGACAGAAGTACATCCTCGTAGATGGATAAACCGAGGGGGTTGTGAAACCCGAGGGCTGCTCTAGCTTGCCCTGGAGGGGGTGGGGCCGGTTCAAGCCATGGCTTGCCCGGGACTAGTGGGGGTGAGGCTGAGAATGGCTTGGAGCATTTGGAGCAGCTGAGGACTGAGTGTGTTGTCTTGCGGATACCTCTCCTGCTCTGGTGTGGGCCCCTCCGCCCCCTCAGTCACATCGCACAATGCGGCGATGTATATTTCAGGGGCTTCACAGCTGAAACAAGGAGGGGGACACTCAGATTCCTTGGAGAACCCCAGTTTAGGGGAGCATATGGGAACATATCCCTATGAACCATACCAGCTCAGTGGCTCCTTGCCCTAGATCAGGTAGGTTGCTAGAGCAATACTCCTTTGCCCAGACCTTAGAAGGGCAAAAGCAAAAGGAAAGGTACAGGCGTCCCATGGCCAAGCACAGTTTTCTTTTCATGCTGCTGCTGTGACTGCAAGGCACAAGACATGGCTTCTAGTCTTGGCTCTGCTGATTTAGGGCAAGTCACTTGGTCTCTCTGTGCCTCAGTTTCCCCACCCAGCTCTGATCTCTGTACATTCCCATAGCCCACACTGTAAAGAACTGAGAGGGTTTAAAAGCCTCTTGAAACAGCAGGGGCGATCGTTGCCCTTTGTTACACACTCACAATGTTCTCGCTCACTGGAGCTTTTGAAGGCTAGCAACAGCTAGCCAGTCTGATGGGACCACCAGGTATTTGAAGGGCGGGGCGGGGTATCTAGTGGGCCCAGTGTATAGACGTGGCCAGGAGAGCGACTCATTCAGAATTTCAAACTTCCAGGGAAACCTTTTACCGGTTACTTCCTCCACAGCCCCAGCCAATCCTCTACATGGGACTCTTGCAAGAAGGGATTCCGGCTGTCAGTTTTCACACCCAGACTTTGTCACCAGAGGGCGCTGCATCACCTCAAATGAAATATTCCTGACAAATAACAGACCTGCCAGCTACTCCTACAGCTTGTCCTGAGCTTTGGTTCTTCTTGCCCCTGCAGCAGGTGTGGCTGGGAGACAGGCCAGCTTTGCAGTCATTAGTCCCCACAGCACTGGGTGTCACTGATTGGTTAGTTTGAAGGGTTTTCGGTCTCAATAAAGTTTGCAAATTAATGTTGGCCTACTAGAGCGACAGTAGATCTCGGCAGCACGAACAGAGCTTTTAGCATTATTAGTAATTCTATTACACTAGCGCTTAGAGCACTCGTGTTTTCAGGGCCCCATTGTGCTAGGCACTGCTCAGAAAGTCTGTGTCCCAAACAGTTTGTGCCAAATAGGACATAAGAACACAAGAACGTCCAGACTGGGTCAGAGCAAAGGTCCCTCTAGCCCAGTATCCTGTCTTCCAACAGTGGCCAATGCCAGGTGCCCAGAGGGAATGAACAGAATAGGTGACCATCAAGTGATCCATCCCCTGTTGCTCATTCCCAGCTTCTGGCAAACAGAGGCTAGAGACGCCATCCCTGCCTGTCCTGGCTAATAGCCACTGATGTACCTGTCCTCCATGAACTTATCCAGTTCTTTTTTGAACCCTGTTTATAGTCTTGGCCTTCACAACATCCCCTGGCAAGGAGTTCCACAGGTTGACTGTGCGTTGTGTCAAGAAATACTTCCTTTTGTTTGTTTTAAACCTGCTGCCTATTAATTTCACTTGGCAATCCCTAGTTCGTGTGTTGTGAGAAGCAGTAAATAACACTTCCTTATTCACTTTCTCCGCACCAGTCATGATTTTATAGACCTCTATCATATCCCCCCTTAGTTGTCTCTTTTCCAAACTGAAAAGTCTCAGTCTTATTAATCCCTCCTCATAAGACAAGACAAAACATGGGCAGGAACAGAAAGGCCTAGCGAAAGGAAGGCTGAACTCTAGACAACATGGCCTCACCTTAAATCTAAATTTTCAAACCTGTTTCCTAACAACTCAAAATAAAGTGGCAAAACCTATTGGTCAGCTGTATGGGGGATTTTGATATTTTAACCTTATCTTCTCTTTTCCTCTCCTGCGTGCCCTTTTCCAGTATTTTTAATGTATTCTCAGCAAGGGCCTCTGTGCAAAGGCCATCAAAAGACCTCCCCCCCCCCCCCCCTTACATCCTAATTAAGCCTTATTGTTGAAACCCTGCATGGGACTTATATGGGGCCTAGGCTGCAATGGCCCTTCTCCATGAATGAATTGCACCCGACTGATGTGCAAAGGCATGGATGAGATTGTTGTTTATTTGGATTGTGGGTAGGGGGTCTAGGAACCCCAGTCACCGATCAGGACCCCAGGTGCTGTACAAACACACAACGACATCTCTGAACAGCAGTGATATTGTGTGTACAATGCAGACCCACAACTGCACAGATTCCTCACGGTGCAGTCTTAGGTGCCTCCTGTCCTTCTCTAACATCTCTGTTGGGTAACCCAAACTCCAGCCACCCTCAGCTGGGAGCTAGGTGCCCAAAATAACACGCGCATTGCCAGACACAAGAACACTAGCATGTCTTTGTTAAGACAGTATTTGTCCATTTGCCCATCTCAATAGCTGTTATCATCTTTGAACTGTGTCTGATCTTCCATCTCCCCTAAAGCCAGGTGTCTGCCTCACACTAAGTGTGGTTATTTAACAGTTCTGTGGAGGGAGGGGGTTGGTTTTTTACATCTAAAGATTGGCATTCTAGTTGGCTTGTTTCTCTAGCGATAGGGATATGGAGATATAGGGCAGGATTTTGCCAAATGCTCAGCACTCAGATGCTCCTATTCTGACACTTCAATGCAACGCGCTGAAAATCCGGATCATGGCAATGCCAGTCTTTTTTGTGCTGTATTTCTGTACAGCTCCCAACACAATGGGGTTCTGGTCTATGACAGAAGCTCCTCAGTACTATCAACAGAAATACTTAATGATAATAATAAGCAACATCCTTTTAATCTCAGGTGTTTTCTGTCTTGAGAGCCCCACAGTTTTTTAAAGCAATACATAAAATCAACACTAGATGGCAGTACAGATATTTTACTCTGGTCCAGCTACTCTGCAACTGAAGTTAAAATAAAAATTACAAAAACTCTGGAAAAGTTCAGAATATTGCTAAGCCTCTTAATATAAATGCCGATGTCAAGTGTCTGGAAGAAAGTCCTGCTGCTTGAAGCTGCTTCTCCCATCTCATTCAATAAGAAAGATTTTTTTTTCCTTGAGTAATCAGCACAGGGCTAATTCTGGGATGCCTGAAAGCGCAGGTAGCCAAATACAGAGCAATTCTGGGGAGGGGGAAGCACGTTTGTTTTTAATTGTCGTAAAATAATCCCTCTCTCTAGCACCTTTCGCCCAGAGAGGTTCCGACCTCATGGGCTGACTAGAAATCACAGAACCTGGCTGTGAAATGGCGCCACCTCTGAGGACATTGGAAGATACATATTCTGTGCCAACCAAGGTGTGTGATAGCTGGGCTTTGCACAGGGGTTTTGGGGGTAGGAGGGTGAGGTAATAAGCAATTTATCAGTTATTCTAAGGCGTGCATTCAGGATTGTCTTTGCTATCTTTGACAGTACTAGAGACCACCAAGACTGGAATCGTCGCTTTCTGGGAAATAGCTCAGGAGGAATTGCTAACAACGGGCTTCTCAAAAATGAGTTGCAAATGCTGTCTGATTCCTAGAGAACAGAGTGTGGCCCGAGCCTGCACAGATGGCTCCCCACTGATGAAAGTGGGGCTCTGTGCAGACGCAGGAGACGGATCAATTGACAGTCAGCCTCATTGCAGGGTCAGTGGACACTGTTACTTTGAGGATCACACATGGGCATAAATGTGCTGTTAACTTTTCATTTTTTCCCCATCACACATTTGCTAATTGTTCTAAAGGCATTTGTTGACAACAGTTCACACCAGGAAAATACAGTCGTTCTGCACAGGCGCCTGTGGGCCAACCTGCAGACTATGCGGCAGTGGTAATCTTTAAATGGTGGATCTATAGGCATTTGTATAATCAAATGTGTCTCCCTTAAAAAAGATAGGCAACTCACACCTTTATTTCCAAACATCCTTTAGCTAATTCACCTATTAACAGACCTCAACCACTTTAGACTGCAGAACCCGTCCTTATTATGGAAAGGAAGGAACGCAAAATTGCATACTATATAGTCAGAACCAGGAAATATAGTAAACCAGCCATATTTCTCCATATTTACCTTGCTTTTCCTTTGCTTGTTTAAGCCTAACCTGATGAGTGAGTTTTTTCATGACAAAAATACTCTATGCTCTTGTACTTTTTCTTCTTAGTCATGAAATCAGACTCAGAGACGGTGGCAAAAATTGGCAGCTGGCATTTGCAGACAAAGCTCGGGAGAGGTGAGGTGTTCTGTGATTTTGTTTCGGGACCAGCCTTAATCAGGTTGGCATTAACAAGCTTTAATCCTGGGTGTGGCTTAGCAGTAAAATCCACTCATGAAGGAGTTGTCTCATGGGCAACTTGGATCGTAACAGGAATGGCAACAAATGTCTTTAGAGCTAAAGGTTGCTTCTGTGTTATTAACATGGGTTATATTTGGGGGAAAGTCGAATGTCGTATGTGCTGTAAGTGATTTAGGTACCTAAATACCTTTGGGGGTCCGGGCCTATGTCCCATTGATTTCATCAGGCGTTAGGCACTAAGTATCTTTGCAGATCTGGGCCTTGGGAGGCTAAGGTCCATTGAAAAGTCAATGCAACCTGGCCACTCTTGAAAATGCGTTGTGCGTTTTTGAACCCATATGCTTCCTGAATTAAATCCTGCCTTCACTAGTGCTACTTGGAGCTCGGTCTAAGTGGGAAGGTGCTTTGAACTGCCTGGGATTTGTGCGACCTATTGGGATTCTATTGCCATGGCTGACAAAACAAACTCAGCTGCACCTGGGTCAACCCGCTGACCCCTCTCATGGAGGGTCTTAAAGTGTTGCAATGAACTGGCTCGTGTGCACATGCACTACTGCCCGCTCCTGGGTGGAATCAGAACTGATCCACTGTGTGTCATAGGTCCCACAGTGCTAATGGCTAATGCAGATTTTCCTTTCACTCAGCTGCTAAAAGCTTGTGCATCTTAGGTCTCAGTTCTCTTCTTGATGGCTCTCTGAAGTTTGGAGAAGCCCTGTAGTGGACCAGAGTGATGCCTGTGAAGTCTTAGTTGGCCATCGGTCTGTTATAATATTATTTGTATCTTAAAGTTAAAAATCTAGGTTGAAAACAGATGTGGTAGAGGGGGTCTAGTCAAAATTCTCAAAGGACATGATCCAGTATTCAGGAAAAGAGTTAGTACTACAGGTACAAAGAAGTGTTCACACAGCTTGAATTCCAGCTTTGTCTCCTTTGTTTACCAGGGATAACAAATAGCCTGTAATCTTTTCTTTGATTTCAATTAGCTTTAGATCAGAGCCTTAGAGAGCAACAAATCATATCTCTCTCTCGTACGTGTACACACACACACACACACACACACAGAGGCCTCCATTCTGCTAACAACTGAACTGTTACAATAAGCTTGGAATTTACTGTATGTGTTCACTAAAGTGTCATTCAACAGAATCCCTGCTTATCCATTGGCTACAGATGGTAAAAATCCATGTCTCTATGTATCCTTCTATTTGGATGGAAAAAGCAGTCCTTACAAGACTTAAAATTACTGGCTTAATCCAGGAACAGTGTTGGTAAGAAGTGTGTAAACTTTCCCCCCCACTCACAAGTTCCACCAGTGGTCTTCAAACCAACCTCTCTGCTCTTCTAATCAGTGACCTCTACAGAGCACAGATTATCAAATGAAGACGCTGAACTGAACTGAGTGGATCTTCTCTCTGAGTATTTTAAAAGATTGGAACTATTAAATGTAGCAAGAAGATGAATGAAGGAGAACACAGTAGAGCCACTCAAAATAATGAATGGTGTAAAGGAGGTAAATCAGATGTTCCTGCTTCCCTCTTTTCCTAATATGAGAATGAGGAGAGGTGCAGTGTAACTGAAAGACAACACATTTAAAACTGACGGAAGGAAATACTTTTCGACGTAGGGCACCGGTGACTGTGGAACTCCCTGTCACAAGATATTATTGAGAGCAAGAACGTGGTATGATTCGAAAGAGGATTAGCAATTGATAGGGCTAATGGGAACATCCGTGGTTGTGTTAGAGCTATAAACCCTCATACTTCAGGGCTTAACCTAGTAACTAAACGACGGGAGTCGGGAAGAAGTTTCCTGTATATTCAGGCCATAGATAGAAGTGATATAGAATAAACACTCTGAAGTCTCGGCCCTTTATAGACCCACATGTTTGGAAGGCAATTTCCTGACATGCAGGGGGAATGCCATTGAATAACAATGCACTCCTGGGAGTGTAACACCTTTGAAAACCAGGCCCCGTAACTAGGTGCTGAAATAAGGATTTTGGAGTCTAACTTCAGGCCTCTGCATTTGAAAACCTTGGGCTGGAGTTTCAGCTTGGCCCTGCCTATCTTTCCATTCTATCTGCGTTCAGAGTCCTTTATGCAGGAGAAAGCCGTCGCTTTGTGTCCTTTCTAGAGAAGCAACCGGGTCAAAGCTCCCTATCTGTGACAACAAACCTGCATGGTAACAAACCAGCGGGCAGCGTCTCGCACTCACAACCGCCCCCCTCTCAGAGCAACCCTACAATAACAAACCGGTGTGCAGTGCCCAGCACAGGCGTGAGCCCCGCGACAAGAAAAGACACGTCTGACTAGACTGCAGGGTAGGTGTCACCGGGTTGGTCCCAGGATAGTAGAGCGACAAGGCGGGTGAGGTAATATTGTTGATTGGGGCAACTGCTGTTGAGGAGAGACGCAGGGTTGCCACACATCAGGGCTTGTCAAATGGCACCCAGACACACAAGCCAAAACCCAGAAGGTCCGGATGAAAACCAGACAGGTGGCGACCCTAGAGAGAGACACGCTCTGTCCCCTGTTGTGACACCCAACGCTAAGATGAAGACATGAGGGGTGCTTTTGCCATTCCATTGCACGCACCAAGTTTCCTCAATATTTGGTGACTCGCGATGTGTTTGAACCGAGGAACTCTGGCACCAAAGCCCGCGAAACGTTGGGGAGAGTGCAAACTCAGTTTTGAGCCTGGAGCCCATCTTCGCGAGTTACAATTGTGGCAAATTGCTGGCACTATTATGATGGGTCCCGCGCTTTCTCTTCTTGTGGGGGGTTCAGGGAGCTATTTCTTGCCCCTGAATAGGGTATTAACTGCCCCACTAGTATCCTAGAGGAGGGGGAGTGGAGAGGGAGGGACCCGGGCCCGCCCTCTACTCTGGGTCCCAGCCCAGGGGCCCTGAGGATAGCGGTAAACCACCTGAATTAGCCATTCCTTCCCCTGGGCTACTTCCCTCTCCTACCCTTCAGTTTGTGGGGCTTCCTGCCCTCTCTCTACACAGATCAGGTGTCTCTTTACCTAGGGTCTCGGTGGTCTTGGTTCAAACTCTCCTCCAACTGTTCACTGCTCCAACTCCTCCAAACTGTTCACTGCTCCAACTC